>OZ023174.1:26963365-27470865 GCA_963678695.2 Diplodus puntazzo
AATTTATTTTTTTTACCAACCTTCTAGCTAACTTTAACCTCCAGGGCCACAAATGTTTACCGTCAACTGCTCCAGGTTGCCTCAGTCATTTTTGTTGTTGGGGTCTGTGAGCAGTTCAGGAGGTTTAAGACTTGATCCGTAAACTCCTCACGGACTGTACCATCTTTTAGTACCATCGACAACTTTTGACAATAGAAACGCAAAAATAACCATTTGTTTAGAACTGATCTAATCTGGACTGCTCGCTGGAAATGGGGCTCTATTTTATTCTCAGTGTGTTTACAGGTCTTACTACTGCATATGTGAAAAAAGTAGCATGAAGCCATTTGTGGCTCCAGAGGAAGCTGCATGGGTCTGAAAAATCGGCTCCAGTGGTGTCACACAGTTGCTAAGTTGCATTGTGGAGGCAGGCAAGGTTTTGAAAAATGTGCAAAAAAATATCTAGTTCTGCTGTTTTAACTTTTTAAACAGTCCATAATGATTCCAACAGTATTTTTAAAACCTGGTGCCTACATTACCCACAATGCAACTCCACCACTGAGTGACATCACTGGAGGATATTTACTAGACAACATGCAGCTTCCTCTGGAGCCACAAAACGCTTTCGACCACTTTTTTCATATATGCAGTAGAACTCCCCAGCACCTGTAGATTCACTAAAATGTGTCCAGTTGGTGGATTTACCCTTTAAGCTGGATTTTTATGTAGGAGTTTCACTGTTTCACATCGTTATCTTGATGGTTTTATGAAGTAAAGGATTTACTGTACCTTTTCCACGCCTTTGATATTTAAGGTGGGTTTCATCTGGGAGAATGTACAGCAGCCTGTCTCAGCATGGCCTTACTTGGTCTTTGTAGTGTTCTTAGTGGGAGCTCTGCTCTCCTTTGTTTTCATATCCTGCCATGGCTTTTCTCCAACAATTGTAACCACAGAGGAAAATGAAAGCTCTAACAGTAACATGACACTCTCATGACACTCTCTCTCTCTCTCTCTCACACACACACACACACACACAAGAATCGCTGAACTTTACCTGCACTCAAATCCCAACCTTTTGAGTCAGTTCATAGAGCGGCGTGGTGGGCGTGTGCCTTTTGCACGCGCGTGTGTGTGTGTGACTGCGTGCATGTGTGTATTCTCAGCATCTCAAACTCCCATTTTTATGTGCACATGTATGTAACATGCTTTTACTACTCTTAAATGTTCCCAAATCATGACAGTAATATCTGAAATTAAAATGTATTATCATAAAAAATGTTGTTATTGTCCATGTGTTTGTTTGCAAAAACTAAAAGTAGCAGACATCGAGACCTTTTTATGACAAATAATCTCATCTTTAATTGTGAAAACAAGAACATTTCTCAGAATGCTGCTCTGTAAAAAAAAAAAAAAAAGACTTGTTCTATAAAGCTGGACTTAATGTGATCACAGTATCTTAAAACAAGTAGACCCTTGTTAGATATTTTGTTGAAATAGTTCCAACCATGTTCAAAATAAAGTGTTCTGTCCTAACTGAGAGATCTCTAGTGGTAGAAATGACATACAGGGCATTTAAGGAACAGTGTGGCATAGAACATGGCGTCAGTTTGTTTCATTTTATTACAACAGAGTTTTGTCTGTCTGTTTGCATCTCTGCTCAGAATAGATTCCATAAAATTTTAGTCTGGATCTAGATAAAGGGACAAAACTAGGATTTTTTTTCTTACTTTGATAACATCGTGAGATATGGTGTTTTTTGTTTTCTTTTGTTGTTTTCTCAGAGCATAGTGCATACAATCAGGCGTATTTAGGCGGTTGCTATCTATGAGTGATTATGTTGTCGTTGTCTCAAGCGAGTGTAAACAAAGCTTAGCAGCATACTGAGGACGTGTTCATGATAATCCATTTTGACAGGGCAGTGGCCAATAGGGAAACTCCGACCCTCGAACAACCAATGGTTACTTCATCATCACTTAGCTAATCATTATAAGTCGTCAAGTCAGATGTTCAGTAGTCCCAGCCTCGAGGCGCCTCAGAGTTATCCTGCTGTAGACTAAATAGTCATATTTGTCAGTGCACAACACATTTACACACGGCTGACTGTACAGTGTCAGTTCACAACATCATCATCACAGTTTATATCACAGTGGCTTATTAGTAAGAAACACAGAGAGTGAAAAACAAAAGATTGTGCCTTTCCCAATGCTGTTTGGATACTTTTAAACTCGATACCAAAAAAATAATTGCTAGATTTTAGGCACACTAAAATTGTGACATGATGATAACCTCTTCACTTGCGAAATCGTAAACCCACAGATCACTTTTCTGAGAGGGGTCATCATTTTGTTTTGAAAAAAGATGAAGGATGAATCCCAGGCAAGAATATTTACTGATAAAATACCAGTTGTAGTCTTATAAGTGAGTCAGCTAATACATTTCCTGCCGGTTAAGTTGAACTACAGGTGGCATAGCTCTTATTCATGTCTAAAGCTTACATGCTTTTAAAATAGTTGTGTAAATTATGCAGGATTTATGTAGGATTTGTAACCCACTTAAACAAACTGCTGCTATTTAGTGGAGACAGCTGTGAATTTCACTCTTTAACCTCATTTCCTGGTCAGTAAAAGACTCTCAACCTGTGTCAGGATGTTCACCAAGCATTAAGACTTGAAACAGGCTGAAACAGCTAGCACCTGAGTGATTCTATAATTAGGGGTACACTTCATGTCCATAGACTTTATTTATCGGATTTATCAATTTATTTATTTATTCACTGCAAGCAATGATCAATTTTACATCAGGGCACATTTCTCTTTTATTTAATGCAAAACGTCAACAGATCCCATCATTTATTTAGCAAAAAATGCATATACTAAACTGGAATTTGTTGTTTTTTTGCTGTCCGATTTGCTAAATGTCAGGTTTTGCTCCTCAGATTGAACCTAAATGACATGTTTTTGTAGAATATTTTCATAAATATTTGTTCAAAATAATTGTTAAAAAATGAGAAAGGCATTTTAAAATCTATTTTGTTCATTCATGTACATTAAATCAACCACTTTGTGTGTGTCCGAGAAATCTCTGTCAACTGTGTTACTCTTTGAAATATCGCCTATAAATCAGCGATGGTTTGCTCTAAAGTCACTTGTCCAACATCACTTGATGTCATTTCCTTTTTGGAGGGAGATGTGAAGAGGGTGTGGTAAGTCTCTACTTCTCCTCTTCAATATTTCATCAATAATATGGTGTGCACATAGAGTAGATTAATTCATTGTCAATTGTGTTACCAACTTGTTCACATGAACTTGCATTAGATGTTATATTTACAAATATGCAGATAAAGTGTATGAAAACACGAGTTGATCAAAGTCATATGGTGACAGGTCTGAGGTCTGCAGTGAGCACAAGGCCCTAAAATGGCTGACATGTCAACTGTGTTACCTGTCAGCCATGTTACCAGCCACTGTAACACAGTTGACAGTGTTGGCAGTTAATTGTAAACTTTGTTAATTGTATGAAATAAAATTTAAGTTTGTTGAATCAAAATAAAGTTTTTTTTTCTTAAGAAAGGGGTTTTCTGTTCTCCTGTCCTGTCAACTGTGCTACTCCTGTCAACTGTGTTACTATTGTCAACTGTGTTGCCTGTGGTTTTTGTATCATAAATCTTTTAAATGTTTGAAAAATTGTAACAAAAAAGATTGGGAATATCTCTGGAGAGGGAGATCTTACATATAGGGATGATGAATAATTCCAAATTAGGTGTAATGGGGATTTATGTTGTAAAAACTTTCATCCTTCATCATAGCATCTCGCAGAATGACCATCATGAAGCTCAAAATTCACTTTTTTTAATTAGTTTGACAAATAACCTCAAAACCCTTGTTGAACCACTGGTGAATAGACTCAAACACTTTCAAAAAAGTGTGTCATTAAATGTGTAGTATTTTATATATGTGCAACATTTGTCCGTAACACAGTTGACAAAATAATGAATCAAATGTTTTTTTCATTAAGCTATTTAAAAAGTTATTTGACCTTGAGCTTGCCAATTAATGAATTTAGCACATTAAGGGTTTATTTTATGGAAACACCTAGTTTATTTATCAAAAAAGAATACTGATATTTTGACTTTTTGGTTGACATGAAATGTACCCCTAATTATAGAATGACTCACCTGCCAGCACTTCTAGAGCTGGCAGTGATTAACAGTTTTTTCTTGGTTTTCAACAGTATATGCATGTGAACATGTCCATTTGAGGACAGTTACCTGCTGAAACATATCCTTCACAAATGCTTTTATTCATCCACCTAGTACTTCTGTGAAGCATATCCAGCTATAGCAAGCACTGCCAGATATGATGTTGGTTTTGGTCTCAGTACAGGCAAAATGATACCAAACATGGCAACTTTACTGTGAAAACTAACTCTGGAAAGCTGCACATAGTCACTGCTCCTTGCTGTTGTTCACTAAGAAAATGTTCCAACATGTAACTCTCCCTAGGCCACAAACTGATGTTTTTATATGTCTGTTAGTGTTCTGATGTCACAAATGAGATTGTGAACAGTGAGAACAGTGTGTTTAATAGTTAGCTCTAGTGGTGTTGGTAGACTGTATTTTTTATCCTTTGGACAGAGCCAGGCTAGCTGCTTCTAAAAAAAAGTTTAAGGGGAGGTTCATGTAGCACAAAGCATTTTCCCTCCCAAATTGCCTCAATAAACATTCTTACATTGACACAAGCTTCTTGATAGATAACTTGGCATATAACCGCAAGCGCATCTCCGTGCTTCTACAATTCTGACTCAATCCTCAAACTTCATCACTCCATCAAAGCCATAGTAAGTGAAGGGTTCAAGGACCGGGCTGCAGACATCCTGAGCAAGGCAGGCCATCCTGTTGTTGTCACAGCTGTCCTCGGCGCCTGGTTTAATGTACACCCCGTCAGCAGAGTGGATGGACGGGTCCTCATTAAAGTAGTTGTGTGGCCGCAGCAGGACCCCACCCCCATTACCCACGGTTACTGTATTGGGGATGTCCTCCGAGTGGGGAATGTGGAGGAAGCCGGTGGTCACCCAGGCAACCAGGTCCTGCAAGCACATTATCAAAGACATCATGTACTGTCCCTCAGCTAAGTTATGTCATTTCAAACTGCCATGCGTTATTGTATTATCGGTTGTTTTACATGCAGACTGCATCTCAACACACCTCATTTTCAATGCTTTCGTTGTCCTCAATGTACTTGCTGAAGTCGACAGCTGGAGTCCAGATGTTGTTTTGACTGTACAGACTGCTACTCGTCTGCTCTAAGTCCTTATGCTTGGTGATGGCAACCTTATACCTGGAGACAGATAGAGATAGCATTGGATCAGCAGCGTGGCAATGACTGAAGTGTGTGGCTCTTTAGGGATTGTAACCATAGCATCAGACAAGAACGCTGCATTTGAATGATTGTGCAAAACTGAACCCAATCATCAGAACATATCTTTACAATGTGTTTCTGCAAACCATGGATATGTTGAAACTTTACATTATTCATGCTGCAACCTTGTGTTTTTTTCTGTATCAAATGAGAAGTTAGAGTCGCATGTCACACCCTAATTTCAGCATATGTAACTGTCATCAGCATTCCTTAAGATGGCAATGTGGCATGTTTGGGTAATGGTGGGAGAAATCTCATGTCATGTTTTTTATAATATGTGTTCCATGACAGCATATAAGTAGAAAATGACACTTAATCATGACCAAAATTTAAGACACACATTCTGCCATCAGGCAGCGTACATGTGTCTTTCTGTCTCGAAAGAACTTTGACTGGACTGACTGACTTGACTGACTGTCCACAAACACAGTCTGGCTCCAGGACTTCCATGTCCACAGGAGGTCTCATCCTTTCATTGTTACTTTCAAATCATGCTGCTTATTAAGTACTGACTGAATAGAATTATTCATAAAAGAAATTACCCTAAATTTAAACTGAGCATCCAGAAGGTCATATCCATAGATACGCCATAGAGTACTTACATTTTCTTTAATCGTTCGGAAAAGGTCACCTAGCTAGGTTTCTTTTGCAGGGATTTGCTGCATCCAGAGCAATTGAGATTGGTTTAAGAATAACAAACAAGCCAGAGTGTTTTCCCCCCTATATCTGAATGAGAATATGGTGCAGCCAGACCTCTCCCCAGGGCTGAAACACATTGCATTGTGAGATGAATTCTCACCTGGCCCACGACATGGCCTTCTCATCAGCCTGGCTCTCTGGTAGGTGATCCCCAGTGAAGCTGAACACCTGCAGCCTGTAGGAGCGCTGGTGACCCCATTTATTGACCTCTTTGCTGGCGATGTGGAGGTAGCGAGGGCTCTTCTTGTCGTAACGCAGAGCAGCCTCCTGCAGAAGTGTCAGTTACATTAGTCCCACAAGATTCAACAGTTACTTTGTTGACTGAAGCACTGGTGAGAAATTGTGAATGATTAATATACAGTATGTTTGTACATCACAAGTCGCCAGCATTTAGTGATAAATGGCGTGACAGCACACATTGTGATGATGACGTCTGTGTGTTTTTTTTAACATGTTTCCCCCAGTGTCCTCCTGTCAATCTACACATGTACCTGCTGATGGTTTATAATCATATGGATGCTTTAATAATGTGTTGTGATTGAGATCCTGACCCACCAAACATCCTGGAAAGTGACAAAGCTCCGTTTTTCCCTCTTGATTACATAATTACATAATCAACATCAGTAAACAGAATGTTGTCTGACTCTCTCACTCAGGGGGAGGGATGCTGTTTTCTGGGGCAAAGTTCACTAAAGTCTCGGTCTGGAGGGTTGAGGGTGATTTTTTTTACAATAGCTACAACAACACAATATTGGAAGGAGACGCTTGTTGAGTTAAAGTTTTTTAAAGGAGATAGACACTGTCCTACCGACTCTTCATCACATTCTGCCCGAAAAACAGACAGGATGACTGACAAGAGGACAGACAGGACGACAGTTACTTCTCCATGTATAACTGCGATATTTTCTTTCCGCATATAAGTTGCCAAAGACACTGCCAGTTACTACGTTATTGGTTACTCCGTTATTAGTTACTAGGTACTCCGCATCGAAACTGTCCCTCCTGTTTGCATCTGAAACTTTCACACAGCGGAGGATGCAGAGAATTGGAGCAGGATCCCCACACTCAAAGGACAATGTGAATGGGGCTACTAAGAATACAGCAAGCCCAGCTAATCAGACACATATTGAGGAAGTGTTGTTAACTTTGCCGTCTACTTATGAGAGAAATGGGTGCAGCAGTCATGTCTGTGATGGTTGCATCATTCAGGAAGTTCTCAGTCTTAAAGCTGCTATGTGAAAACATATTTTTTGTAAATTAGAAGATACTTGTAATGCACTAATGTGATTGGTGGTGACATAGTTTAGTGTAGTGTTTTTTGTTGATTTGTGTGTGGATTTGCTTGTGTGTTTTTCCAGAGGTGCACTGCGGAGGCTGGGCAGGGTTACCTGATTGCTGGAGCTGCCGTTTCACAACTGCAGCATGATTGGAGCAATCAGCACCAGCTCTAATACCCTGGACTCCACTCTACCCACTGGCAGATTATTTCGCCTCTCAGATGTGTTTTCTATTTCAGCTTTTCGTCTTCCTGCTTCATGCACATTACTTTTGTGTTTTCGACCCTTCCAGACATCACCACCTGCCTTCACCAGCTCTGTGCCTCGCCACCTCCCAGCCTCCGGCACCTCTGCCACCAAGCCTTCTTCATCCTCTGGATCCACCTTGCCAAACGCTCCAAGCGCTTCAGCTTAAAAGCTCTACGTTCCTGCTTCCCCCCTCCCCCCCTCCAGCTGAGCCACCTGTCCAAGCAAGAGCTATCGCTTTTACCATCTACCTGTTCAAGTCAAATTAATCTTTTAAAACTGCCCAAGTCTGGTTGTCTGCTTCTCGGTCCTGAAAATATCTTCACCAACCTCACCAACTGGCACAATTTGGTACAATGATTTCCAATCATGCTGTCCAGTCTTTACGAAGATAATACTATGAGACATCCTTGTGCCTTTGCAGTGAACACTTCATGCTGTCTCTACACTGACATAAAAATTAAAAACCCATCTTTTTATTCAGGCCTATCAGCTCTAGATCCAGCCAAATCAATCAACTTTTCTATTTTTTTTATCTTATATGTATTTTTTGTTTATCCATTTATTCTTTGTTTTGTTTGTTCCATTTTGTTAAGTGTCCTTTGGTACCCTGAAAGGCGCTGTAAATGTATTATTAGGGTTCTAACCCCGAAGGGGTAGAACCCTTCTAAGATTGTGCCAGTTTATTATTATTAGGGTTCTAACCCAGAAGGGGCCGCTTGAGCTCAAATTCCTGTGGGCTGGAATGGGCCAGAAACTTGAAACTTGGCCCAATGATTGGAAATGATGTGTATCAATTTTTATTAAAATATGAGCCCCGTCAGCCAGATGGTGGCGCTGTAATTGAGGATTTAAAATGCATTTTTGGGAAGGCCACGCCCCTCACACCGTAAGTCTGATTGACTTGAAATTTGACACACAAGTCCAGCTCCATGTGCTCTACAAAAAAGCCAAATGGACCATGAAGCTCCGCCTACTTAGATTTTTTGCTAATTAGCATAATGTGAAAAACAGTAAAATGAATAGAACTTTTGAAAGATTGACTCTATCAACACCAAATTTGGCATACAGCTTCGGGGGATGAACAGACCTATTTCTACTCTAAATGAGCCAGATTGGTCAAAAAACATGGCTGCCACGGACCAATGTATTGTCGCAATGGGCGGGCCTTAGAAATGATAGGCCATAACTCCCACACCCTTTGCCCTATCATCACAAAACTTGGTGACCCTATAACCTAGGGTGTGAACTTCGAAAGGCTTTCCCCGCAAAGCCATAAGTGCTATTGACTTGAAATTGTTCATACACGTCCTCCTGATAGTCCTCTACAAAAAAGCCTATGGCACCACAAAAGTCGCTATTACAGATTTTTTGCTAATTTGCATAACGTTAAAAACAGTAAAATGAACAGAAGTTTTGAAAGATTGACTCTATCAACACCAAATTTGCTATACAGCTTTGGGGGATGAAAAGACAAATTTCTATTATAAATGAGCCAGATTGGTCAAAAAACATGGCCACCACGGATCAATGTATCTTTGCAATAGGCGGGGCTTGGTTATTATTTGTTGTCTGCCGCTTGAGCTCAAATTCCCGTGAGCTGGAATGGGCCAGAAACTTGAAACTTGGCCCAATGATTGGAAATGATGTGCATCAACTTTTATTCAAATATGAGCCCAGTCAGCCAGATGGTGGCGCTGTAAATAAGGCTTGAAAATGCGTTTTTGGGAAGGCCACGCCCCTCACACCATTAGTCTGATTGACTTGAAATTTGACACACAAGTCCAGCTCCATGTGTCCGCCATGGACCAATGTATTTTTGCAATGGGCGGGGCTTAGAAATGATTGGCCATAATTCCCACATCCTTTGTCCTATAACAGGGGTTCTCAACCTTTTGCAAGCTGGGCCCCCCCTAAGCTGGTTCATTGCAGTTGCCCCCCCGCCCCAGGAAGAAGGGGGAAAAAAAGAAAAAACACTCTGCATATCTTACTACAGAAAATTTGAATTTCAAGTCGTACTTGTTATTGTTTTGCTGCACCAGAGCCATGGCGATCATGAATGTAATACTGACTGACCGAAAGCAAGGACAATACGTGAAAAAGGCGAAGAAGAAAAACCTGCAGTGTCAGTGGTCACATCTTCTTCCTGGATTTAAAAAAATAAATAAATAAATTAGACTCAGCATTTACTTGGAACCGGCGGTTATTTATCAAAATATACACCTGCACCCAGCGTTTAATTAAAACCCAGCGATAATTTGGTAATATACAGTACATTTACACCCCGCTCTGTAAGCCAGGGCGGGAACGCGGCGGCCATGCGCATCCGCGATTCACTTGCAGCCTGGACGCAGAGTGGTGTGTGTCTCCTCTCTGCTCTGACTGCAGGCTGGGACTGCTGCGCGAGGCTACTGAGAGACTGACCGCCTGTGAGTGCTTTTGGATGGGGGAGGGACTCACGGCAGCACCCGCTGCTCGTTGAGCACAGTAACTGCAGAGTGATACGTGCTTTCAAGTAAGAGTCTTCAAACACCACAAAAGTCTCCAATAACACCAATAAAAGTCGCTGGATTAGTCGCTAGTCGCCAGAAGGATGATTTGTTTGTGTGTAATAATAGTCCAACCACTTGCATTTCAACATGGGGGGAATTTTCGTGATTTTTTTTTTTCAGATTTTTTTTCCTCCCATGCTGTAGCCTACTCGCGCCCCCCAGGGAGAGTGTCTGTGCCCCCCCAGAGGGGCGGGTACCACCAGTTGAGAACCACTGTCCTATAATCACAAAACTTGGTGGGTATGTTCACAACAGGACTGATAATCTGCCTACCAAAGCATGTTGAGCCCAATTTATAGGGGGTGCTATAAATGCCATTAGCATGTAGCTGAAAACCCAATTTGGAGAAATCTGGGGCTTATCATGGCTATGTGTTGCACAGAGCTTTGAGGAACACGGCGGCCGATGTCATCGACTGCGGGGGATGAGGGTCAGGGTGGCCGGTTTAGGGCGAAAGGGGTTAGAACCCGAGGATTGCCGCTTGCGGCTATGTTTATTATTATTATTATAAGCCTGCCTGTACTTCATCACGTTTGGTGCACACTCCTACTCAATCCTGTCACAGCTCTTTAAATGTTATTACATTAACCTCAATGCAAGTGAATATTTGTGTTTAAATGGGAAAGAAGATGGAGGCAGACCTTTTCTGTTTTAAGCTGCTTCTCCACCAGCTGAGGGACCATAGCGTATTGATCAGGCATCCATGGCAGCGACACATTGACATATTCCATGTCTTTGGTCTGGAAAACATTCTTCACCCCTGCAGAGGAAAGAAATCATTCTTATTTGTGTTGTAGTTTTTGGGGGGATTTTGGTCCCCTGCAGATTCATCTTAGGTGCTTGTTTTAAAAAAAAAATTGTATTATTATTTTTTTAATACGTTTACAGCCTCAATAAACAGTATTTTTGTGTCTACAATAGAACAACTGACCAATGACCAAGTTAATTTCAGTTCTATGGGTAAGGGTGTGTTTTAGAAACATTCATGAGACTGTAAAACTTCCAAGGTGGTGTAATGATAGCCAAATGTTTGCAGGCGTCAGTGTGTGTCTCTGGCATAATAATAAATCTTATCTACCGACATGTTCGGGCTGTCTGTTTCAGACAATGCTACTGTTCAGGCCTTGGTCATTTACCTTCCTCTGAGTCCTTAATAAAGTCATTATCTGTCTATCTTTACATTGATCTTATTGCTCTGGTTTGACAGTGTCACTGTTTCAGTTTAAACTACACAGTCTGAGAATTAGATGGTGCTTATCTAGGAGTAGTTTGCAAATGTTCCCAAATTCATTTCGTATCAATGCTCCATTCACACACAGTCAGGTTGCATGACTGAAATGGTTCATCTTCTTCTGTTTTTAAAGCTCCCACTGTAAGATATCACTTGACCTTCTTCTCATCTACAGACCTTTTTGATACAGTTTAAGTGCATTGTATCAAAACAGCTATATAGTTAAACATCACCATGACCAGATTAACTTGTTACAGGTTCCCAAGGCAGAACTTTGCTGTTGAGCTGCTGGTGACCCGCCACACATTCTTAGTGCAGTATTGGGTCATGGTTTGGGGGAGGACGGGGCCTTGCTGACGTGAGTCAGAGGAATTAATCAAATCAATTTGGGATTTTGTTTGAAAACTAGTCTCCAGCTACTTCAGTTGTTTAGGAGAATGCCCTGTTTTGCTGTGAAGCTCCAGAAATGTTCTGTTCTGTTCTTGACATCCCATCAACATGGGGGGAGGAGATGATGACTGAGTCTTGATTTTTGGATGAACTTATCCTTTAAAATCCCTGGCCATGACGGGGTTAGGACACAATGGACAACTACATTACATTATCCAATGTGTTTTAGGTAACACTTAAAATGAAACTCTCGCCAAAATGCAACCGAGGCTTTTTTGTGAATGTATATGAGTCAAACCTTCGTGTAAAAGCATAATTACGACGAAAGAGGCACTTTTAAGATTGACCGTGTTTTCGGCTCAAACTCATTTTCAGTGGGAGTGCATAGGGCACTTTTACGCTAGTATCAAAATAGCTATTTTTAAAACACTAAGAAGGCTCGACACAACATGAAACTTTGCTCGTAGTATCACCAGAGTTACTACACATAGCTCAACTGAACCACATACACTCTACCCAGAGGTGTTGATCCCGAAGTACGTCTAGGCTGCCATGACGACGGCTAGAGGAAGAAGCTACTGCTAACGTGAGTTGTTCAAAAACTTTCTTTTCAGTAAACTCTGTGTACACAAACAATGTTCTCAATGCTTGTGTTCATGTGTAGAGACCCTGGTGATACTACGAGCAAAGTTTCATGCTGTGTCGAGCCTTCTTAGTGTTTTAAAAATAGCGATTTTGACGCTAGCGTAAAAGTGCCCGAAGCACTCCCATTGAAAATTAGTTTGAGCCGAAAAAAAAAACACGATAAATCTTAAAAGTGCCTCTTTCATCGTAATTATGCTTTTATACGAAGGTTTGACTCATATACATCCACAAAAAAAGCTTAGTTTGCATTTTGGCGAGAGTTTCATTTTAACCCCAAGGGTACAAATAATATACATGAACAATGCTAACTTGATTCAATGCATTCAAAAATGCAGGATGTGCTATGAATTCCTGTTGATCAAATGATGATCAAATGATCAAATCACTATGGACTTACATAAGACAATTCATATCACATTATTTCCTATTTTTTGTAAAATTCATATTTACATTATACATTAATTGATATGTGACCGAATTAGCTGGTTTAAAGTGACATTAAACTCTGAAAGTGGAATAGTGCCTGCTCTAATAGAAATGTGAAGCTGCCTGTCAGATGCAAAACTGTACATAAAAAAACATAAACAATTGCATGATTACATACATCTCTTACATAAATAAAGTGTTTTGTAACGGAAGTCAAAGTACTCCTTTAATGTCCTTAACTGATGATCAATTAAGACACTTGAACAAAAGTCATAGATTCTTGATCACTATTAATGGTGACCAACCGGAATCCATTAGATATCCTGCATTAATTCATGTATGACATTATTATGAGTCACGCATTAATCATTTCTTGATGTGAACCCCTATTATTAAGTGTTCCTGTTTTTGCTCATGACTATAAAAGGGTTGTATTAAGGTCAAAGTTATATTCTTCTCTTCGTCATAATGGACATTTTTATGAAGACCTTTTTCCTCATCTCTGTATTTCCACTCACCCAACACATCCAGGTCCACCTTGAAGTTGATGAAGTGGGTGTGAATGTTCCCCAGCACCTTCTCCGCCACCTGGTGCCCGTGTTTCAGACTGCCGTCTACCAGGTAAGAAGAGGAGATGTAGCCGGTGGCGTGCACCTTGGCCTCCACTGACCCGCTCTGGTAGAAGATGAAGTCCCACATGTAGTCATAGTTGCCGATAGCTGTGATCGTCCTGAACACCAGGGCGCTGTTCACCATCCCCCCGAAACTGTTGTGGAAAAAGTCCGAGAAGTGCCTCCGCAGGGGCTGACCCATGTTGTGCTCAAAGATACAGATGGAGTTCCTGAATCTGACCGGGGCTGGGACATCGATGTAGCGATATGTGTCAACGTAGGTGGCTTCGTAGGGGCAGTCCACGCCACGGACCAGCTCGTGCGCAAAGCGCCCTATCCCGATACTTGAGTCCAGAAACTTGGTAATGATCATCCCCGGAGTCACCGAGCCGTACACCGACATGGCCTCCTGCACGCTCAGCTCGTAGGCTATCCTCTCGTCCCTGAAACGCACATCAAAAACCCTCATGCCCGTGAGAGAGCTGAGCCCGAAGGCGAAACTCCAGTCCAGGTACAGGACGTGGTTGTTTTTGACGCTGTAGCGCTTCCCCTCCGCGTAAAACAGCTGTGGACCGATCTGCAACGGCTTGTGCTTGGGTTTTAGAGAAGCATAGTTAAGCAGCTCCTTGTAGACTATTTTTTTAACAGAGCCCGAGTCATATTTATCTCTGAGTTCTGCTACGCTGTCGAAGTATTGGCCATTATAGAGAAGCCGCTCCACTCTCCAGTCGGATTCGTTGACGCTCTCGTGGTTAACCAGCACCTCAAAGCCCACCGGGTGGATGTACATACCGCTCATATCCCTAAAGAAAGACACCCAGGTCTTCCTGTCCCCGGATCGGACTCCGCGGGGCATCTGCTCGAACGCGTTCAGCGTCTTGGACTTACTCACGTCGAAGCTCTCTTTCATGAGCTTCTTCAGTTTGGAGAAGACCTCAACTTCAAAAAGCTTGAAAAGCAAAGCGTACTCCCCGACGGTGACCGTGCGCGCATTGATAGGCAGATCCATGTTGTACCTCTCCTTGGTGACATCTTTTCTGTTTGTCGGGTTGGGAAGAGGCCACACTACGTACTCCTTAATGTATCCTCCAGCGCCGTAGAAGACCACCACCGTCGCCTCTCTAACCGGCTTCGCAGCTTTCCCTTCCAAGTAAGCCAGGACGTCCGCTTTCTTGGGCAGTGACAGGTCTATTAAAAACAAGAAATTACCCGATGGCTTGGTGAGGCGGTTGGTGGATATGTTTAAATCCATCTGTTTGACCATGTACTGCTGGACCTGCAAGTACTCCTCCCGGGTGAGGTCAGCGAACACGAGGCTGCGATCGTCGTGTTTGCCCCTCAGCGGGTGGACGCGCTGAGCTGAACATTTGGTCGCCCTGCTGGAGTGGATCCCAATCAGAACGATGTTGAGAATGATGGAGACGAGGACGAAGAGGATCAGCGCCCATTTCACTAGAGAGTTCATCCTCCGCTCTACCATTACGCACGGACGGGGAGCAAGGGAGGAGAGGACTGAGCTCCGGACCAGAGCGAGCGGTCAGACGGCTTTGGAGGGGAGAGGCGCGCCCCTCGACCCCGCCGTCTCCAACCCCCTCCGCATGTATTCCAGAGCGCCCTGCCCCTCCCTCCATCCCTCCCCCCTGGACGAACTGTGGTGTCGAGTTTCATCCAGCCTCTTTCAGTTACACGGGCCAAAGTGAATTTACGCACGCGATTTTAACCATAATCAATCGCCAAGACAAAACGAGGTTGTTTGAGCAGCTTTTCGCCTTAAGTAGCTAAAGAAAAAAATCCTCTAAATATCTGTGTGGTTTCTACAGATGAAATGGATCCTTTACAATAGACACGATGTCATAAACAGAGGAACTTGACGCATTGTTACGCACACATTTCCCTGCGGGCCACTGCTAAGAAAATGACAGAACATTTTCTTTCCTCCGTCATATTTCAACTTTACTCTTTATCTGGTGTAATTTCTCGCATGTGGAGTAAATAGATTTTTTTGGAGGGAGAGGAAAAGAAAGAACACCAGGTGGCTGAAACACAATCTGAATAGGAAAACAAACCAAGGAATATACTTTGTGTATCCTGTTTCTTGTGTTATGTTTAGAATGAGTATTTCAGTCCGACTGTAAAAATTAATTTGTGTAAGAAGCTGCACTTCCACAATTTTCTACATTATGCATTTATATGGAGAGAGTCATGGCCAGGAGTCCAGATTACCCCTGCAGACAAGCTACGAGCAAACTCTGTCTTATTTCCTGAGCATTTAAACAAATCACAAGTCTATTGCATTTTTCATTATAAAATTGTTTTGCTACATCGTCAGAATATCATATCTCACTACAAAGCCATTTCTATACTGCGGGAATTTCCGAAACCTTTTTCCTTTTACTTTGCTATAAAAAATCTAAGATGTTTTGCTTAAAAAATTACAGAATCAACCTTTAAGAACCCAACAGGTTTATGTACCTCCTCCTCCTAACCCTCCTAGGTATACAGCAATATTACCGACAACATGAGCTCTGGGTCCTTGCCATGTTTGCGGTCTTTGCTGTACACTAAAAACGACAACTTGTATTCTTTTGTATGAAAAACAGTCACAAGTTTTGAGGCCTAAACCTAGTAACAAACCTGCCAACAAATCCAACTAGTCTCAACAAACAAGAGTCTTTTGAATTCTTCATCTAGCAGTCATTACAAAACAAAAAAGGGTTTGTTGACTTCAGTTGGCGAATACAGGAACACCAATCTTTGCTTCATGTTTACTCCCTTACACTGTAAAATCTAGAATCTCTAACATTATATTAAATAAACATTTATTTAATTATTAGCTCAGTGTGTTAAAATAATTATTTGATAATTGGAGGAAATGGAAGGAAGGAGATCGGAGCCAGCTCAAAGTACAACCAAGGTTTAATCTTCTAAAAGAGGAACAATCACAGAGCAACAACATAGGTCTGTTACAAAGTGAAGACTTAATTTCTATTTATCTGTATTTATCTGTCTGTATGGGTGTGATTTCACTCTGACAGCGAATAATGTATGCCCTCCTGCACTTAAAGAAGGAATTCACAGAGAAGGGAATGAAAACATTCAGTGATTCCTCGATACATTACATCTGTAGAAAAACAAGTGATAAAACAAGGTCACAGGGGGCTTGAACATGGCTGTGTAAGACTTCAATTCACATGTCTCTACATAGAGTAAAACATTTCCATCACAGTGTGATTTGATAAGTTTGCCATTTTCAAGCTCATTCTTGAAAATTGACTTTAAGAGCTTTTAATTTGGTTGATTACATGTCCAATGGATTGGAAACAACACTTCTGATAAACACTGGTCATCTCTAACTTTAGTTTTCTGTTTCCTCAAGCTGTCTCTCTGTCTTTCTTTCCTCTCTCTCTCTCCTCCTCCTCTTCTCTTTTCATTCAGGCTCCTTTCTGTTGATCCATCGTGCCCCAGGGATCCTCTGTCTCTTGACATTCTGCGATCTTTGCTAATCATCTTGTGTGGCCTGCTCAGTTGTCCTCCTGGATCCACACTCTTCAAATATTTTTTATATAATTTACACGTATCAGAATTCTAGAACTTTGTAAACTGTGATTTCATAGTTCTGTTCTGTACATGCAACAATCTGTTGCATGTCTGTCCGTTGTGGGAGAAGGATCCCTCCCTCTGTTTGTTCCTTCCATCTTTCCCCTTGTTTTTTCATGGCAAGTTTTTCCTCACTCTAGTCAAGGGTCTAAGGACAGTGGATGTCATTCACTGTACAGACTTTAAAGACCACATTGTATTGCGGTATATATACAGTGGATTTAGAACAGTATCCTACTGTATTTTATAATAATTGTAAAATACTTTTAAATATTCATCCCTCACATGTAAATTAACAGTTTAATCAGTCATTTAACAATTACAGTAGATAACTGTAATTTAACAGCATAAAACAGATTTGTAATGAATTGCTGTAAATTTACAGTGGATTACAACAGTATCTTACTGTATTTTAAAATAATGTAAAATACCATTAAATATTCATGCTTACATTTAAATTAACAGTTAATGCTCAGTTAACAATTACAGTACACTCAAAAAAATGATTCTTGCCCCCAATAAACATAAAGCAATAAGTTTAATTAAAATGTAACTGAAATATGAAAATGTAAATTTAATTTATTCAAACAAATAAACATATAGTTAAAATGGCTAGTTCAAACTGAATGTTAGCAAATTGAGTAAACTTTATTTGACTTGATCACAGATGTATGGACTCGATCCCAAAAGGCGGCTATGATCATGTGCGAGAGTAAAAGGAAATGTCATTTCATCACAGTAGTCAACCGATGTGAAGGCTACTCTGAGTCTGAACCCTGACCCCGGACGTGGCATACTGAGCAGGACCAGAACACTTTCAGCGGGTCTGAGCGGCACAAATGTGGAGTGAAAGCTAGAAGGTAAGTAATGTTTTTTATGAAGTATGCTAAGTTTAAATGTGATGAAGACGAAGCTAGCAGCACTGCTTCGACACCGGTGAACTCAATGTTAGTCATGCTAGTTGTGAAATGCGCAAATAGCTACATGAGCATTAGATAGTGACACAGCTAAAAAACAATGTTTGTTGCGGCTCTCGTGGCGTCCGGGACTACGTCTCATGTTACCGTGGTTAGCATTCAGTTTAAACTAAGCAATTAAAAGTTATGCTTATTTGTTTGAAGTACTGTTAAGGTCAGGCTAATGGCTGCTACCGCTCAGGCTGCATCATATGCTAATACAGGCTGATGCACCTTATATACATCTTAGTCGTTTGTTGGCACCTGCTGCTTGGGCTCAGCAGTTGGCACTAACGTTAGCAGGGTAACGTTACCAGCGGGGACTTATAGCACTGATGTATTAATGTGTTTATCGCTTTAATGTTGAAGCTGGTAAATGTGGAGCCAATTAGAATTTAATTTATTTATATATATGTATTTTGTACTTTACTTAAGACACTGCTGGGTAGCTTGTGAATTTACTCCTGGGGACCAATAAAGTCTTATTGATATAATGTATCACAATGTATTTATTAATCATATTTTGTATTGTTAATCTGAATCTGCAAAGTAACTTGAACTAAAGCAATACTTCCTACTAAGATATAGTAGAGTAGAAGTATAAAGTAGCAGACAATAAGTATATAAATATGTACAAGTACCTCAAATTTGTATTTAAGTACAATACTAGAGTAAATGTACTTCACTCGCTGGCTTGTTCTACAGCAGGCAAGCCAAACTACATCCAGACTATGTCAACGTTAGAATTTCTTTAATATAGTAAATGTAAGAACTTAATGTTAACTTACGATCATAAGAATCACACACTCATCCCTATTTCTCATCCTGGTTGGAAACTAACCTTGCAATATATTTCCATTACTCTCAGGTACAACATCATAGGGCCAAATCAACAAAGTAGCTCACATCTTGTATGGGGAAATCTTTAGTGAAGTGTCAATAAAGTAACTACAGGGGTGAAAATAAGAGGGCTATGAATAATGTCCTGGAAGATGTTTTGAAAAGTGGAGACTTGTTATATTATGCCTTCTTTTGCAGAGTGAGGACATTGACCTCAAGAGAGACTGTATCCTTAGAGGTCTGTGTGTCTACCTCAATGATTAAAGAGTACTTGGTTAGTAATGGCATTTTACTGTGAGCTTTCAGTAATTAACTTGTAACGTTTTCAATTTCAAACTGGTAAATATGTTTTTCACCATTAGAATGGCAATCATGAGGAAGCTGTGAGAGGGATTGCACAGACCACCATGGGGCTTTATGTGATTAGCAAAGATGGTGCTGATGCAGTGGACAAGCCAGAGGATGTTGGAATGGTCATTGAGGGTGTGGAACTGCTACGCAATCTGCAAAGTGTCTCTTTTGAATGTGCCATGCTTTTCAGCCTGATCTACACACTCAACCTAAGCTATCCGCAAAAACTCAAATTCACATTTGAGTTCTTCCAGAAAGTGTTGATGAACATGGATGGAAGAAACTGTCCCCAAAGGTCCAAAGACTTAAAATTAAGATGCTTCAGTGACCTCACCAGTACAGTGCCGGACAGTTGAGCACATTTTGGCTTGGTGTCCTTTACTATTCACTATTCATGTGGTTTGAGAAGAAAACCCAACAAACAAACACTGGAAATGGATTTTGTATTTTTTGGCATTGTCTATTGCCACTTTCATTATGTGTGAACTTGCGGATTATTCTTAAGAGCTACTGTTGGAGGGATGGAGCATTTGGTGGAGGAAACTGCTCTTGGACCTTGTGGCCATTTTTTTGCATTAAAATTGCATACCATTATCTTTGTTGCGTATGTCAATGGAGAGGAATGAGCAAAACCACTCATATAACAGCTTTCATGAACTGAGTGGTAACAGATAAAACACTGTATTTTGTTCCGCAGTGACAGAAAGCAGTGACGGGACAGTCATTTCTATGAAAATGTTTACTACTGGCAAAAGGGCTTGTTTTATTATTAGGTCTGACCTTTTTCCAATAAGTTTTGTGGAGGATAGAGCAACCCCTAATACTGATGCTGGGATATATTTTTCGGTTTAATCCTTCATGTAATTATGTAGGTTTTCATTCTCATCTGTGGTATTAATACCCTGGGAAGCCTTGTCTTTACGTATGATGTTTTTGCTAGAGTACGTAACTGAGCCTTTTGCCCTTTTAAGGTATTGTCAGGTATATTTTACTAGAAAGCCTTTTAAATATTTCCCAATTGTTATTAATGTTCCTAAAATTTGTAAGGTGTTTTTATTTTCTGAATTTGCATTTTTCATTGTTAAAATATTTCTCAGATAAAAATACAAATCCATTTTAAGTTACTGTATTGTGGAAAGCCTTGCTGCTTTTAATCTAGTACCGTTAGTTTTACTGTGCAATGGAAAACGTTGTACACTTTGCAGTCTGGATTGTGTTTTAATTTTACCATTGAAGGAATGACTCAGCAAAAGATCTACACACTCTTAATAGCTCCCAGCAATATAAATTGAGCAATGTTTCGATCTAGCAGATCTTCGTCAGGCATTGTTAAATTTGACTTCGACATGTGAGAGTTCATGACCTTTAAGAGATTTTACACTTCCGGGTTGACTGGAGCGTGAAGAAGAAGAAAAAGCTGAGAGTTAATGGCGTGGAGCAGCTAACAGTGGACTGAGTGTGTCGTCAGTGTCTTGTTTTATCACTAACGGACTGTGAACTGTTGTCGGACCACGTGTTGTGACTGTGTGAGTTGGACTTATTCTTATTTAATTGTTTTCCAGCTGCCTGTAAGAAATTACGAGACAGTACGCAGGAGCTTCAGGTACCAACAACCAGATCTTGCATCGCAGGCTGAAGCTGTGAGGAGTTCAGCTCGGAGTCGGTCGAGAACAATGAGGGTAAGATTTATTAGATGAGATCCGCTTTTGTTCAATGTGACTATTTCTCGGGTGCATTAATAGCTGTCTTGTGTCCATATGCAGTGCATCGTGCAGCACTGATTGTCTTTATTGATTGTTTTTACAGCTGCTGGAAGCGAGACAGAGTGCTAGTTGAGAATGAGGTGGACCTTTGGAAGTGCGCCACCATAGACCTGATGTCTGATGAGGAAGACAGCGGGTGACTGGATGGATTGTGCGACCTCCGTCCTTTCGCAGCCAGGAGCTCACTGAGCTCTCTGCCACGCTGCAGTCGAGATTAGAGGCGATTTCGAAGTACAGGGCAACGCATCACAGACGTCTGCAAAATGGACCGAATTCAGACAGAAGGTCGCCAGTTACCGACAGCTCCGATGCTTTGTACATAGTTGTGTGTTTGTGCTAATAAAGCTCTTTCTTTGAATGAATAGCTTCTTTCCTCAATAAATCCATGCATGTGTTTGATGATATCATATATATATATATATATATATATATATATATATACATATATATATATATACACACACATGTATATATATATATATATATATGTATATATGTATGTATGTATATATGTATATATATATACACACATACATATGTATATATGTATATATATATACACACACATATATATATATATATATATATATATATATATATATATACTAGGGCTGTCAAAGTTGATGCAACCTCCTCTTAACGCCGTTAATTTTTTTAACGCGCGATTAACGCTCAGTATATTAAAAAAGAAAAAAAAAAGCGCATTGTATGATTTACGGCCGTCGGCGGCACCCGTAGTCTTGATACAGAAGATAGCAGAAGAAGAAGAAAGGGAATCAAAAGAAGAAGAAGAAGCAGGGTTTGGCGGTTCGTTAAAAACACGGCGGACTGAAAAGCAGCACTCGCTGCAAACTCCTCATCTCTGCTGTCACTCACGGTGGCGGACATTTGTTTCTCCATTGCCCTGATCATTTTGCGGGACACTCTCATGGCATGCCTGTTTGCTGATAACTCATCCCCGCATGTTTATCTCAGGCTCCTCGCTAGCCTTCTTCCTCCCTCCAGCAGGCAGCCTGGCCCTGCTGCTGTCCTCCTCGGACAGACGCTGAAGCTCCGTTTCTCTCACTCTCTTGGGGTCGACAGAGAAACGTCTAGCGGCTGCTTCTCCTGAGTTTTCCTCTGAATATATCACGACAGAAAGTTTGAATTTCAAGTCGTACTTTTTATTGTTTTGCTGCACCGGAGCCATGGCGATCATCAGTGTGATACTGACTGACAGAAAGCAGCACACTGCGTGAAAAAGGCGAAGAAGAAAAACGTGCAGTGTCAGTGGACACCACTTGCAAGCCAAACAGACGGCAGATACAGAGAGCCTGTCGCCCCCCCTCGCCAAAAGCAGACAACCCTGGATTTATTTTACTGCATGATTTGAAGTGTTGAATAAACATTTTCATAATGCAAGCATATTTGCCCTTTCTTATGTTGTTAAAAGTATTAAGAACATGAAAAAATACATTAAGGTACATTTAGAATAGAAAAAAATGTGCCAAAAAAATTGCGATTAATTTGCGATTAATCGCGAGTTAACTATGGACAAAATGCGATTAATCGCGATTAAAAAAATTGATCGTTTGACAGCCCTAATATATACATATATATATTAGGGCTGTAACGATACACGTATCAAAGCGGAAATCGCGACACTCAGATCCACGAACCTGTCTCGCGCTGTGAGAAGGCAGAATCGCGACACAACTTCCGGTCCAAATTCAGCACTATGAGCTGTAACCACATTAACACCGCAGCGGTCGTTCGCCAATTCTCCGCCGTTGTTCGTTCACACAGAGCGGAACACCGCTGTAACGACGAACCGCTGTGCAATTCACACAGAAAGCCGGCGCTGCGGCTCCTAAAGAGACGTGACGGTACGCGTCATGATGATGACGTGTGTGCGTTTGCAAGGGGTTACCCCGGTGTCTCCCCTGTCAATCAAAACCCGACTGAGGCTGTCTTCCGGGGTAAATTTCACTGAAGTCTCGGTCCGGAGGGCTGACTGTCGCGGAGATTTTTTTTCCATCATAAACACTCGGTGAGGTAAAGTTTTTTTGCCGGTGACAGACCTTGTTTATTGGGCAGAAATGTGACGAGGAGTCTGTAGGACGGGCGGGAGGAAGGACGCTTCTCCACGTACAGCTGTAGTATTTTTCCTTGTTGCCAAAGACAGTTACAGTTACTACGTTACCTTCGTTTGGTTCTGTAACGTTGCTTTGTGGGACATTTCTCTGTATTAAGTTGAGTGAGGGATCTGTGCAGTTAACAGACCATCAGATAGACACGCCCTCCACAATACTGCACCTCTGATGTTATCAGACAAGTATCGTGATCAAAAATCGTGATCAAAAATCGTGATACAAACCGAATCGTGAGTTTGGTGTATCGTTACAGCCCTAATATATATATATATATATATAGATATATATATATATATATATATATATATATATATAGATATATATACATATATATGATAATAGCATATTAGACAATATAAAAGCATATATGCTTGTTTAAAAGTAACGGTTTCATCCAATACTGAGTAACCAGGCGTGGTTTTGCCACTATTCATCATATGCTAATTAGAGCCGTTGGGGAGAATCCTGGGTGTTTACGAATGAAAATCCCACTTTTAATGCAGTGAGGACCATGACGCAGTTGGCCGGGTGGGGATCCAACCGAGGACCCTCTGAATACAGGCCGACCCGCTCTACCACCTGAGCCACGGTTGCATTTAATTGTTTGTGATGCATTTGAATGGAAACTGGCTATGAAGTTTCCAGAACTGTGCTTGTATGTGTAGAATAACCAATTATGAATACATCACTTTTATGTATAAGTTCCCCTTAACGGTAACTGAATAAACACATAAGGTTTATGTGTAAGTTTGCATTAATTTAATTTAATCAAATCTCACTAAGTTATTTAATTTATTCACATTAACTCAATGTGATATAAAAACGTTGCATTTAATGCAACCCTTTACACTGAACTTATGTAATAAAATTAGATGGAAAATTTACATGTAATTAAAATACATAAAGTCAACGTTTTAGGCTTGATTATTTTTTGGAGTGTAGATAACTGTAATTTAACAGCTTAAAACAGCATCTTACTGATGATTGCGGGATTATGTTTCTATTTTGATGATAACACTTCTTTATTGATCAAACTCCTCAAACTACACATTTTTGAGTGACTTGCTATTTCTGAACTTGACTTTGGAGAGCACAGCTCTGTCATATCGTTCCAGCCAGAGAAGTCCATGTGGAGTTCAACAGAGCAGGTAAAGTAAAGTTATGCTTATCTCCCGAAATTGGTAGTGTCCAGTGTTGTTTTGTCTGCATGATTATTGAACCATCGAGTAAACTGGATTTGGCACCAGTAAGCCCCGCAACCCCTTAGGGGGAAAAAAGCGGCAACATCCCCTCGACCCTCACGGATAAGCGGAAAGAAAACAGAACACAACGGATTATTGAACTGTTGACATTTCAGATGTTTTATAAGGTCTGTTTCATTAGTTCAGGTTGCTAAATAGGGCTAAGTGAAGCAAACTCTGTAGCTAGCTTGAGCTCAATTAGCCGTAGGTGTTGCTGACCTTCATAAAGTTTTTTTTATTGTAAAATGTATCTGTCATTATCTCATCATTCATTAATTCAACTTAATTAACTTCATTGTGTAACATAGTTGAAAGAGTAGCCCTTTTTAGATAGAAAAGGCGGCACATCTGCTCCAAGGTAAGGGCGGCAATGTGCCGGCCTGTCTTTCTAAAACCGAGGCGTAATATTCCTCCTTTTCCAAAAGCCGCCTCTGAGGTAGGCGTAAACATGTGACGTGACATGAAGCTCGAAGTTGGGCTGTGAACAGTGACATAGAATTTGTCTTCAAAATAAGAGCTTTAAATTGCACCCCGCTGGAGTTTAGAACTGGGTTCTTAGCGGGGGGCTTTTAATTTGAAAGTAGCGACCGTTCTTGCTTGCTGACACAACAACAAGCTAACACAACTAAACAGCTGCAGAGACCGAGGAGACGCTGCATCTTCTGGATCTCAGCGGCTGTCCAGTTGTTCATCTTAATGTCCGCGGATGAAGTGATGGACTGACTGCTGTGATCAGCTGTTTCCTGGCTTTAAAACTCCTCAGTTGTGGGTCGCACAGCAGTGCAGATCATTGACACCTCCGCCCACCTCACCCACGGGCCGGCACATTTCCGCCTCAGTTTTAGATAGCAGTCGAGGCGGAAATAAGTGTACCCTCCGAGGCGGAAAATCGGCGGACCAAAACAGACCCCCAATTTGCCGGCCTCTGTCTATAACCTCGGACCGAGCTGCCAAAAGGACGGGCAAATTGGCGGCTTGGTGCTCTGTCTAAAAAACGCGAATGTGAGCAAATCCAGCTAAATGTGGGATAAGCGCCCTCTGCTGTCTGTTGTGTGTGTGTCTGAAAAGTGTATGGGAAGAGGAATTATGGGAAATCCTCAGTAGAAATGAGGATTCAACCGAGAGGTAACATGTCCAGAGTCTCGTGGGCAAAAACTTTGTTTATAGTTGTTGGAGTCATGTTAAAATTAACATTATAGTGTGTATGGATTTTTCATACACACACACATACACACTATAGTATTGATTTTTCCGTGCTGTCCACAACTTAAATGGTGTTTTTGTTGTTTTGTTGCCGACGGAAACGTGTAGCACGGAGTTAGCATTATTAGCTTAACACGATGCTGTTTTCTTCCGTAGAGATGTGCCCATGAAAAGGGAGAAAAATGTTACTCACCGTTCCCCTCTTTTTCTGTCATACAACCAGGTATGTGTGAGTGTGAGAATGAGACAGCAGAGGTGTGTCGTTGTGTTATGTTTATTTCATGTTTTTTCTCATGCCAGTTACTGATATGTTGAATGAAAAAGGGTAATAGCTAATGGAAATGTGTAGCTTGCATTTTATTTTAAAATTAAATTCTTATTTATATTTCATACACATTCACTTTTCATTTTATTCACAGACATTACAGTATAAAAAGATCCACTATACGATCATAGTAAAAGATTTATTTTGTTTTATTTGTATCATAAGCTACACTTTATTGTGATATGCAGT
Organism: Diplodus puntazzo; assembly: GCA_963678695.2. Taxonomy (NCBI): domain Eukaryota; kingdom Metazoa; phylum Chordata; class Actinopteri; order Spariformes; family Sparidae; genus Diplodus; species Diplodus puntazzo. The sequence goes on from OZ023174.1 coordinate 26,989,436, forward strand.
GGAAATGAAGATTCAACCGAGAAAGATGTGCCCATGAAAAGCGAGAAAAATGTTACTCACGTTCCCCTCTTTTTCTGTCATACAACCAAAACTGAAGAGTCAGCCGAGAGACAATAAACTGGCTGTTACCACTACATCAGCTTCAAGTGATTATTGCCTAACTGAGAGGACATCAACCAAAAGGGTTACAATTGCACACTAGTTTTCCAGAGGTAACCCTCCCTAAACTATAACCAACCACCATCTCTCCTTTCTGTCTCTTGCTTTTCTCTTCTTTGGATTTTCATCCTGTCTTTAACCATTTTCTCTCTTCCTTGAACAGTTTATTTCTCTGGCCCATTCCTCTCCCCTCATTTGTATGTTTCTTTCACTCCCTCCATTAGTATTTCATATTTTTATATTTTACCAGAGATGTTGTGTTGCTAATTTTATTTATTTATTTATTTACAGGCACTCGTCATCGGTGACTGAGAAGACCAGCCAAACGCTGCTGTCAAGTACGTACTGTTCGCTTTTTCTTTCTCCATCTCTTTTCTTTATCCACATCCACTGTTGTTGTTAACATGCAAAAGACTTGTTTTCAAGCTAGACTGTTACAGTGTTCTAGATGGTATTTTAATGCAATGTTACACTGTTCTTGATGCTATTTTAAATCAGTGTTACTCTGTTCTTGATGCTATTTCAGTTCAGCGTCTGAGGTTATGCTCATGAGTTCAGTAAAGCCTGTCACTAATGATTGTATTGGAGACAGTTTCTTCCAAATATGGAAATGCAATACCTTTTCATTTTTGTAATACAAATGTTCTCAATGTTACTAATCTTACAAAGTCTGCTGTACAAATGAGAACTTTGTAATAAACCACAGCAATGTTATGGAATGTATATTTTCTTGTGGTCTATACCAGGGTTCTCGAACGTATTACTTAAAGGTCTGCATCTGATTTTTATTCAAAGTCAGAGGTTAGGAATGATTGGCAATAACAACAAAATTTAATCAATTCAGTTATGATTATGTCTCTTCATTGAGTTGGCATGCATAGAAACCCTATGTTGATGATGGAAACTGAGGCAGACACAGCTCAGACAGTTTGGTAGAAGTTTTTAAGTTAAATAAGTTATTAAGTGAAATTAGTTATCAGTTGAATAAGTTGAAGTTGAATAAGCTCTAAGCACTAAAAGGCAAGACATTAGTGTGTTTATTGTAGGACTTTTGGATGTTGACTGGCTATCGGGATGAATGTGGTAGCCTAGGGCTGGGTATTTGAGAAGCCCTGCAGTCTTTGTTTTTGAATTGGTGAGGATTTATTCAAATGCAAAAATAACAGATTTTTATAACACACAGGCATATACTGTAAAATTACCATAACCCACAGTTGTCCTACTTTCATGTACTGTAATCCAAAATACGGTAATATACTGTTAAATAAATTATGGTAGATGCGCTGTAAAATTTCCATAACCCAGTTATCCTACCCTCATGTACTGTAATCCAATTACATCCAAATCCAAAAAAACAGTATTATACTGTTTGATAAATTATGGTAGATGCAGTAGGCGATTTGAGGGGGGATAAGAGAGGATGGCGTCCCCCTTGTTAGCAAAATCACCAAAAAGCATCGCCCTTGTTAGCCTGACATCAGTCTCAATCCCCTAGTAGCAGATAGTGTGTTACAAATCACAAGCGACCGGGGTCAGCTCCGACGCAGTGGAGTGTCAAGCCGGGCTCGTCTGCTTAGCGAGTCGGCTGCCCGGTTTAGTTTTGACGAAAGCCGTAACAAGCTAAACAGAGCAGATCGCGCTAACAGGAAGTCACAGGAAAGGCATAGAGCACCCTGTGCAGAGACCTGATTGTATAACAACGAAAACTTACCAGATCAACAAAGTCGGACAGGCAAAAGGCTTCTGAAACGTTTTCGCTATGAATCTTGTTCTCTATATACATTCATAATATGATGCCGTGCGGAGGGCGGAATAAAACCTGTAGCAGATGCACATGTTTATTTTCAGTAATGTTAAAGTTTTTTCAGAGACAAGTTTTTTCTGACAGTTTAATATGTACAGTCATTATAGTCAGCTATTTATGTTCTAAAACTAAATGTTCCTTTTTGTGAGTGTTTTCAGTGTGTCTGTTCAGAACATGGTGACTTATGTTGTGTTGGTAATTGTCATTTTTGTGCTGGTTTATAGTTTAACCATTAGTGAGATAGCTGTTACATTTCCTGACATCAACTGTTTTATCCCCTGATGAAACGCACTCTGCTGGAGTGACTTTCTCCCTTCTGTATTTGTAGTTTTAAAGGTCTTCATATCGGACAATATATACGCTGATACTGATATATCTGTGATAGGCTAATATTGGCCAATAGAATCGGGCAACAAATAAGTCAGTCGGGCTCTACTATTTTGCACAATGTTCATTGTGTGTCCTTCAAGGAATTTAGATGGTAAAAAGTTCCAAGGGGTCATGTAATTTAAAATAACCCTGCTTGAAGTTTATTATGAGAAACATCAGAAAACCTGAATAAACTCAATCCACTGCATACAATTTAAAGGTGTATTTACTCATTACTTTAATTCAGTTATAAAAAGACAAGTGTAGCGGGGAGAGAACGAAGATAACTGGATAAAATGGAATTGTAGAATTAGAAATGTCACACTTATGGTTAAGATGTCCTGCAACAATGTCCTTCGGGAGGTGTACATAGGTGTGTCGGGGCACAGTGGTGCTCCCATTTGGCCATCCCCCCTGTTAAAAATTAACAAATCACTTACTGGGTAGATGCACTGTAAAATAACCACAACACCCACCGTTATTCTACAGTCATATACTGTAATCCAAAGCTGTAATATACTGTACAAATAAATAATAGTAGTTGCATTGTACACAACAGTAAAATACTGGCGTCCCTGCTGCCAGTATTTTTTTTTTACAGCAAAATTCTTTAAAGCGTGATTGTGATTTTGAGCTATACAAAATAAATTGTTTTCATTTGATTCGATTTGATCGTTTTTTTAAATGATCTAGAAACAATGTTAGCTCATTCACAGACATCATTAGCGTGCACTAAATTAGCATTTACATTTAGCTGGAATCTTTCCTTTTCCTGCGATGAAAAGAGTTCCATGGTGGGGATCGTGACTTTTTTTTAGACATGTGCCTCAGAGGAATCAGATGTCACCTCTCTGATCAACTTTAAAACAGTGCAGACCATGATGAAGATAGGTAGACACTTTGGCCTTAGGTAGAGTCCTTAATGTATAAAGCACAAAGTAATTCAATTCATATGGAAGAACCTTTAAGTCTTAATGTCACTGTCAAAGCTGAGTTTCAAGTTCAAAGTTCTAGACTTTTTCGAGTTAGATAACAAAATTATTTAGACAGATTGAGTAAAATAACATGTCGGATTTAGTTCAGAACAGAAGAGAACATTCTTAATTGGAAAATCTCGAAGCATAAATCTAAAATAACATGAGATTTGTCCTCACTGGCTATGTAGTTTGGGTAACACCTCATTTTACAGGTCTCCAGATTTCATTGTAAGTAGATATTAATTATTAAATAACATATTGGAATTTTCTTTGTAATTACCGTCCAATTACCTCAACTAGAACAAAGTGCTTATTAGGCATTGCAGCCCACTGCCCTCTGAGAATTATGCCCCTATACCCCATCACCCTCTATTGCTTAAACCCCAGTCTCCTTGGCTGTACCTTAGCCTCTGGCTGTAATTCTTAGAATATCTTCTACAAAGGACGTAGTACACCTTCAGTCAGTATTGCAGGTGAATTTGAAAGGGCATGTCGCCACAGTTGCTTGGCACACACAACTCTCAAATTCTCAAAAGTGCAGTACTAATGATAAAATATTTATGTTTACTAAGGTATTACAAATTATATATTTCTACATTCCTTTCCTTTCGCAAAGACAATAAGTTCAAGGATTAAAACATATCTGATTAAAGACCAGAAACAGAACCAAACTAGAACTGCAAGCAGTTATGAACGGGGGCCAAGCCCCCCGTGCGACTCGGACCCGGCGCACCACAGAGCCCACGGAAGTTGGCCCCAAAGGATGACGGGCTCGGGGCAAAAGTGAGGACACAGGACAACGTCTGAGCCGTGGTATTCACTGTAATGGGAAGTTTACCGGAAGTGCAAAAGGCTGAATGTGTGCCGCCCACATTGAGCAGACATGACCACCTTCAAGATATGGCCTCAGGATTGGCCCTACATCATACCGACCAAATTTCGTAAAAATCAGTGTAGCTGCTCAAGAGATAAAAACTTCCCATATTTTTAGCACCCCCTAGTGGCCAAAATTCGCCAAATTGGGCTCATCCCTTCCCAGTGTCATGGCAACCAAGGATCTCAAATTTGGTGTTAACAGCATTTAGTTTGACCAAGATATCAAACAGTTTACATTTTAAAAAAATTCTTTTGATAACTTTAGATCAGATCCAGCTGAAGAGTGTACGTGCCAAGTTTCAAGCAGATCTGACAAAATCCCAAGGAGGAGTTCGAAAAAGTAGGTTTTCCATTTTTTGAGATTTTGCGAACAAACTTTCTAAGCGGAAGTGGGCATGGCCAATCGCAAAGTGATTCAGCTCCATTCAGGAAATCTAGAGATACAAGGTTTTTGAATGTACGACATACGGTTTGGGAGTTAAAGGCAAAAACGTGTTTTCCTAAAGCGCACAAAGAGTCTAGGACTAAATCCGCCTTGTCCGCCTTGTCCACTCCACCTAAGTTGCTTAAGTCGCTTTTGTCACCCTGTTCGTTCTAAACACCTTGCAACTACTGCTGTAGCAGCCCATCTATTTACCGACATTGTTGATCACGGAAAGTTACTTGATGGAAAGTTACTTGATAAAGTCATTAAATAGCATGCTAGCATATTACGTTGCAACGCTAGTATGCAATAATTTCTCTCCTTTCTTACAAACATATTACACAATTAAAAGCTCACCCGGCAAACCAACGACTAGAGCAACCTTCTTCCACGCATCGTCCGTCTTTAACTGATCTCTATTAGAGTTTAAATTCTCTGCCAGAGCCCGAGCCTGACCCTGACCAGTCGGTATTTCCCTCCACTATCCTCGGGCCGGGCACTGGATCAAGCATTTGTGTTTTTTAATAACTCAAAATAATGACTGTATTATGTTGTTTGTGTCGCTGCATGGCCTGACACGTGAGTGAGTTGTCCTCATACTGAAAACGTGACTAATTGCACACGTGACATCACTCCTCGAGATGTAAGAAGAAAGCAAAAATATATATTTTTACTAAGGAAAATGACAATAATAGTAACGCACAGTGACTTGAGTAAGTACTTTAATCTTAGTACTGGTTTGGAATATTAACGCGTTAGATTACTCCTTACTGAAAGAAGTGATCAGCTCATACAGTTAACGGGCTGAGCCGGGCCGGGCCGGGCTGGGCCGGGCCGGGCCGGGCCGGGCCGGGCAGGCCGGGCTCGGACACAATGTGCACGGGCTCAGGTCGGGTCTGGCTTGATTTTGCGGGCCGATCTAAGCTCTAATCCCTATACGCGAACAGGGTCAAATCGTAGAGGACCGGGTGTTCTGCTACTGCAGCAATCAACATTTTCAGCGACATCTCGGAAGGAATGTTTGGTAGGAATCAAAGTTATGCAGGTGTTTCTCTTGGACCGACCTGACCAAGGGACGACAGCAGAAGGAGACATCCCCATTGGTTATCGCATGGCTTTTCCCCCTTTTCCACCTAGACGCGTCATAGCTCATTACATAAAGTTGGAGGATTTTTAACTTTTTTTGTATTCCTCCCGCCTCCGCCTTTTCCACCTTTCCCTCCTTGTCTGCCTGGCTCCCAATACACAATGAATGACTTCCGGGATCTTGTTCCTCTTTGTGCGCTTTTGGTCTGAACGCACAGTTACTGGTCAATGTGGGCGTGGCTTATTACAAGATAAACAAACATTAATTCCAGCCAAACTATTATGCTGAGAGCTTTGAAATTTATATGGTACATATAGAATAGGACACAGTTCTTCCATAACAAAAATTGCACATGTACTCCACTAGGTAGAGCTATAATGGATGCAATCGTGTTTTTGCCTGTAACTTCCACATTTTAAACAACACATTCGCAAACCTTATATCCATATGTTCCCTAAATAGAACTGGGTTTTCTGACATAGGACACGCCCACTTCTGCTGCACATTTCGTTTGCTAAATCGCCACATATGCAAAACCTACTTTTTCAAACTCCTCCTTAGGAATTTGTCTGATCTGCGTGAAACTTAGCACGTACACTCTTAAGCTGGACCTGATCTAAAGTTATTAAAATAATTTTGCTCTGTCAAAAAATGTGCAAATTATTAATGAACAAATTTCTGCAGCTAGCTATAAAAATGTGAACTGTTTGATATCTCGGTAAAACTAAATGCTATTAACACCAAATTGGAGATCCTTGGTTGCCATGACACTGGGGATGATGAGCCGAATTTGGCGAATTTTGGCCATTAGGGGGCGCTAAAAAATACGGAAAGTTTATATCTCTTGAACGGCTCCACCGATTTTTACGAAATTTGGTCGGTATGATGTAGGGCCAATTCTAAGCCATATCTTGAAGGTGGTCATGACTGGTCAATAGGCTCGTAGCGTAAGTAGAATGTTGACGACTTCCGGTTTGCTTCCGGTCAGCCTCTTTATTTCCGGCAAGCGAATTTCTGGCGGTGAAGCAATGGCACTATTCTACACTCGGTGTATGCAAGATCTCCCTACCATCACAGTTAGTGACGTACATCGTCTGGTTCAAAGAGGAAGCTCTGCACCGAGGAGTAAGCGCGAAAAGGGCTTCAAGATCTATCTGTCCAGTTTTATCGACAACTATGAAGGTAAGATATAATCGCAAAAACAGTGACGCTAGCTAGCTAGCTATTCTAGCTCACATTAGCTGTAGTTGCTTGCCGCCTTTGACAACTTGACAGGAAATCGAATCGGCTGTAAAATGTTCAATTGATGTACAATTACATTTTACATAAGTTAATTTAATGTCCAATTCCACAGTTTCAAACAAAGATCCAGCAGGGAGAGTGAGCGTCAGGGCTACCTGCCACAGGTCGATGAAGAAACACGAAAAGCCTCATGACCTCAGAGTAGAGAGGAAAAAGAGTTCAACATTAATCTATCGGTTCAAGTCAGGTAGTTCCTGGGGGTTTTACATGGCTAGAGTTGGAAACGAGTTGGAAACGTGAATTCAGAATTTATAAGAGCTAAAGGGATACTCGTTAAGACAACCTGCAGTTGCTCGACAAATAACGTGAACCTACACTTAGCTTTCACCAAAACCCAGGAACCGTTCCTGACTGCTTTTGTTCTTAAGAGCATTAGGTTAGACATGGTACATTGGTCAGTGGTAGGTAAGTGCTGATTTTGTACCTTGAATCTGTGTTAATATATGACCTGTTCATATCGTTCACTGTTCATTGTTTTTGTTGTTACTATAAACGATTATTATTATAATTAAGTGAAAAACAATAATGAAGAGAGTAGAGAGACAGGCTTCAAAGGTGTGTCAATTACCAAACCTTAAACAGAGCAGATCTAGATTTTATTTCTCTCTGCAGTTGATTACCTGACGGCCATTTTCATACCTACTGTTTGCCTGATTAGCCTGCTCTCATCTTTCTCATTTTCATTGTTGTTGTAGTGACTTAAATAAGAAATTAAAGTTATTCTTTTTATGTGTAGATGGCCTTTGAGAATTGCTCACCTGTAGAGATAGCGGAGGCAGTGTGTTCCTGTGTGGCTGGAACAGCACTATGCAACCACAACGCTGCTTTGCTTTTCCAGTCCGCACACTACTCCACTCTCAAACTGGCCGCGGTGCCCCCTGTCCTTAGCTGCACAGAGACAGAGCAGCGCTGGCACAAGCCAAGAACCATGGTAAGTATTTGTTTGGATCCGAAACACAAGCTAGTGCTATTTCCATTGCTGGTAATCCATCAATGACATTTTAATTCATTTAATGGTTCTTTTGTGTACTTAATAGGGTGTGAAACCAGGCAGAGTGGGTGATATGGTGTTCCTCTCCACAAAGCCCAAAGCCAGACAATACACCGTAGCTGACAGTGTAAGGTAATATCTATTGTCCTATGTAATTGTATAGCCTTGCATAATATAAAACTGTTCAGTGTTTTCTCTATGTAAAATTATTTTAACATTATATTGAAATTTAAAATCTTTCATTTGTGAAATAATAATTTCAAAGGAGTAACTGTTACAAGGCAGTAACCTGCCGGATCCGGATGTCCTGAAAGTGGCGGAGGTCTACAAGGACTTTACAGCAGAAGTTGCTCCACTCATCATGACCATGGCAATAAGTGGAGATGTGCCACTTGTGGACTCCTCTCTTGGAGTGGTACAAGAAGGGAGTCCCATCTCGTATCAGCATGCATTGCCAGTGAGTGAGGTTGTATTGTACCACCCAGATGCCCCCCCTCCACCACATCTGCCGTTAGATGGCTACAGGCTGGATCCATCCTCCTGCCAGTTTGTGTGTAGCCATCAGCAACAACTGCATCTGCAATCAATTTCAACATCATTTGCTATGGCGTGGAAAATAGAGGCTGCCACCAGAAAGCAGAGCAACAGTGTGGAGTGGCACAGGGCTCTAAGAATGAAGAAGGGAGTTTCTCAGATGGCACTGATGAAGAGGGGATTGGCACTGCAACCAGTTGCCATTCAGGAATACTGCAGGATGAAAAATGTCAACTGCTGGCCCCTGTGGGTTCGTGATCCACCCGGATGCCCTCTGGTTGGGGTCATCTCCTGATGGCATCATTTTTGACCCAACTGAGAGTCCACCGTTTGGACTCATTGAAGTTAAATGTCCCAACGCCAAAAGCTATGTAGACTGTAGCTATCTAAAAATGCAGAGTGGCACATTAAAGTTAAAAATTAGCCATAGCTACTATTGGCAGGTGCAGGGTCAGCTGTTGGTCACTGGGATGGAGTGGTGCGATTTTGTCGTCTTTGCAAATGATGATATTCTTGTGCAGCGCATTTACAGGGATGCTGAGGTGGCTGCAATTATTAGGGAAAAGGGAGATTTTTTATTTTTTTATTTTTTCATGTGCTAATACCTCAGTAATCTTACTCTCAATCAGTTCAGTTTCTTAAATAGTTCTTAAATCAGTTCTTGAATCAGTTATGTTGTCGTTCTTGTTGTATTGTTCATTTTTACAAATCTATACAAAACATGTTAATGTATTTCTCATCTCGATCTCTACAAGTGTAGAAGTTTTGTTCATTTCTACAAATCTATACAAAATGTAGATGTACATGTGATGCAACTGAGAACTCACCTTGTCATTCTTTTTGTATTGTTCATTTTTACAAATCTATACAAAACATGTGAATGCATTTCTCAGTAGAGGGAGAATGAGAAAGTCAGCAGTGCACCGTTGTTCTTCATTTGACATCACGGAGATAAGCTTTCATTTATTTCATTTCTAATATTTATAACACATCTAGATGTATATTTGACACAACTGAGAGCCCACCTTTTGGACTGATTGAAATGTGGAGTGCCTTATTTAAGAGCATAAAATGTGTGCCAGCTGTGTTACTTCAGTTCTCTGTCAGGCTACCATAGATGTAAAAGATTATTCCTTTTGGCTTGTTAATCATTTTTGCAACACTGGAAAATATGTAATTAGATTATATTGTAAATACATGATATATTATATACTTATTAAATTGTATATTTTCATGTTCTTTCTTTGGTGTGTTTTTCTCAATAACAAAATGATGGTATTGTGTAAATGATGTTTGTAATGAACAAGACAACACATAGAATGATTTTAAAAAAGGAAAAATATTTAATTCATCAAGCCTGTGCCTTGTGTACCAGTGGTTCGATCTGTTAGTTGACCAGGAGGCAGGCCACACTGAACAATTGCTTAACACATCCATACACAGAAAGCTATATGTACGTTCTGTATAGATTTGTAGAAATAAACAATATCTCTACATTTAGAGGTGTTTGCATCAGTGCAAGTGCTGTATAGATTTGTAAAAATAAATAATAATATCTCTACATATAGAGGTGTTTGCATCAGTGCAAGTGTTGTATAGATTTGTAAACATGAACAATAACATCATAAATGAACAATTAATAACAATTCAAACTTTGTACAGATTGTATGAACAATAACACATGAACCAAACATTCAAGAACTGATTGTAAACCGATTTAAAACTCCTGACCATGTCATTTTTGTGTTGCCTATGCCTTCACCAGAGGTCCGTTCTGGTAATTCACCAAGAGGCATGCAACTGTGAACAGCTGGTCAATACTTCCACATATGGACAGAGGTATAACCTTTTCAAACAGTTTGTTTTCCTTCACCCTTCTGATACACCTCTCATCATGGACTCTTAGGCGGGCAATGGACTGTGTGTGGTGGACATCCTCTTTGGCCATCTGGGTGTTCTTCACAAGGAAGGTAGGTCAGTAAAACTTCCCGGGAAAGAGGTTGTCGACAAGGAAGCCCTTGTCCACCATAACTGCCATCTGTGGTGTGAGGAGTTTGGTGATTCCTGATCTCTTAAAAATCTCATTGTCACTCATTGACCTAGCGTACAATGACGAGATGAAAGTGATGGGACTGTGGGGTGCAATGCCAATCATGGCTTTGAAGGTGGTGTGAGACTTGTACGTCGAGAAGACTTCGCTCTGCAGAAGGAGAGAGGAAGGTGTCTGACAAAAAAGCTCTGTGCAGTCAAGCACCACTTGTGTGTCAGGAAATGAGGTGAATTCTGGTGGTAGGTTGGCTTTCACAACTTCTGGTGGTATCCAAAGGCAGATGGACCCCAGCAGATGGTACAAGAAGTGTGTCCATGATGTAATTATTCTGCTGACTGTGGTGCGATGAACAAGAAACCGGTTGGCCAGGTCCCTCATAGGTAGGCCCACAGAGAGTTACATCAAGAACAGCAACAACTCATCTATGGGCGCAAGTTTTGTTGCTTTCATAGAAGTTGTGCTACTAGATGCAGCATTGGTAGAGGTGATCCGTACCATCTTTGTTGTCACAGCAGGCTCCACCAGTTGCCAAAAGGCCAATAAGTGTGCATATGATGAGAATCTGAAATGAAACAATAGGACATTCAGTAGTTAGAATATACACATAGTCACATAGGCTATGTCTGCAAGCTGGTTCATTGGAGTTGGGCCTATTATCATTACTAGGCTATTGCTATATAATCTTTTGAGGTTACATGCTTTATTATTGTTATTATTATCATCATCATCATCATCATCATCACCAGTAGGCCTATTATCATTATTAGGCTAACATCTGTGTGTTTTCATCTTCAGAAGAAGGGAGTAAAGTAAAGAAGGAAGGCAGGCAGAAAGAGAAAAAGAAGAAAGGGAGGAGTTCTTGGTAAACATGTATGAATATGACTAGCTTGTATTTTTGCCATCTGCCAAAAGTTATTGTTTAAAAGCATTGTTAATAACCCACCTGATTTCAATTGTTGTGTGTTCTCTGGCAGATGTAAAAATGTTCATCAATTTTATAACACACTTTAGAAGGAGGGACGGGGGGAAGGAAGAAGGGAAGAAGGGAGGGAGGAGGGAAGGGGAGAGAGAGGGAGGGAGGAGGAAGGAAGGAAGGGAGAGGAGGGAAGGGGAGGGATGGGGAAAAAAAGGGGAAGAAGGGAATAAAGTAAAGAAGGAAGGCAGGTGGAAAGAGGAGTTCTTGTTAAAGTTGTATGAATATGATCTGACGGGTTTATATGTTTGCCATCTGCCAAAAGTTATTGTTGAAAAGCATTGTTAATAACCCACCTGATGATTTCAATTGTTCTGTGTTCTCTGGCAGATGTAAAAATGTTTATAATTTTTATAGCACACTTTAGAAGGAGGGAAGGTGGGGAGGGAGGGAGGGAGGTAGGGAGAAAGGAGGGAAGGGGAGGGATGGGGAAAAAAGGGGAAGAAGGGAATAAAGTAAAGAAGGAAGGCAGGCAGAAAGAAAAAAGAGGAAAGAGGAGTTCTTGTTAAACTTGTATGAATATGATCTGACTGGTTTGTATGTTTGTCATCTGCCAAAAGTTATTGTTAAAAAGCATTGTTAATTACCCACCTGATGATTTAAATTGTTCTGTAATTCTGTAATTTTTTATCAATTTTATAGCACACCTTGGAAGGGGGGGGGGTTCTTGTTTAATATGCATAAATCTCTGGCTTTTGGATTTGCCATCTGCACAATTAATTAAAATTGTAATTAAAATATATGTGTTTGAAGTTGAGTTGTGTATTCAGTGTAATCTTTTAGGAAACTGGTGAACTTGCCATTATTATTCAAGATGGGATACACATTGAAAACATTAGTCTACTTAATTTGCAATAATAAGTTCAATTGCTGCCTTAAAAACATGAGTTAATGTAACTTGAAAAGGCAATTAATATGAATATAGTTAGTTAGTAAAACTTGAAAATGTGAGTTGAAAGGGTGTGTAATTGTATGTTTTCTCAAATGGATAATGTAATATAGTTAGTAGTCTCAACTCAGAGTATCAGGTTCAAACAATAAAAATGTTTGAGTTAACAACTAGTATAACTGAATTTTGTGAGTTGAAATAACATATAATTGTAGGTTTCTTTGACAAGAAAAAGTAAGTTTTCTTCATGCATCATGTAACGTAGTAAGTTATTTCAACTCACAGTGTCAAGTTCAAACAATAAATGATCATTAATTAAGCAACTTGTATAACTTAACTTCCTGAGTTGAAATAAAGCTGTTCTCAAAGTTGAATTTACTTACGTTTTTAAGGCAGCAATTGAACTTAATATTTTAAGTTTAACCAGCCTGATAAGTTTTACAGTGTAGGGGGCGCTAAAAAATATGGGAAGTTTATATCTCTTGAACGGCTACACCAATTTTTACGAAATTTGGTCGGTATGATGTAGGGCCAATCCTGAGGCCATATCTTGAAGGTGGTCATGACTGGTCAATGTGGGTGTGACTTATTATAACAAATCCAAATCGGCATGCATTCAGCCTTTTGCACTCCCAGTGCCCTCCCCATTATAGCCAATACCACAGCTCAGACGTTGGCCTGTATCCTCACTTTTGCCCCGAGCCCGTCATCCTTTAGGGCCAACTTCCGTGGGCTCTGCGGTGCGCGCGGTCCTAGAGCTTGGCCCCCGTTCATAGCTGCTTGCAGTTCTAGTTATCATTGATTTTGTTATGTTGGGGCTAGGGATCTGCGTTATAGCTTAAACCTACCACTGTTTAAGGGCAACACTGCGTGTCTGTAATGTTATTTGACCAGGTTCCTTTCTTCTCAAATGGGAGAAGAATGGGAAAATAATTCCCATGAAACTTGCTTTATAGCAGGTGTTTCGAGGCTGCTTATCTCTTATTCAACTCATAATGCCATAGACTTCTTCCATACGTGCCTCTGTTTGACTTGCCTGAGATGCTTCAGACAAACGTCACGGTGGACAGCGACAGTGACAAATGAATTGATAAAAGGAATTTGTCGCTGGGGAGAAAATCTGATATCAACTTTGGAGCCAAAGCTACGAATTCATGTGCTGCATTATTTTTTTGGCCTATGTATAGCTTTATTGATAGTTCAGCTGAAGATGTGACAGGAAACAGGATCAGAGAGAGGGGGAGTGACACGCAGCAAAGGGCCTCAGGCTGGGAGTCGAACCTGAGTCTGCTGCAATGAGGACAAAGCCTCTGTACATGGGACGCCTGCTCTACCCACTAAGGTAAATGGCGCCCCAGTGCTCCTGATTTTAAGTTAACATGAGGTTAAGTGGCTGTCCTGATACTAATGGGAGCTGCCTTATGTGAGGTAAAGCTTACTCTCTTTTCTCACTTAGGAAACAAAAAAATGAAATAAAAAAACACTAAGAAAAAAATGTACTGTCAGGACTAATTTTTGCTGCATATGACAGCAAGTAACTCTTATTGGACTGACTGAGTGCCATCTTTGATTTCAGTACTGCTCAACCTATGGGTATATAAGTTTGTGTGGTAAGGCTGGAAAAGTACGTCCGGTTGACAGCAGCAAGGGTGTAGGTTTGGTTTGTAAAGTGGTGGGGAAATAAATTTGCCATGTGGTCAGTGGATCCAATTTTTTTACAATATAGTAAGATACGTTGCTAGAAAATTGTGAATGAATAATGCATCGTAAATAAATACATGTTCTTCATTAAAATACAGAAAGAATAAGTATGTGAACCTCTATGTTAATGAATGGGTTAAATTCCCAAAGAGGAAGGTAGATTTTTATTTTCAAAGGCCATTTATTTCATGGATCCAGGATACTATGGATCCTTAATAAGGTCACCTAGGCCTTTGGGATTAAAATAGCCCCACATCATAAAATACCCTTCGCCATACCAGAGATTGGCATGGTGTTATTTCAGTTATTCCATTAGCTGGTTTGATTTCCATTGAGAAATCATTAGGCTAACTAGCAAGCTAACTAGCAATTTGACAAGCTGGAATAACACCATGCCAATCTCTATAGGTATAGGTAATCTCTATACATCAACAGTGCCGGTCAGAAAGAGCTGCAAACACAATAAAATGTCAGACACTTGAAATGCCACAAGCCCGTGTGTGGTAACTGTGCGGAGAGCGGAGGCAATCTGCAGACTGTGACCAGTGATCACAAGGGCTGTTTTTTTTTTTTAGACTAGCTCGTTTCCAGCTTTTTCGATTATTATTATTATTTTTAAATTTATATTATTAAGTGTTAAAATAAAATGTTTCATAATCAAATAAATTATTTTTAATCGTTAATTTTCGTGTTCTGAGTTTTCTCTATTAAAATCTTGTGTAAATGCAGAATTACGCTTTACTATGTGCGATGATATGAATATTGATAAATGTATAATTAAACTTGTTAAAATGTACACTTTGGTGTTATTTTGTTTTTGGAAAAAGTATCATGACACAGTGAATGAACGCATTCATCACTCAGTTGGCTATTTACATGAGAGAATATAGAGTTTAAATCCAGCGGTCAGAATGACCGTTTACGGCCGTTCTAGCAGTGTTGAAGTCCGGCGCTTCTAGTGTTAAACAGATGTATTTCTTTGCATGAGCAAAATGCTTCTTGTTAATGAGGATCATCTCTCTCTCCGCTGTTTGCGGTGCTGAACCAAAGAAGCCCTGACGCGTCACCTGCCAAGTCTAACATAATAGTTACCACATTTGTGGGAAAACGCATGTTATGTTTGTAGAAGGCAGCGGCATTACATTTGTGGAAAATGTATTACATTTGTGGGTTTATTACATTAAATGCTGCAGATTTTTATTACCTGGTTTATTACGTTTGAGGACATTATTACATTGGCGAGCATTACATGCTGCCTACAGAGATCCGATCCTCAGCAACATCATATACAACACAGTGCTAACAATGAATAATACAGTTTATACAGATTAGCTCTTACCGCTTGGCGCAAACTCTGTCTCAAACTGGCGTAAATGGATCCGGTCCACGTCTCCTTTCCCACTCACATCACACATTATGAGGTATGAGGTATTCTCTCCACTGCGTGCTGGACGGTCCAGGTAGCCGGGAGAGAGGCAGGTGGAGTCACCGTCAGGGGGGACTGGGAGATTTGTGAGGCCCAAGGCGAAGTCTAAGGTGAGGCCTAAGGCGAAGTCAGGACTTGCAACTATTTTTGTTTTTTGTTTTTTTTTTTTTGGGAGGCTGGGGGGTATCAGAGAATATTTGTAGTTTAGTTTTAGTTTATTTTAATTTTAATTTTATTTTAATTTTAAAAAAAATTTTTTTCCCGCGGCGCGAGTCCTCCATAGCGGAGAGGCACCCATCTGCAGTCAAGATGGCCGACAAGGGCGCAGCCATATATCCAATCCATACCGGAAGTCCCAACCGGAAGTTGCTTGATCACCAAAATAAAACCAAAATAAAAGCCGCTATTTGACCGATCCATACCGGAAGTCTCATGCGGAAGTTAGTTAATCACCAAAATAAAACCTAAATAAAAGCCCAAACAATCTCTCTCAGCGTGCCTATTTTTTTTAAAAAAAATTGCATTGGCTATCGAGCTTGGCAACGTGCTGCAGTGTCGGGCGCCATCCTCGTTGCAAGACTCGAGACCAAGAGCGCGCGAGAGAGAGCTCTCGATAATCATGTAGCCTACTATGTAGGCTAAAAGGGAAAGAATGAATGTATGTCTTTATTACACTGCAGGGATCGAAATTAGCACCCGTGTCCTTGCGCCTGGTGGGTAATGATTAATAATACTTAATGATCTATATCTTGGTTAAGGCGTAACAGTGCGCTTTACACGACCCAAGAGTTTGGGTCAAATTATGTTTCTGATTCGACCAAAGTGACAGGTGGACTTGAGAAGGCCGGAAATCCACAACTAATTGAACGGCTGTAGCGTCATTTGGACCGCTAGATTTTAAACTCTATAATCTCTCATGTAAATACCCGATTGAGTGATGAATGCATTCATTATGTCATGATATATTTTTCTTTAACGAAATTACACCAAAATGTAGCATTTTAACAAGTTCAATTATGCATTTATTAATAACATAGTAAACCGTTATTTTTTTTTTTTGCATATTTACACAAGAATTTGATAGAGAAAAGTTAGAACAATTAAAGTAACTTATTTGATTATGAATGATTTTATATTAATATATAAGTTAAAACAATATATAATAACCGAAAAAGATGGAAACGAGCTGATCTCAAACAAACAAAGAGCCGTTTTGATCACTGGTCACAGTCTACAGATGACCTCCGCCAAGGGCGTAACATCGGTTTGAAAAGTGGGGGGGACACAAAAAAGTGGGTGTCTGATTTGAATACCATTTTATACATTTCCACATGATTTTAATCATATTCCCAGCTACTTAAAAGCAACACATTATGATGAACATGGCTATCATGCTTAGTCATAGGTGTGATTGGCAAAGGACAAAAGAGCAGGAAAATATACGGCTCCACGATGTCTCTCTTCACATATATTTTGTTCCGTTGTCGGCTTCAGCTAAGAAAGAAATAGTTCGCCTCAGGTGTCCACAATTCTTAGAACATACAGTGTTTCCCCTAGATTGTTCTGGTAACTCAGCAACACTAGGGGGGTCCGGGGGCATGCCCCCCCGGAAGAAAATTTGAAAAATAACCCTTTAAATGGTGACTGCTGGTGAGATTAAAAAAAAAAAAAAAAACATTTTCAGAATTTCAGAATGAGAATCTAAGACATGAGACATTAGAGAACTTTTTAAACATTATTTTCTTTATTATTATAGATTTTTATGGAAACAGAATCTGTTTTAGAAGTCAGTGGGCCACCTGACATGGAAGTTACTGAGAAAAAAATCATAATTTCTGCTTACAAGTAGTACAATAGTATGTAAAAGTACAATAAAAAGAGCTGTGTCTCATGTGTCCAGTTTACTGACACAATCTGCTGCTGGTTTGGAGTCACTGGGTCACATGACATGGAAGATATAGAAAAAACTGCAATTATTTTGTATTAATATATTTGTGTTAAGTAATTTAATGACGGTCCCTAAATGAGTCTCAGTGGTTCAGCACGAGGCTCTGGGAGGTGAGCTGACCGTCCTCCTGCTGCTCACACTGGACGAACCTCAGTAAAGTCTCGGCTGGACCCGAGTAGAGCTTAGATCGGGCCTAAATAATCAAGCCCGGCCCGTGCACGTTGTGTCCGAGCCCGGCCCGACACATTAACTGTAACTGTAAAGCTGACACAGGCTGTCACTGCCCACGCGTTACTCTCTGACCACTGTTTTCAGTAACGAGTAATCTAACGCGTTAATATTTCCAAACCAGTGATCTCTGTGCGTTACTATTATTTTTGTCATTTTCCTTAGTAAAAAAATAATAATTTCTGCTTTCTTCTTGCGTCTCGGGTCACGTTTCCAGGACGAGGATAACTCACACAAGTCACGTGTAACACCAAGCAGCGACACAAACACAAACAATGGAGGGAGGAGAGAGGTGCGTGTTTTCTAGCTGGAAATACACTCATTATTTGAGTTATTAAAAAAACAAAACGCAAATGCTTGATCAAGAGCCCGACCCAGCCGAAGACAATGGCCTGTTGCAGCCTTTGAACGCAGCATCATTACACAAACTGTCCGCGACTCACAGCGAGAGTGGGTTCACTTGATTACTAACCTGGCATAGCTGGTGTTGCATCAGCGGGCGGAGTTTGCCATCAAATTAATGTAAAATAAGCACATCAGTATACGCCAGGGTAGATTAATCAAGCGGACATGTTTGAGTATCGGACCCTTGAGAGCTACTGCGTTCGGCTGGATTAAATAAAAGTGGGGGGGACAAAAACGGGATTTCGGAAAGTGGGGGGGACATGTCCCCCCTGTCCCTAGTGGATGTTACGCCTATGACCTCCGCTCTCCTCACAGTTACACACGGGCTTGTGGCATTTCAAGTGTCCGAGGTTTGGTTCCGTTTGCAGCTCTTTCGGACCGGCACTGCCTCCGCGTCCGTGTCTGCTGCTGCTGCTGTGGTCGCTTCCGCTGCTGCCCACCTTGTGCCGACTGCCGCGGCCGCTTTTCCCTCCATGTATTCTGCCCTCAGCTCCTCTGCAGCTGCTGCAGGACTTTCCTCCGGGCTCTCCTGCTGCTGGTGCTCCCTGAATAAGATGCGGGCATTGATCCCAGCCACGTCGAGGATGTTATAGAAGACTGCCACTGGCCATCTTTCCGCCTTTGATGGAGTACGCCCTCGCGCCTGGTCCGGGACGTCCACGCCGTACTTGGTGTTGTTGTATGGTGTTGCCTTCGCCCCACTGAAGGTGTCCACACCTGTGTGCAGGTGCTCAGGATGCAGACATTCTTACTTGGCTGGTACACAGTCAGAGTCGGATCATTTCAGCACCTTCGTGTTGTGAACAGTTCCCCTCGCTGTTTTATGGAGGGAAGAACTCCCGTTTTTGTTTGCCCATGGTGCCAAACAAGCTATTTAATACAACTATATAATTATTAACTCACGAGTAAATTCACAAAGAGGCACAGCTGGAGACCGCTGACACAGTTAGAGACAAAAGAGACAATGAAAGCAGCAAACCACGCGAAAAATGGAACAATGAAACCCCGCAAAGTGCTGTGCGGTCAGTTTGACCGCTTATGGCCGAAACAGGTTAATATATCATATTTTGTGTAATTTATATAAAAAACTATTCCAAGTTAAAATACAGACACTTTTAGGAAAAGTCATGTAACAGCAGTAGCCTATTGCATTTTTTCATTCAATGTTATAAGTGTTGTATTGTCTCTATAGGCTAAGTGTTGATGTTTTCCTCAATTCCTAATATATGCAATTAATGAAAATAAATTAAATGTCAAGTAAACTTTATTTAACATGGTAGATCCCTTTGTATTGTTTTTCATATGCAATTACGGTGCAACATTTTGAATTGGGACATTGAGATTAATGGGTAATGGTGGTCAGGACTTGGTGTTTAATAGCTGAACAGTGGTAGTTGGCCCATATCATTTCCTGTTATAGACTGACACCGGCCGCCCACCACAGAAAGGAAAGTTGATGTGGCCCCCACCGAAAAAAATTTGGGGACCCCTGCTGTAAATCATTGGTGGTGATACAGTGCAAGGCCTGTATTGCCCAGATATTTTACAGGATCTTGTTTGCATGAAGCTAGCATGCTCTCTCTGTCTTTAAATGGCCGAGCCTGCTCACCAGAGGATGCTTTCATTAAGCACAGTACAGACTATCCACACATTGTTTGCTCAAAAGCATATAAAGAAACTAAGCTAAAAGACATCAGTCCAGCTAGTCGTTTCCTCACCCACCAGGGATCTTTAGGGATGAGGGGGGCATCATGAGCAACACAGTGGCCACAGACAAGTGTGATGCAACAGAACAGGGAGTTCCTGGGTCTGGAGATCTGTTCATTTTTATGTGTAATTAAATTACAGTGTTGGCCTTATTTTTCAGTTCTAGCGTGAATGATATGTGTGAGCAGCCCCCCACATACACATATATACTCACACACACACAAACATTGTATTTGTGTTTAATAACCGTAATATTAATATTTACAATCAATGTTAATTGTAAATCAATGAAACAGTAACATAAATTAACATTTACCATGTACTTATTTGATAGTAAGTATGACATTTGTTGTGACCGTTTTACCAATTCTCTATTTAATTTGAGAATTCAGTTTATTTATTCTTAGTTATTCTGCAGTCCTATTGTTTGTGTGTGTGTGTGTGTGTGTGTGTGTGTGTGTGTGTGTGTGTGTGTGTGTGTGTGTGTGTGCCCCCTATCACCACCACACAAGCACAATATTCACATTTTTATTCATAACGTTGATATTGAAGCTAAATCCATGAAATGTTAACATTCTAAGTTAGTGATTATTATAGGCTTCTAACTAACTTCTGAGTAAAGTCGTGGCGAGACAATTAACTAATCAATTATACCGTTACGATAAACATGTAAATGCAAAAAATGCATAGAATCATGTTATGTGTTAACCATACAGTCTATGGTGTAACCGTTAAGCTTTTATTTCGGTGATTAACTAACTTCCGCTTGAGACTTCCGGCATGGATTGGATAAATGGCGGCTTTTATTTTGGTGATTGACCAACTTCCGGTTGGGACTTCCGGTATGGATCGGTGAAATGGCGGCTTTTATTTTGGTGAGTAACCACAACTTCCGGTTGGGACTTCCGGTATGGATTGGATATATGGCGGCGCCCTTGTCGGCCATCTTGACTGCAGATGGGTACTCTTGCCATAGCGCGAGGCCCGAGGCGGTCGCCTTGTTTGCACCCCCCTCGCGGCGGCCCTGGTCACCGTCATCAGCGGCCTCTGAGCTGTCTTTAACTCCATCTCCAGCCTCTGTCGGCTCGTCCTGTATCATGGTCACCCCGGGCCCAGCTGTTGGCTGGCTTTCACCTGCAGCAGTTCCCGCAGGTGCAGCGGCGGTGTCGGTCCTCAAGCTAGTATCTGCCGAAGAACTCGCCTCTTGCTGCTCCTCAGTCATTCGTCTCTGATTTCTTTGTAAATCAGAAATTTGCGAGTAAAACATGCAACTGCAAAACATGGCAGTAAAGACGATTCATCACCGAAATTGAGCGGGTGCAGCATCTCCAGCGCGGTCTCAGAGAGAGAGAGAGAGAGAGAGAGAGAGAGAGACGCCTCTCAGTCACAGCCTCTCAGTACAGTCGGGTCCTGGCCTAATGACATATGGTAATGTGCGATTGATAGTCTTAAATTGTTGTTATGACAAAATGTTATGACGTTCTTTTTCATGTTTAAGCTACATACATGTTTAAAATGAAACATGGGCTGTTTTTCTCCCCAGTGTGTTTTGTTCAGGCTTCCTAATTAGCACGCGCTGGTGATCGTTTTATTTCATTAGAAAAACACAGTTTGCGTTATTTGTTTACATTTTAACCGGCTCAACTACCAGCAATATGATGGGATGTAGCGACCATTTTCGGTCTGTTACTCGCGTGAAAAGTTCCTCTTGATGCTGCTTTATGTTTTTGTTGGATTTATGAAATACACAAATATTATCAGTTTTGCACATGCTACAATTCATTACCCTGCTTTGCTTAAAGTCTGTGGAATGTTACAGAAGGTCGAGGCTAACCACAAGACACATATATCTGCTCATCAGCACGACAACTATGTTGTTATCTGTATTCTGTGTTAACCAATCATATTACGATCACGGCCACTGCTTTTGAATAAAAGGATGTGCAAGGGGAAGGTATCTTGGGAAGACTGCTGGTCAGACTCACAGGGCTGACATCCGTACTTCCCCTTTGCCAAGAAAGACAAAACACTCTGAGTCCGTGTCTGATTTTATGGTTTCATTAGTGTTGAACCTAACATTCTTTGGTGCCGTGACCCGGATCCCAACATACCCAGCTTTGCCAGAAGGAGGACGACACATCGAAGCCGTTGACGTCAGGACCAAACAGGTGACCTGAAGGAAAGCCGGGGGAGTAATTTCTCCGCTCGGCCGGTGATACAGACGTCTCCTCCAACTGAACAGCGCTGGATTGACGGGATCCGGACAGAGAACACCAGACTGGACTGCAGATAAGAGTAAGTAGTGAGCATGGTTATGCTTAAATAACCCAAGCAGAATAGTGGCGCTGAAGGACCACGGGGTATAAAATAGCACAAGTGAGCATGGTTATGCTGAAATAACCCAAGCAGAATAGTGGCGCTGAAGGACCACGGGGAATAAAATAGAAAAAGGTTACGAGTGTACAAGTAAAACAGAATTTATGAGTCGAAGCAGCAGCACTGACTGAAACCTGACGGTGTCAACATAAATCAGTGGACTGTTGAAGTAGACCATGAATTCTTAAAACAAGCAAAAGAGAAATAAAATACCTTAAAATGGGTAATTGTTGTAATAGTTGCGGAACCACTGAAGGTTCAGAGGCGAAAGGTGATGAAAAATTTATGACAGAATTGCATCCAGGCTGTAATAAGTTTTTGCCTAAATGGAAAAAGAAGTATGGAGTAACTGGGAGACTGAGAGTGGAAGAATTTAAAGACCTAGTAGGGAAACTAGAGGTCAGTGTAGCAGTAAAACAGGGGAAATCAAGACGCAAAAAGGAGGAAGAGTTGAAATACGCGAGAAAATGGTTGGAGCAAGCGTGTAAAAGGAAAGCAAATGCAGTAAAAAATAAGCAAAAGAGAGAAGATGAGACACAAGCACTGTTCGTGTGTAGAGAAGATAACGATGGGGTGACCAAGGGCAGACGGAGGAATGATAAACCTCTGGGCTGACCTCGAGGCCGCCGCCTCAGGAGCAGCTGCAGAACAAAATATTCAGCTGCCTGCCGTCATTAGGACTGGTGTTAAACGAGCTTATCCAGACCTGCATGATGAAGAACCAACTGATGAAAAAGGCCCAGAGCCAAGTAGTTCTGACAACATAGAATTACGACCAAAAGCAAAATTAAGGCCTCCATCACGATATCAGGCTGGCGAATACCCAATGATAGAAGTCCCAAACCCGAACGGCGGAGAAGCCGAAGAGCCAAAAACAATGTATGTTTTTAGACCTTGGACCCTAACTGAAGCAGCAAATGCAGTAGCAGGGGTTCCAAGCCCCGAGCAGGATCCAGATGAATGGGTCAGATGTATGGAAGAAGTCATACACTCGTATAGATTGAACGGGCATGAAGCAGGCGAAGCGATGCAATCATCTCTAGGAAGGCGATGGGCCAGAGTTAAAGGGGATTATACGGGACGAACCGAAGCAAGTGTTATCATACCATTTCCCGCTGACGCCACACTAACTGGTGCATATCGCAACCAGCTAAATGATCTATTTGGGCGAGTCCGCACAACTTTCGCTAAAAAACCTGACTACACCCGTATAGGGGCTGAAAACAAAAACCAGGCGAAGACCCTGATGATTTTAGACAGCAAATGGAAACGGTGTTCCGAGCAAATAGTGGAATACAATTCAATGAGGCTGATAGTAGTGCGTACCAACAGCAACTGAAGCTGGCCTTGATTAATGGCCTCCAACCAGGCGTAGCAGCCTGGACCAGAAAACACTGCAGAGAATCAGCTACAAATTCCGTTAGCCAAGCTATGCAGTGGATAAGGCATGAGTGTAAACACATAGAGAGTAAAAAGGCCCAGAATAAGAAGGGCAGCGACGTTTTCTTCCACGACGACGTTGATGACGATGATGAAGTGTTTTATCACTCGGAAAATCCTAACAGAAATTACAGGATAAGGGGAAGGACACCAAAATCTGACTGGAGACCGAGAGTCAGACAATATCCTCTAAAAACAGATGCCCTTGCAGGCATCCAACCTGTTATCAAACAATTCCTAGATGCCGGTGTTATCAGAGAATGTCCTGATTCACCCTGTAACACTCCTATCTTCCCTGTAAAAATGGCAGACGGTACAAACTGGCGAATGGTGCAAGATCTGAGACAAATAAATGAAGCCATACAGTCACGCGCGCCTCTTGTAGACACCTACACCATCACGTCACAACCGTCCCTCATAACACAGGAAGTTCTGAAGGACATGCAAAATGCTTCTCCAGACAATGAAAAACAGATGTGGGTGAAACAAGGAGCTGTAATAACAGACTCTGGGTTATACACCTCAAATGACAAACCTATACTCCCGCGCAGTTTATTTAAAGCTGCAGCAATATTGAGCCATGGGCCTTGCCATGTCTCAACAGGAGGGTTGGTAGACCTAATAAACAGTGCCATAGTGCCACAACATGGTATTCCAGAAGTGTTGTATAGTGACAATGGTACAGTGAAATTGCGTCTAAGAAAGTGCATGGAAGACACTAAACGTCCTTGGCCAGAATGCCTAGACTTAGTGAAGTTATACATGCGCATAACACCAACAGAGAAAGGACTGACACCCTTTGAAATCATAAACGGTAGAGCATTCCGACTACCTGCTTTCTCACCAGACGTAGAGAAAGCTGACAAAGAAACAACATTGGCAGAACACATGACAAGAATGTTTAAAGAAAAACAAGTGTCAAATGCAAAGTTACTGCCCTCTGATTCTTCTCCCCTCCCACAGGATGCCCAGAAGGTGAAACCAGGCGATTGGGTGTTCATAAAAGTCATAAAGAGGAAGTGCTGGTCCAGTCCACGGTGGAAGGGACCATATCAAGTGCTACTGACAACGCCTACTGCAGTCAAGATAGCAGAAAGAACCACTTGGATCCATCTCAGCCACTGTAAGGTACAGCCGCTCCCTGACTCACCAGAGTAGTGGGGAAGCCTGGGCTTCAAAGGGGCTCTGCTATATAGAAGCAGAGTGTCTCAAACCCAGTGAAGAAACCAACGAGCCCTACTCTAATAGGAGTTACGAGAGCGAACTGTACAAATACAGAAATGGAAAACAAAGTAGATCCAACTCGGCGACATGGACGAGAATGGAAATGGTGTCAGGAGGTACTGTGCGGAATAACTTTTTCTGTGCTGTAGCTGGAGCTGTGCCTCCACCCGCCATGTGAACCACACGTGGGTTCCACATGGATTTGCCACTAATGAATGGTGGAGCTTTATGAACCCTACAGCACACCTGAATAACAAGACTGACTGTTATGTCTGCACCCACATGCCCATATCTACTGCTTCACCTGGACTGTGGCCGTACAATACGACGGCTAAGAGGACACACTGCCTCACAGGGTTAGCCACACACCCTGGGAAAAGAGTGCGTTGGGACAAAGCTAACTACTCAGAGCCACTGAATATTACGTGGAGTGACTCACCTGTCGAAGGCCCTGAAAACTGCTCAGGGAGCACAGACCTATTAGCATGGCCACAAATCACTGAACCACTACCAGGACTGGTACTGTTGAATCGACTCAAGCCAAGACAGCTACTCGCGTGTGTACAAGGAAATGGGAGTCTGGAGGTAGGGATGCTCCCCGCATCTCTGTGCAACCGCACGTACTCTTTCTGTCCACCCAGAAACACCACTAAGTGCATGGCCTGTCTCACCAGCAACTCCTGCTCTGGGAATAAAATTCGCAGAGCAAAGGATTGTAGGTTTGATACATCCTGGATGCAACCAATACCCCATGCCGGGCATCAGAATGACACTTTGTGTTCCCGTGTCGTTCCAAACCCTAACGGAACGAGAGTATTAACAGACTGGTATTGGCTCCGTGGACAGAAAGCTTACCTATCTCTGCCAAAAGGATGGGGAGGCACGTGTGCCCTGGTGTCACTGTCTGATCACATGTTCTACCTTCCCGGGAACATCAGCATCCACCCCCACCACCGTCACCACAACAAACGCAGTTTGGATCTCAGCCTTGAACAAGTTCCATGGGAATTTCGCATCTGGTCAGGAGGAGCTAAGGTTGGCCAAAGTATGGTCCCGTGGGTGGGACTTGGATTTGTCAGAGATCATGTCGAAATAAATAGATATGCGCTGCTGAGGCATATCAACGCTGGATTTAGGTCGCACACTGGGAAGAGAACAAAAAAGCATACGGGACATGGTGATGCAAAATCGGATAGCGTTGGACCTGCTAACAGCCTCTCAAGGAGGAGTGTGTGCAGTCATAGGAGACACCTGCTGCACCTACATACCAGATGGATTCAGTGATGGAGGAGACATACAACGAGCATTACAAAACCTCACTGACCTCCAACAGTATTTACTAGCTAACACTCCCGGAGCCACACCAACCATGGACTGGTTTACAGGATTCTTCACTGGAAACTGGTGGCAGATACTGTTGAAAGCATTAACCCCTCTCTTGATGATCTTACTGCTGTTCTGTCTATTTGCATCATGCATTCTCCCATGTCTCCGATCTATGTCTGAAAAAATGATTGCTAGAAGCTTTGTGCAAATGCAAATGTTAATGCAAGAACGTGAGCCACAATATCACCCACTGGCTCAGGCTGATAAGGATGAGGGTTGCACTGCTGTGTAATTATAAAATGAAAGTGTAATTTAAACAAGCATGATGACGATTTTACCGAAAGTGTGATAAACAGGAGGTAAATATCTGACGATAAAGCATGTTCAAAATGATAAACAGGAGGGAACTGTTGGAATTATGAAATACACGAATATTATCAGTTTTGCACATGCTACAATTCATTACCCTGCTTTGCTTAAAGTCTGTGGAATGTTACAGAAGGTCGAGGCTAACCACAAGACACATATATCTGCTCATCCGCACAACAACAATGTTGTTATCTGTATTCTGTGTTAACCAATCATATTACGATCACGGCCACTGCTTTTGAATAAAAGGATGTGCAAGGGGAAGGTATCTTGGGAAGACTGCTGGTCAGACTCACAGGGCTGACATCCGTACTTCCCCTTTGCCAAGAAAGACAAAACACTCTGAGTCCGTGTCTGATTTTATGGTGTTCATTAGTGTTGAACCTAACAGTTTTTCAAAAAAATCCAAAAATGTTTCAAAATAAGATGATAAAGAAACTAATAGCTGAAGTGTGATCGTAAATGTTTGTCTGATTTGTAAATGCGACGTTGATTGATTGATTGATCGGGCGTTGTTTCAGCACTGCGGACTTTATCCATCCATCATGCGTTCAGTGTGAGTGTGTGTGTGTGTGTGTGTGTGTGTGTGTGGGGGGGGGGGGGGGCGGACAGCAGTGCATGTTAAATTTGGGGTCACGACTCAAAAAGGTTGAGAACCACTGGCCTAGGGTACAGTAGGCTATTTTATGTAAACGCGATTTGTGAAAAGGTGGTGGGGACAATTCTGCGTCATTCCAAAAGTGGTATGGACATGTCCACACCGTCCATACCATAAATTACGCCCATGGACAGCAGTTCACGATTTCAATAAAGGGTCCCCCTTAGGTCAAATGGTTGATTCAGTTTACTCAGTCATGAGTCTCTTCTGATTAAAATTTCTTCCACAAAACTACAGAGCGCATAATGGTGCCAACAGACTAGCTAGTGCGACCAGAGAAACTTACGCTTGAAACTTTGGTTTTCACAGCTCCCCAACCAAATGAAATAAAGAAAAAAAAACATTTTGACAAGAGTTTGCTGGCATTATGGTTATGTTAGTGTCACACTACGACACTAAACTTGTTGCTACTTTGATCACATTCATTTTTGTTCATTCATGTTTAAAATGTTTCTTTATTTATTTTTTGGCCTTTATTCACAGAACAGCTTGAGAGATGACAGGAAACAGGTTGAGAGAGAGAGGTAGTGACACGCAGCAAATTTGCTCAATATTTTAAGTGTAAAAATGTTTTTTCATATTTATTTATTTATTTTTTTCCCTAAGCCAGGTCTGTGACCTGTGGCTCTGGCTCTCCCTCAGCTCTCTGTGGCTTTGACATTTTACACGAAAATTAATTGAATAATGATTCTTACATTCTACGACAGTAAAAATTTGCAGCCTACACACACAATTGTATCTGTTCTCTCAAGTTGTGATTAGCTGAATGAACCTGAGTTTATATCATTGTGTTTTATGATCAAGCCCGAGGGTTGATCATTGTATGTGGCTGAGAATAAACAAAAGAAGGATTAACTCACACTGAAATGGACTAAAATAAAATTTAAACTGTACTGTGTTTTTCAATCTAGCCTGCTGCTATGGGTTTAATTTATAGTCAGATGAGGCTACTTTTTATTTTGTAAATTTTCACAAACAGGCAAGTAGGTCTGCATTCATAGTTCTGTAGGCTATTGCTACTGTGTGGCTAGTTCTTTTGTTTCATAAATGCACCAAAACATGGCATCATTGAAATGGAAATGCAGAGTTCAAGTACCTCATACTGTAAGCATAAGTAGCCCACGGCAGAGTTGTCACATCATGTGAAAATATAAATGAATATTCATTTAGGCCTATTAATAATAATCTTGATAGGCTAATTTAGGCTTTCTTTTGGGGCAGCTGTAGCTCCGCGGGTAGAGCAGGTCATCTAGTAATTGGAAGGTTACTGGTTTGAATCCTGGCTCCCCCGGGCTGGGCTGAGCTGAGCTGAGCTGTGTGTCAAAGTGTCTTTGAGCAAGATACTGAACCCCAAATTGCTGATGAGCAGTTGGCACCTTACATGGCAGCCTCTGCCATCAGTGTATGAATGTGTGTGTGAAGGGATGAATGTGGCAAGTAAAATGCTTTGAGTACTGCAAAAAGGCGCTATATAAATGCAAGTCCATTTACCATTTCTAGGTTGCATTAGCTTCATTAAGACATGTTTTGCAGCTCCAGACAGATCTTTTTGGTGGAGAAGAATTTAATGCACTTCAGTATCTACGTCAATATCTATGTCAGTAAATGAACACATTACAAACATGTAGGGGCTTTTACATTCTTTATAACACAACACACCCTCTAGACCTTCAATTAAGATCAAGAAAAACTCCATGTAAACAGCACAGGGCGGATCCCTTTCCTAGAAAGTGTAGGCATGCAATATGTTGTGTGTACAGATTAGACCAAGAGACTGTATGTAACAGTATGGATAGGAGGACGAACGTCCAGACAGAATGGACCTGAACCACATAATCACCATGGACATCGGTAAGAGTACAGACAACACAAACTCATAAGAGGCAAACATGTTATCCAAACAGATCGGAGAAACAGAGGGAGAGAGTGATAAGGACAATGTGCACACAACAGAGAAAGAGAGAGAAGGGAGAGGTTGAATCTCCTGGAGGATAAAGATCCAGATCCAAACATCTGGAATGACGCACCAGCAGCCAGGATAGAGGGGGTTCCAGTACAGTCAGTGGTCCAGTGCACAGGGACCCTGAGTGATGCAGACCAGACAAAGAGTAGAGAGAGAAAGTGATAGACACACAACGGTACTTGTGCGACACAAACAGACAATAAAAAAGAAAGAAAGTTTGCAGTATTTGTTATCAGCAGGACAATAGTGGATTTAGGCTTAGCAGATTCATACAGACTGTCCCACATAACAGGCACATGGTCGTCAAAAATAGCAGCCAACTAAGCATTAAAGTGAAACTCCCGCCACAAAGCAACCGAGGCTTTATTTGCGATTGAATATGAGTCAAACCTTCGTGTAAAAGCATAATTACGACGAAAGACGCACTTTCACGATTTACCGTAGTTGCGTTTTCGGGCACATTAATTTTGAACGAGAGTGCAAGGTGCAGAGATACGATGGCATCAAAATTGCTATTTTTAGAACAGCAAGAAGGCTCGACACAACATGAAACTTTGCTCGTAGCATCACCAGGGTCTCTACTCATGAACACGAGCATTGAGAAAATTGTTTGTGTACACAGAGTATATGAAAAAGAAGGTTTTTGAACTACTCACGTTAGCTGCTGCATCTCCGCCGCGCTGCCGTCATGGCAGGCAAAACGTGTCGATCCCCCAGTGCAACCTGACAGGCATGCTTGAGAAGCGGTCCACCATTACTCTCCTGCCTGTCAGGTCGCACTCAGGGATCTACACTTTTTGGCTGTCTCTCTCAATGCTCAAGTGCCCTCTTGGGAGCCAAAACGCGTGTTCAAGTGCCCTCTCGGTTCACAAAACACACTAAATTGCCCCCATTGCTGGTTAAAGCATGATAAACTGCCCTCTTGGATGGCAAAAACGCATGCTAAAGTGCCCTCTTGGGAGCCAAAATGCTCCCTTCCGTGACGAGAACGCGCTGTATTTTCACCCCTGCCCTTCAAAAAGTCTGTGCACGCCACTGTCACCTAAATATTTTAAATTGGTGAAAGCTTTTAGGCAGGCAGGATAATGAGTTATAGAGCTGTGTTCATCATGAGTCAGCATGGTCAGTAGCCATCTGTTGTCATAAATGTAACCCTTAACCAATACATTTGTGATACACAATATATGTGTAGAGGCGCGAGCTGGACCGGGATTTTGCCGGTGGTTTGGCCCCGTTCTGTGCATCTAAACTGACTGTTGTGGATTAATGAGACTAAACGAGTCCGGACCGAGTCTATTCCGGTCTGAGGAGATCCGGATACGCAAGGACAACAAAGTGGAATTGGAATCTGTAGATGTTCGTGTGTAGCTAGCTGCTAGCCCACCCCCACCTCCCGAGTCAACGGACCGGACGCACTGGCACGTCCAAAACTTTACTAGGGTAAATAATGTCCGCCACGCTTTTTTGTGAACATTGCCGTCACGTTTGCTTTGTGTCTGGTGCGGTAAGAAACGCTAAAAACAGGCTTTTGTCACAAAAGTGTCCAAACAGCAAGTTGTGTGAGGGACGCCGGCGGTAATACAGACAGCGACAGAGAGAGCGAGTTTTGAGAGTTGAGAGATTTGTGACATATAGCATGTTTGGAGTGTATAGTTAGTATGCTATATAGTGTTTAGTGTGTAGTGTTGTTGTTTTTTTGCGTTGTGAGTCAAAACAATGAGGAGACTGCTGAATGTTGAGCAGGCAGTGCAACTCTTCATTCAGCTGAGGAGCCTGAGGCATTGCCTGCATTTAAATGTAAATAGTTACACATAACTTGCTAAATTTCAAAAACTTATGCACAAATTTAGCAAACAACAATTTATATTTGCATTATAACCAATGCAATTGGTTCATTAAACAAATTTGTGGTTTTCACAGTAAAAAAAACTTTTTCCTACTCTGATTTTATGTTATTTTGTGATTTTAGGTCAATAGTGTTAATATAATATGTCAAAATGAAAAAAAAATAACTGTACAGTCACACGTGAGGTTTTGCTGAAATTAATGACACCAAACAAGGCAAGGTAAATAGTTTTTAAGGTGAAATATACTGGTATAATCAAAAGTAGTCAAAAACAGCCAATTATATCCCTGACGTCCCACCTTCAAACACAACTAATGAAAAAGCTACTTAACCTCCCACTTTTCTGTAGGAATACATGCTTCCTACGGGCAATGCACTAGTTTTACTTAAAGAAGCATTTCACCGGTGGAAACATTAATCTTTATTGAAAGAGGGTCATATTTGTAGTCAAAATGTAATATAATTTTCGAATTTTGTGCGTATTTGACCGAGAAAAGGCAGAAAGTGACTTTAGGGCGCATTTGTATGAAAGACAGCAACTCCCACAATGCACCACAATGCGCAGCTCTGCAAGTCACTCCCACTAATCCGGCACACCACACATATCTCCGTCTGCTGTAGATATTTCGTCACGAAGAAACTGGCATCTCTGGAGTTCACTGCAGCAGACAGAGTCCAGTTCGGTGTCCATAGGCGCACAGCGAGAGCACCGGCACCTCTCTCACCGGTCTTCTGCCTCGGCTGCTGCAGCCGAGGCAGAAGACCTGCCGCCTCCATCTCCCTCAGCTGCTCTTCGCTGTATTGTGGCTCGTACAGGTAGCCGCGAACATCTGACTCGAGCATCACGCTCTCGAAATCACTCTCTTCGATATCTGAATGATCATCCTGAATACCTTCCGCCATCGTCGTACAAGCCTGGCTTCACAGCGTCTGTTCGCTAAGCGTCCAACAAAGATGGCGGCTATGTATTTTCGTTTCTGCAAGTGAAGTCCTGCCCATTGGTCTGTGATAGGTCTGTAGCATGAGTGGGTCCCACCTCTAGCCCCCACCCTTGGAAAAATGAGCGAAGCGTTTGTAGTCTTACCCTCTCGACACAGATATAGGACTTCCTGCTTTCAATGACGTAAAATGACGATTTTTACATCATTGAAAGCAGGAAGTCCAAAACTGAAATCCGTATTTCTCCGTCTCAGGGCAAACTGAGGGAATGATGCACGACCATTCAAAAACATGACTGTTTTCCTGAAGATACAAAGCTTAATGCAAATCGGTGAAGTTTCCCTTTAAACAAGTTTCAGTCATCCGAGATGTCTGTCGTTGTGTGAGGAAGCGTGGCTGGGACTGATGTTCTGGATCGGTCAGATTCATTTTAGGACTATAGGATTCACAGATCCCACATTCCATTGTGTGTCACACAGTGTGGGACTGCTGTTCATCTTGACTTTGTCTCAACCCCTCAAAGACTCAGTCTCGTCTAAGCCTTGATAAATTATTGTCTTGGTCATGACTCGTTCTCGGTTTAGATGGTCTTGACCACAACACTGCTTGTTTGTAAGAGTAGGAGTTAGGAACTTGGTATTACAATGATAGGACAACATCATTCAGCAAAGTGTGAACCTTCGGTGTGGACTACACTTACACTGTTGGCAAATATCAACTATAATGTCCCCCAAAGATGGCCTCCCTTAAATACCGATTTAGCCTCTATAGGTGATGTTTCAGACCATTTCATTTCATGACCTCTCCAACCTGAATAAGTTGAAATCTTACCTGGTGACAGGCATTAAGAAAAATAATACCATGGTCTCATGGTATTTATTTTTATTTCTTTGTACCTTTATTTATTCAGGGAGGGATCACTTGGAGCTCTCTTTTTCAGGAACACCCTGATCACATTCACACCTGAAAGCTTCTCAGTCTTGCCCACGGATAACAGTCAGATCTGTTGGCAAGCAGTTGCCTTTCACATTCCCGGCTCTCAAGCTGGCTTCATTTGCTTGTGGAGGTCATTCGGTAGAGGCATCAGTACATAGGTTGATTAGGTTCATAACTAGTTAAAAGCTCCTTGGAGTGCATTACTGTAGTTTTATTCATGGTGAACTTATTGTACAGTAAACATTTGATTGTATCCATGTTAAATCCATCATGTAATGGTATTTTGTAATGTTCTATAGGATATTTTCCCAAAACATGGAATGCAGCTGGTGACTGAGGAGAGACTGATGGGGTAGAGGTGTGGAAGAAAATCCTTTTGGTGACCAGCCCTGTGAGAGTCGCACCACTGGCCTCAGTAGCTCTTCCTCTATGCCATTCCACATTAGATTCAGATTCAGATTTCAGATTTATTTTATTTATTCAGACTTGGCCCAGTTTACTCCAAACATTAATCCCAACAAAAGAAACACAATGCTGCTTTGCACTTGTTCTCACATATGTTTTTTTAAACATTTCTTCCTTTCGGAAATTATAACCACAGTCTCGTTTTTGGAATAATCCCTGAATATGCACAGGTAGCTTGTTATGGCTTATGTTGTACATAAATTGTGCTGTTTTAAAGTCAACCAAGTCCTTTAATTTTAATGCTTTTAGCTTAATGAAAAGCTCATTTGTATGTTCCCTGTAAGCCACTTTATTCACAATCGGATCGCTCTTTTTTGAATTATAGTAATTGGATTAAGATTAGTTTTATAAGTGTTTCCCCAAACTTCTAAACCATAGGTCATGTAAGGAAGGACCAGGGAACAGTAATCAAACTAACACTAAAGTGTAAAGTGCTTTACCCAGGAAGCCCAGTGTTCAATTGGTCTTTCACCTTCAGACAGTTGTGTATTGTGTATTGAGCATATGCAGATCAACCTAGACTTTGAAGCAGGCTCCAGATAGACAGATAGTTCAGTGTTCTTTCCCCAGTCCATACCTCTGCCCCGAATACCTGGTTTAGCTTAATTGAGGTATTTTATTAAGAACCAATCTCTTTTCCCTTTGACTTGTGTTCACATAAATCATTGTTGAACTATTGTAAATAAACATGTAAACCATAACTAATCATGGCAGAAAAAAATAGAAAGTTGACATTAGTTTGTACAGTAACATATTGCTGCCATGCCAGAAAAGGAAAAAACAGAGATCTATATCATACAACGCAAAATTGTATGATATAGATATGTATGATATGTTAATTGTTATAACAAGATGTTTTCCATATTATATATAAAAAAACGTTCATTACATCATACAAGTTTATCACATTAAAACACAAAACGTTTCCTGTTATGAATTGATTACTTAGAAACATAATCCACACACTGTTTATTAGGCTACATATGATCAAACTGTCATTAGTTTTTATTTAAAGTCCCATTTTAAACCCACAATGGACATGTGGTTGTAAATGATTCTAGTGACAACATGTTATTAATCCCCGCTTGTCAAATTAAAAACTAATTTCAACTATGACGCTCTGAACCTAGCCCTTTAGCATCGGTTTTGCACAAGAAGGGCTCTGCATCCTTCAATTAGCAATAAAATCTAATATACAAGCAGTGGCGGCCCAAGCTTGCGGGATGCCCTGGGCAAACCTCACCTTCAGCCACAAATGAACAAAGTAAAACAGTATGAATTGTGTTGATCTTTAATTAATTGTTTAATTAGTTTGTTTAGGCAGATACATTAGCCTTATCTCTTCTCATTAACATTTCTTCACCAAAACTACGTAGTGCATATTTAATGCAGCTTCCTTTTACGTGAGTAGATTTTTTTAAGAAACATCTTTCCTCTTGTCAATGCTTTCATGCACTTTCTGTTTAGACACTGGGCAGCTGGACCCAACTTTGCTGATGCTCTGTTATAAGGATAAAAATTAACCAGTATGAATTGGAAATCGGTTTTAAAGTTGAAGATTCAACTACAACAATATGGGGACCTCTAGATCAATCTCAATGTACTGTGAACTGGTCAATAGCCTGATTTTAAAGTTATGAATCAGTTGATGAGGCTGCCATGCTGCTACTTCCTCACAGCGTCTTCAAACTCTCATAAAAGTTCACTCTGGCGAGATGCATCTCAGTAACATTGGCATAGCATTGCTAAGCAACATGTCTAACAACATCGGCAAGATTTACAATGCACCGTCAAATCTTAAATGGAAAGTCTGGAAGAGATTGGATTATGAGAACCTAAAGTTGGACAAAAAGCAGGCCGTTTTCAAGCAATGTAGAGCGATGTTTAAGTACAGTGGTGGAAGTAACTTAGCGTTCACCTGGTGAGACGTCGTGGTGAAACCTGTGCAGATAACAAGAATTCTAGTAAAGCTAGCACAGGACACACAAGAAAACACAGAGATTAAATGCTTTTTTCAACCACAATTTAGGGGCCAAGGCAATCACGGCATCTATGGCTCTTTTTATTGCTAAGGACTTGAGACCTGTGTGCTTTTGAACGTGTTGCTATCATTAGCTGTATTCTGTGACTGCTGGTAGTACTACACACTGTTAACTGTCATTGTCTACTGACATTATGTACTGAATTAAACCAATGCGAGA
Source organism: Diplodus puntazzo (assembly GCA_963678695.2). Classification (NCBI taxonomy): domain Eukaryota; kingdom Metazoa; phylum Chordata; class Actinopteri; order Spariformes; family Sparidae; genus Diplodus; species Diplodus puntazzo. The sequence goes on from OZ023174.1 coordinate 27,025,029, forward strand.
CACTGTTTACTGTTTGACAGTTACTGCACAGTGCAGACAGCTAAACTAACCCAACTTTTGAGTTTGTCATCAGTTGTAAACATTTGTCTGATTGTTAATCATTGGTGTGATTTTATAACAAAATGAATGGATAATAAACCAGATCAAATTGAATCGTGTCGAATAGTTCCATAATAAAAACAGTTGTCCCTGAATCATACCCTAGCCCATGTTTCTAGATACATATTGATATGTCTTATAAGGGAGAGATGCACACCCCTATCTGTTACTGATCCTACCACAGCCATGCACCCACATGACTCTGTTTACAGCAACAGAGTATTTTCGTGCTAACCGCTTATATTATTCAGTAAAGAATTAACGGCGCAAGGCAGTGGCGGTTCTAGACCAGTTTTAGTAGGGGGGCCAGGTTGGGGCGGGCTTTTTTGTAAGGGGGCACATACAACCCAGAAAAAAGGATAAATCCCTCATTCAGACAAAGCAGTGTTTACAATTTCAGCAATTTTGATTGGGAAGTAAACTGTTGAGACAATTTATCTCTGCTTTTTACCTTCAGAACAAAATAACTGCAAGAAATCTGTTCTTGTGTTACTGATGCAGACTCCCTGTCAGGGGGGCCACAGGGGGGTCCAGACTCAGAGTTACGGGGGCACTGGCCCCTGTTGGCCCCCCCCTAGAACCGCCCCTGGCGCAAGGCACTGCAGTTGCATGAAGTCAGGAGAGCATCAGAAAACCCATCACTGAGGAAGAGCTGTCAGTATGTTTGTTGAGGTAATATGCTGTGGAAATAATATATATATATATATATATATATATATATATATATATATATATATATATATATATATATATATACACAGTATATCATGCTTCAAAACTGCTGCTATTGTTCCTGCTTTCTGCCCACATGTAAATATTCAAGCTAACTCTATATGAAAGCCAAGTGCTATGCATCTTGCTTATTGCTGTTGCCTGATGAAAAGAGACACAGCAGTAGAGACCAAATGATGCACATGAATGTGGACATGACTGACATAATGTTTGAACCGCAGGTGGTCTTTTTCAGGTCTCCGTAAAGAAGTGAACACACCTGTATTTGATATACAACGATGAAAAATCGCAGGCACAGCATTATCTCCTAATTCACCTGAATAATCCTTTGAACCATGTATGTAGTCTAATTATCTTAATATGATTGGACAGACCTGGATATGGGGGGATTCACATCTGATGATGGAACTGAGACATCTCACTGAACCTTAAGGACACTGTAACATGTGGACACTCATTATATTTACTTTTTGGCAGAACAGATACTCTCTGTTGCACACAAGATCTGCTGACTTTTTTACTAAATTATAATATAAAACAGTAGATAAGAAGCAAAGAATGTAACATGAAGCTTTATTCTATAATAGTGTATAATAATGTAGTATTTTGTGAACATACTTATGTTACTGCATTGTCTGTTCACTTCTTAACTGGTCTGTTAATATAATTCTAGTCAGATCCACAACAAATAAGACTGGAGAAAGTGTGGCAATGTTTTAATTTTTATTTTTTTCCTTTTCAAGTTATTGAGTAACATTTTGGTTAGTGAGTACTTTTGTACTCTTACTCTTACTGTTATTTTGATGACTACTTTCACTTCCTCATTGATCATTTCTCCCATTAACCTCCTCATTGGGTGTTTCTCAGTTGAGGTACCTGGCAACCCAGAATTCAAACTGATGATATTTTATGTGCGTGAAATGTAACATGTTGACTTTGGATCACATTCTGTACATATTTCAACTGTTTTGAATTTAAGACTGATATGAAGTATTTTTGCTCTCATCCTGACATTATAACATTTTTTGACAAAACAAAAGTTCAAATCATACATTTGACCACTGACTATTGAATGAATTGGCCAAATTTTTGCACCTTAACCAGACGTGGTCCAGCCATATACAAGGTTTTGACCTAATTGTCTTTTCAGTGTCGGCTGTTGTGCGTTTGCATGTTCCTCTGGTTCCCTGTATCTTTGTTTGCTGCTCTCTGCTGGCGCCTTTCAATCCTGTTTTCCCTCTGTGTAAAGAGATTAGTGTCATGTGTCTTGCTTTTAAGCATGTACTTTCTGTTTTTGTGTTCCTCTGTTCTCACACAATTGCTCCCTTGAGGTCACTAAAAAAAAACCTTTTTTCTCACTGTTTTTTTAAAATAGATGTGGACTGTCCAACTTTGTGGTCCTTTGCCTCTCTTCTTCCATGTCAGATACTAATATTCAACCTTAAGAAGTACTGTAAATCAGTCATTAAAAATCAATTTGTAGCTCCACTTGGCAGTGTTCATCCTCTTTTGGTGTGTGATGGCAGCTGACCGGAGACCAGCCCCCTCTGGTTGGCTGTCGTAAATATTTAAAAGAATGTTGGGGGGAAGAAGAGGGCTGCTAACTTCCTCCAACACACTCATGTGCACGCAGACACATTTGGTAATGTTTATAGACTGCCTGATGGATAACTGCACTGCTCAAATAGTAAATAAGAACACACACACACACACAGACACACACACACACACACACACACACACACACACACACACACACACACACACACACACTGGTTACACACTTTCATGGACCCCTGGATCATGCACATCTAGTTCAAATTAACATCCATTCAAGCATGCACTCTCCCACACTAAACAACACACACACACACACACACACACACACACTCATCTGTTCCCACTTAAGTTTTATAAATGGCTGTTTAAGTCGACCCTGTGGTCTTCATACATTCCAGCTGTTTTTCTGGACAGACTCCCAGATTCAGCTCCAGCTGGACTACTTATTAGAGAGCCCGCTCTATGCTGGGAATGCAGTATGTATCTATGTCTAATTTTCTCATGCTATCATTTCCACTTACAAGATTTGGTTTAGTCCCAGCTTTGCTCATTTTGAGGTTTGTAGACGGAGTTAAACTTACAAACTTATATACAGCAAATCCTCATTGTCTCATCTCTTTATGTAAGAATCAGTCAGTGTACAGGATGCCGAAGCTCCCAGATCCCAGGTGATTTGTAAACATTTGTCCATCTCGTTCTTTTACCCAAAGCTTCTGTGAATGAATTCACACCCAGTTATAATTACTATTTACGGTGTGCAATTTTTAACAATAGCCATTCAATAATAAGTGCTGTTATTTAAAGAGCTTCTTCTGCCTGGAATATGCTCACTTGTTCAATAACTAACTAACTAACTAACTAACTAACTAAGGTAATGTTAGTATCATGTTAGTTTAGGCATTACCTGACCTTAGTATTTGGCATCTTTTGACTGTCTTGCCTGATCGATATTGCACTACTTAAAATTGTCAAAGTGCTCGCGCTGGAGTGTGCAGCCTGACCAGCGTTTGGTGGTAGATTGCTGGAGTTCCGTTGAAGGCCTTGAAACCAGTACCATCGTCTTGAATCGGATACTGGCTGCACCAGGAAGCCAGTGAAGGTCACAGAGGAGGAAGGTCACATGAGAGAATTTGGGTAGATTGAAGATGAGGCGCTGCAGCATTCTGGATATGCTGCAACGGTTTTGTCACAGAGGCTTGGAGTCCAGCCAAGAGCGAGTTGCAGTCGTCCAGGCGAGAGATGACCAGCGCTTGGACCAGGAGTTGCGTCGTGTCCTTTGTAGGTAAAGACCCAATCCTGCGGATGTTGTAGAAGGCAAATCTGCAGGATCAGGCCACAGCAATCATGACTGACTGGGGTCAAGGAGGTCGTTTTGTGAAAGATAGGAGGACAGTTGTATGTAGAGGGCGTGTTCCAGGGTTTTAGAGAGGAATGAAAGAAGTGATTCACGTGTGTAGTTTGTCAGCTGAGTCTATGGTGGGTTTCTTTAGGAGGGGCTTTACTGTCGTTGTCTTGAAAGGAGCTGGAGTAAGGCCTGAAGTGAGGGAGGAGTTGATCAGGGTGCTGTGGAATGGGAAGATGTTGTGTGAGATGTCTTGGAGAAGGGAGGAGGGAATTAGGTCAAGGGAACAGGTGTTGGCTTGGTTAGACGTCACTAGTATGTGAACATCTTCAGAGGAGAGAGGGTTGAAGCAGGTAAAGCCAACAGAGGTGAGAGTTGGGGGAGGTGCTTTCAGGATTGGCATAGGAGTGAAATGAGGAGCTGATGTATTTTACTTTCTTGGTGAAGTAAGTTGCAAAGTCATCAGCAGCGAGTGAGGAAGGCGGGGAGATGTAGGAGGGGTGAGGAGAGAAGAGTTTTAAGAAAGCTTATAGGAAAGACCAAAGTGGACCAGGATTAAACTTTTTCATGAAGACAACTATGAGCTGATGAGATCAGACAAAGTCAAGTCTGGTTCAATGGGTAGGGGAGAACGGGGTAACATGAGCCACTTTTAAGTATATTAGCTTCAAATAGTAGTTATTATATAAACCTCTGGTTGTTGTGTACCCAAGGAAAGTAAACCTAATCATCCAGTTATTATGGTATGGGCATAAGTAGTACTATCTGGTATAAAAATTAGACAAAGTAAGACAATTCTGATACAACTTTAAACTCTATTAATGCCATAAATTGAACAAAAGCAAAAACTCTCTTACTTTCATGTAAAACCATTTGTGTACCATTATTCAATGTTAACTTAACATGTTTTGGTAACTGTGATCTTTGTGTTTGCTACAGAAAGACTACATATGCATGTGCCTTGGTCACATGCATAACATGTTTGTATGCGATTTAACTTGAATATTAGTCACCAATTTAGTGTTCATAATAACAACATGGCAACACTTGTAACAGTGCGTTTTTTTTAAGTGTGCATGCATGGGTGTCAGTCCATATGTTTTTAAGTGTAAGCATAGTGTCTGTATGCATTCAATGATTTTGGACCACTCTTGGTTTGGCTATGATTTAGGGCTTCTGTGTCTTATTCCAAAGTGACATCCTCTCTTAGAAAGGTTCCTTCATCCATTGATTTGAATGGGAAAGTTGGCTTGTTGCGCACTGGGCACACTCTGCCTCCCTTCAAGAATCTCTGACACTTTCTCAAGTAACCCAATGTAGTGGTGTACTTCCAGCAAATTTGACCACAACAAAATCACCTACAGAAAGGGCTGTCAAATTGTCATCACTTGATTCTTCTGGCCTTCTATCATCTGTGCAGTCATTTAGAACAACAGTAGTGTCGCTCTCAGCTGCTTTCAATTCTTTGCTTTCTGCTTTTTGCTTTTTTCTTTCCTCTTTTCACAAATTCCTTCTCAGTTTTTTTGGAGCCTTCATTTGCAGTCTTTCGTGGTGGGCTTTCTCTATGGCAATTTTCTCAGGAATGTCAGTCAAGATTCTTGTTTTGACCCTCTTGCATCTTTTCTTTCCCCTTGCAGATTATACTTTTGGGAAAGGAATTATGTTCCCTGGTGACAAATAGCCTCTAGAACTATAAGGTTCCTCATAGGCTGATCCACCCTCACTGTAGACATCTGATGAGGGCATTTGCTGGTCCATCCTTTCAAACTGTGGCTTAGCAGAGGTAGACTCCACAGAGGTCTCAGCAGTTGCAGAATGGACTGGGTCTGTCTGTGACTGCAGATGGTTCAAACTCATCATCAGAGAATATGCCAGGATTAAAAGGACAGATACCTGTGGATCTGAATCCAGACAGGATGTTTCTGGATATCATTGCAGCCACAAACGCATTATTCACCAGCCCTTGGACATCATAAATAGTGGCTGTCTTTCCAGGGTTGGATCTCATCCAAGCATCCATTGCTGTGTTGTAGAATCTTTTCAGGGGCCCGAAAACAGTTTCATCCAAGGGCTGGAGGCGATGAGATGTATGAGGTGGAAGGGTCAGCAATACAATTCCATTGTCCTTGGCGATTTCTACAGCTTTGAGGGAGACATGGAATTGATGATTGTCAAGAAGAAGAAAAGCAGGGATGCTCTAGGTAGCGCATAAAGAAATCTTCATTTGTCTATCCAGACTTGGTTGAGCATCCAGCTGAACTCACAGGTGCTCCTCTGAGGAAATTTTCCTTGTGCTGGACTCGTAGAAAAATCAACAGTGGTGGAACAGCATTGCCTGTTGCAGTCACAGCAAAAATAAGTATTATAAGCTGCCCTCTTTCAGCTGATGTCAATGAGCCAACTTGTTTCTTGACATTCTCTGCTACAATTTGTTTTGGTGACAGTTGTGACGAGACGGGAAACATAAACCACATATGAAGGGAGTTTGTACCTGGTATAAAGCATAAAACAAATTCAGATTAATATTTATTCATAAAATGACATGATTAAGAAATACACTCAGACATAGTTAGCTAATCTGAATCATACCGCTCCATCACTGATGCCAGATTGTTGAAGAATTTGCCAACATTATGTCTATTGAAGGCAGTGGCTCTTGCCAGTGATGTAGACTCTGGGGTTTGGCATGATAGATGGTGTTGCTTTTTGAAGAGTTCAAACCAATCAGGACCTGGTGAAAACCAAATAAAGAAATAATTTTGCAAGATATAACCTAGGGTTGTACTTGTTTAACAAAAAAAAAACTCGAATGCAATTCCTCTGCATTTCAAGGCAGTTAGTCCATGAAAGCGGTCTGCAAGTTTCTAAATGTGGCTGGCAAGTCCCGACTCCATGTTATGATCAAAAATCTGACGAGCTTTTGCTGCTGTGGCATAACCTATTCTTCTAAATTCTCCTTTAGCTGTTTTATCAATAAAACTCTTTAGTGTCATTCTGTCAATGTTGTGGACCTTTGCCACAGACCGCATGGTCCTCCCTTCTGAAACTTGCCTTGCTGCTCTCTTTAGATCATCCAAGGAAGCTGAGGCCCTATTTGTCTTTCTTTGGTACGTCCTTACTATCTTTATCTAATCTTTATCTAAAATATCAGAAAATAATACTTAAATACACAGATTACACCATATATATGAATTTAAACCTTTGGGGGTCAAATGAGCCACTGACTCAACTTGCCCCCACCCCAGTGGCTCATTTTACCCCACAACCTCCATTTTGTCAAAACTGTTTCACATAGTAGCTCAAATCAACAATTATGTTTATAACATTGTTTTACAGCTTACACTGACACAAATTAATATGTAATAATATCCACAACATATCTGTTTTGATTAAGATACAAGACCCACAACTTTAAAGACATGGTGAACTTACTTTGAATGACAGAAATCTTTTTTTTTTTTTTTGCTCTAGTTTGCTTGCCACTCTCCCCATGTGCTTGAATCCAACATTGCTTCACTAATGTGAACTACACTTTGTTAAATGGTGGTCACCCTTACCCAGTTGCTCCATTCTCCCCTACATCCCTGTCTGTTGTTGTTTTTTTCTGGTTCTCTGCTTTTACTGGTGTATCTTAATGTTTTATATTTATTTATCCACCATCTACCATGTAGCACTCTGAGATTTTTTATTAAATGTAGAGTGCATTTTTACAAATAAAATCTATTATTATTATATTATTATTATCCCAAATTCCTTATAACATCATTCCTCACTCCTCACTTGGTCTGGAAATTGGTCCGGTTGACATTCCAGTTCTTTTATTTATACTCCGAGGAGACATGAGCAGGGACAAACAAACCAGGGACATCTTCCCATAAGTGTTTCATCAGACCACGAACCCCTTTATCAGTGACTGGATGCCATGGCTGATTGCAATGATCTGGTAATACATCACAACATCTCTGTAGTTTTATATGAATGTTATGAGATTTTCATTGTTCTCTGAATCACCATGTGGTTAAGGATCTGTGTTTTCTGTGTAAGTCTGATTAACATAAGAAGCTTCATTTCAAATATTTTTCTCATCATGCTTATTTCCAATGTTCACTGTTATTCCCCCCTTTAATCTGTATCATGAATCATACTATATTCACAGAGAGCAGAAGAGTCTGTGTGTTTCAGGAATAAACAAAATCAAATCTAACAATAGGCTGAGGCTGCATTAACTCCTCACTGCAGGATGACTAGAGAGCCAAAGAGAGCACAAAGAAATGTCCAATATCCTGCTTCCACCTACTGATCCTTTTTATGTATTACACCAAATAAACAAGGCCATTATTAGTCCATTACAGTTTTTCTCAATTGCTAAAACACTAAACCCTGTTGTCTGAACCAATTTCTCTGTTGCCTGAACCCACTGATTGAATCAATCACTCTTTTGGCAAAACCATGAGCACTTTTCACCTGTTTAGACACAACTTCCCAACACATTTTCATTGTGATGCACCTGTGCTGCATAATGGTGAGCACAGGTGGCAAAAGTCAAACACAATTAAAGCACGGGTGTCACCACAACAACTCAAAATTGATCACACTTGTGGCTAATGATGTGAGGGAATATATAAAGCCAGTTCAGAGAGCACTGGTTTGTGAGGCAATACAATGGATAGAAATCTGAGAGGAGTGTGAGAGGAGGTCGAGGAGGTCGAGGTGGTCGAAGTGGTCGAGGTGGTCAAGGTGGTCAGCGAAGACAAAGAACAGTAATATCTGATGAAATCAGAGCTGCTGTGATTGACCATGTTCTTGTCCATGGTATGAGCATGAGGGAGGCCGGACAAAGGGTAAACCAAACATCAGTAGATTCACTGTGTCCACCATAATCCGAAGATTTAGAGAAGAGAAGAGATAATTATCTTTTTTGACATTATAGTACAGTATGTAAATGTTGAGAGCAAATTACTGTATGACATATTACAGTATATACTGTACCACAGTATACTGTAAGTAAATATATGTTTCAGTACATCACTGTGCTAATGTACTCTAGTATTGTCATGGAAGGTTAGTCTAACTGTTTGTAGGCCTAGTATTCCATGTATATTTTTTGTAACTGCATGTTCTCTTTTTGTAGAATTGAAAGACTGCCACATGGGGGTGGGAGGACAGGTATGTTCTCCCCACACCAAGAGACCCTAATTGTTGATATGGTCCGTGAGGACAATGCCATTAAACTGCATGAAATTCAGCAGAAGATCATTGTAGACCATGCAAATTTTGAGGGTATCAACAGTGTCAGCCTCACTACTGTTGATCGTGTCCTCAAGCGCAACAGACTGCGCATGAAACAGCTGTACAGAGTGCCCTTTGATCGGAACTCAGACAGAGTCAAAGAGCAAAGATTCCAGTATGTACAGGTTTGTATATGTCCAGACACATTCAATGTTGATTACTGTAAATAGTGATTTACTGTAGTGGCCTAAATCACTTTTTCTGTATCACTTACAAAACTATATCTATTTCTACAGCGAGTTTTTCAACTGGATGCAATGGAAAGACCCCATGAATACATCTACATGGATGAAGCTGGGTTCAATCTCACCAAAAGGAGAAGGAGAGGCCGTAATGTGATTGGACATCGGGCAATTGTTGGTGTCCCTGGGCAGCGTGGTGGCAATGTCACATTATGTGCTGCCATCAGCAATCATTGGGTTGTCCACCATCATGCCAACCTGGGGCCCTACAATACTCACCAGCTCCTCATTTTCCTTAACAACATGCAAGATGCTCTGTTGGGGCAGCAGGATGAGCATCCCATGTATGTTGTTGTGTGGGACAATGTGAGCTTTCACAGAGCCCTCCAGGTAAGAGAGTGGTTCAATATGAACCAAGGCTTTATAAATCTTTGCCTCCCACCATACTCCCCTTTCCTAAACCCAACTGAGGAATTCTTCTCCTCATGGCGGTGGAAGGTCTACGACCGGCAACCTTACACCAGGGTAAATCTCCTCCAAGCCATGGAATTAGCCTGTGGTGACATAGGTGTGGAGGCATGCCAAGCCTGGATACGGCATGCCAGGGGTTTTTTCCCCCATTGCCTGGCCAGGCAAAATGTGGCATGTGATGTGGATGAGGTCCTGTGGCCTGACCCAGTACGGAGACATGATGCTGTGGCTGAGTAATGCACTTATGTGTATATTTTTGTACTTTATTTTTTACATGAGCTTACTGTACACAAGTGGCAAATGCATACGATTTCTGTTTGTTTTGTACAAGTGCTACGTGTACTGTAAATGCACAAGATTTTTGTTTTTTGTACTGTACAAGTGCTACATGTAAATGCACAAGATTTTTGTTTTTTGTACTGTACAAGTGCTACATGTAAATGCACAAGATTTTTGTTTTTTGTACTGTACAAGTGCTACATGTAAATGCACAAGATTTCTGTTTTTTGTCTTTTTGTACAAGTGCTAAATGCACAGGTTTTTTGTTTTGCAACATGCATTCAGCTTCATGTCCTGAGCATTGTGTTTTCTATTTTACTATGTAGTGTTTAGTGACTGCTCAGTAGTGTTTTTAATTTTGATTGACTTGGGGCACGATTTGACAACAAAGTTCAGTTTTGGGCACAGATTGAACTGTTTTGAGGTGAAAGTTTGGTTTTGCAAGAAGAGTCTGAGGTTTTGTGAATGTAGCTTGAAAATTGGGGTTTGTGTTCACAGTTTAGAGAAAAGGAGAGAAACTTTCAAGAAATGTGTCTTAGCAATCGAGAAAAACTGTAATAAGTCCATTGACTGCAAGTGCTGCTTCATAAACATATACACAGCTAGTTATAAACTAACCTGTGAGATTTCTGCAAATAACAGAATCGTCTAAAGCTGCTTCACCTTCACCTAAAACTTCTCCCATGGTCTTTTCCCGTAACCAGTAATAACATAGCCAGCAGTTACCAGGTGTGTGTGCGGGTGAGTTGAGTGAGTGTGAGTGAGCAAGTGAGCGTGACTATGTGTGTGTGTCTGCGCATGAATACGTGTGGGTGTAAATGAGTGAGTGAGCGTGACTATGTGTGTGTGTGTCTGCACGTGAGTGCATGAGAGTGAAAGAATACGTGTGGGTGTAAATGAGCAAGTGAGCGTGACTTTGTGTGTGTGTGTCTGCGTGTGAGTACGCGCGTGGGTGTGAATGAGTGTGTGAGTGTGACTATGTGTCCGTGCATGTGTGAGAGAACAATAATACCAAACGAACCCAAACCATTTTCCTAGCAGAGGGATTGTAACATGCTGATGGGCCACCACATACATTGGTAATAAACTTAACCAAATCCACAGTCGTCTCTTACACGCATAACTGCTCCACCTCATTAATATAGCTCTTAGCTTTCATATTTGCTGAACAAATCAACTGGAAAGTGCAAAACAATAACTATTGTTATCTTTAGACTGGAGAGGCTGAGTTCTCACTGCTTGCCTTTCAGAAAAGGACATAAGGTTGTGACCTAAGATGGCCGCAACCAACAAAGAAGAACAGCCACAGACTGCACCAAAACAGACCAACACAGTGGTGCTCTCTCTCTCTCTCTCTCTCTCTCTCTCTCTCTCTCTCTATATATATATATATATATATATATATATATATATATACATATGCGGAAAGAGTAGAACAGAGAGAGAGTTGAAACGGAGTAGGACTTCTACTGGCGCGGTCCGAAAATCAACAAGTTACGTTAGTAGGCTATAATCGATTATGGTGTGTCACTGCATTGATGCCTAATCGTCCATGTACTCATCGCAATGCATCGTTAAAACAATACATTTCAACACCCCTAGAGGCCAGTGTCCTCACTGTAAGGGCGACCTGAAGACACCTGTCCATCACAGTGCCAAGATCCCGAACAGGTACTCAATAAATATCAGTGCCTTCCTTATGAAGAGTTTAGACTGTCACATGTCAGTGTGTAACCTCCTCTCTGTGCCTGAGAAAAGGCTGCCTGTCTTATAGAGAGAACTTTGTTGTTAAAGTTTTGAGTATTTTCAGAGGAGTAATGCCAGTAAACATCACGTAATTTTAACTACACATTCCATAGAAAAGAATGTAATAAAAAATGAAGAAATAAAAACACTGTAGGCCCAACTTTTCTGCTTCACAGTACGTCCACAGTATTCGTTTGGTCATCCAAAATGGATCCATCCATCAGGGGGTGGGGGTTGCACACTGCGTGGTTTGGTGCTGTTGGCTCCACAGTCGATGTACTCATACATCTCCAGGAACAGCTGCTCATAGTGGGCCAGGTAGTACAGCATCTCGCTTCTCCATCAGATTGCCAGATGGAGAAGCACGATTCGCCACTCCAGAGAACACGTCTCCACTGCTCTAGAGTCCAGTGATGGCGTGCTTTACATCACTGGTTTCAACGCTATACGCTGTGTCAAGATTAGTGGAAGGAAAAGGCCTCTAACATTGATTTAACCCAGGTAAAATGGCACTCTCAAAGTCCATGAAACGTAAAGTTGATATGGAAAACCGCCTCTTTAATGATGAATGGACTGACAGAGGGAGTAGGGGAGATTGGGGATGGTTGTAACACTTTTTGTCTCAGCGCCTATAACTTGCAGAATGTTTGTGGTACGGCACTCAAATTTTGACACAAAGTACCCTTGTTTGTCTACTACAAATATAGCAATGTCACTTCTCCAGCTATATCACATAATTCATTATTTGATGTCAAATGCAAGGAGTGCCATTGTTACAACCCACCCCACTACTAGGGTATATTGTAACACAACTTGGGGTCAATTGTAACAGTAAGACTGAATAACTAAAAAATGAGACCACACCACAAAATATGCATCTAGGTTTATTGTGCATGTGCCAACACTAAAGCATCTTCCTGCGCTTCACTAAGAAAAAAATAACTCATCACTGATGGCTAAATGAAGAACAGTGTCAGTGGTGGGTAATCTAAGATTAGAAGAGCTTTCTTAAATAATTTTTTGTGATAATACCTATGAATGTTATACACATAAAAATGGAAACTTTCAGCAGGAGGTCAGAAGTAGCCCATAATCCACGTAAAGTCACAGGAAGATGTTTGACAATTAGTAAAACAACAAACATGCACACTGTGTCTGTCTTAAATGATAAAACATGAACCTGACTGTGTGTATCTGTGTGTGTTATCCATCTAATCAGAGGGATCAGAGTCACAGTGGTGACACATGTATGTAGGTTTTCCAGGAGACTGGAAGACTTTTTGATTGCTGTGATAGCCCACACTGGGCAGCTTTCTTGAACCTTGTTCTCTGAGGTTTTGGCTTCTTGCAGTGCCTGCTCAGTGTCACATGGCAGATAGAGTAGTCTTTGGCAACTGACCTCACTGTTTTACCCAAGTACATGTGAAGACACACCCCTATTCGTAGGATAGACAAAATATGTGAATTGTGATTCAGGGATGGTTATAACACTTTCTTATAAGGTGTTACAACCATCCTCACCCCTGTTAGCTATTGTTTAGCTAGCTGTATCAGCATGGTTGTTTGAAATTAGCATAGATGAAATGACTCATATTTTACGCAAGAACCTACTCTTTAAACTAACACAAATTACGTAATTCAAACATCAACAGTATCAGTACTAATCAAAATATAGACTTTGACTAAAAATCACTTTGTTACCTGAAAAAGTATGTTTTGGCTCTAAAATCTGCACACTTCGTCTCACAGCCATCCAAATTCTCATGCAAGATCAGGGAGAGAGTGGTTATGCATGAAATTGATGACATGACTCTTATGTTATCCCTTATTGGTGAAAGTGATGCTGTTACAACTATTCCTTTGTCTCAACCATCCCCGGTCTCCCCTACACATTCATCATGCCAAGTTTTAAAGATGCAACACCTGTATGCCTCACTAGCAGTGAAACAATTGCATGCAAGATTCAAGGAGTCATATCCTGAGCAGTCAGAGGTCCGTCAGGGAAAAATTGCCACATTGAAATCTGCCTACCTGCCAGTGGAATTATTACTCGAGCTTTAACTGGTCAAGAGAGGGTAACGTGTGCATCTCTACAGGCTGCCTGGGTGGTTTTCAAACATAGCAAGCCATTTACTGAAGCTGAGGTTTTTTAAGGAGTGCATGGTCACCGTTCTGGAGGAACTTGCCCCCTACAAATCCATGGACAGAATTATTGCAACTGTTAAACGGATACCTCTGTCTGCTTCCACTGCCACACATCGTGCCCACGTCATGGCAGGGGGTGTCCAGCGATTTGTTATTGACGGGATCAAGGAAGCCAAATATGTATCACTGGCTATTGATGAGTCCACTGACAACAATGATATTTCACAGTTGTGCGTTTTTGTAAGATATTTTGATGGCAAAGATTTCTGAGAGGAGCTGCTGGCATTGCTTCCACTGGAAAAGGACAAAACGAGGTGATGGAGACATTTTCTGGCACATTTACAGCAATGTTATTAATGTGCACTGTCCCTGTCCAAGACCTAAACATAACATCCGGTTAATTTTCAGAATAAAACACTCCGTGTTTACGCCAGCAGAAAAATCTCAAAAAAAGATACAAAGCCATGCACTTGCTCTAATTATTTGGTTCAGATCATCTACCCTTTGTCTGTTTGTTGTTGTGTTAATAAGACATAGGCATAATAACTGATATCGCAAGTGATCTGTAATTATCGCGGTCTTGCAAATCCAGCTGTCCGACAGTACTGCGCAGTGCTAATGCATAGCCAACAGCTCCAGCTTCACATCAGAAGCATTTCAATGGCAAGACGCCAGTGGAATTTTAAAGCAGGGTAGTCGCAGGAAAAGGCAAAGTGGAAAGTGAACGGAGCACATACAGCTGTCGTTCACTAAAACTGGTTTCTGGAGCAAAGTTACAGCTATTCTTAGCATTTGATGACAGCGGATCAGAATACATATGTCTGGGAGTAGTTTGATTCCGTCAGTGGAGTAATGGAACAAGAAGGAGCCATTAGATGAAGTGACGCCGAGACCAAGAAGTGTCCAATGGTACGTCACTCGTGACTCAGCGACATATTCTGATCCCTGGAGTGGTATACCGATCCTCCAAAGAAGCATATTTTCACATTTCTTCAATTCAAAAGTTGGCCGGCTGCTCATGTGGAGCTTGAGAAGAGTTTTAATTGCTACAGTTGTTGACGTATGGGTGAAGGACTGCGTGTTTTGTCTCCCTTTACTTACATTAGATATTATGGAAAGAATACCTAAGAGCCAGTATGAATGGGAGGAATGATGACAGCCACCCACAACTGTTTCAATGTACATAGGGGCATGTTAGGAGTGTTGTTTTAAGACAGGCTTTAAAATGTGTGAACCCTCCCTTTAATCTACGGAGTGTAATAAAGGGCCTATGCTGGTGGCTGACAATATTTTGAGAATAGACTTGAAATAATTTGATTAAAAAAAGTTGTATTATTATACAATAATACAGTAATAGTTCAAGATAAAGTAGCTTTATTTCAGGAAAAGTCTTATTATTATAGTAAAGGTGCAATATGTAAGAATTTTTGTTGTAAACATAAAAAAATGCACTTGTCAAACAAATGTGAATAACAGTCCTGACAATATGACTTATAGTATACCGCTCACCAACTAGCCCTGACCCGTCCTGGTGTAAAGTTCCTGTGCTCTTGATGTAAACACCAACAGTCCCTGGGTTCTCCGAACTCAGAGTCCTGACTGCTGGCTGCATGGCTAACTGAACTAATTACCTCTATAAGCACACACTGATAGCAACAGTTAGTAGCCCTTTTCAGACAGAGACTTCACATTATTGCTGCAGTGATTAATGAAAGATCTGTTTACTCATCACACTGTGAACACCATCAGATCAACACGCCCCTGCTCCAGCTTATTTATTTACACAGATGCCGTTTCTGGAGAATCAGCGCATGATCCCCACACTCAAAGTGCAGTGTGAATGGGGCTAGTGATTACTAGCAAAATGCTGTCCCCATTTATTTGACAGGTGGTCAGTTCTACATATTGCACCTTTAAGAAAAGCTTTTAAACAAAGGCATATGTTTTAGAAGAAGGCATGTTATCAATTAAATCCATAGTTTTCTAAGAAAAATGTTTATCCATCCATCCATTTTCGTCTGCTTATTCGGGGCCGGGTCGCGGGAAAATGTTTATTTAAGAATAAAGTTGGAATTGGAATAAAATTATGAAAACTGAAAGAGCAAAACTAGTTTTATAGAAAAGTCCAACAGTATAAGAATTAACTCAAAGTTAATATTTCAAATAAGTCACAATTTTTTGATAAAAAAAGTCATACAATATTGGTAAAATAGTCATGTTTCTACTAGGCAGTCGCAATGTTTCAAATATAACTCAAAGTTTCAAAAACTAGCTATGTGAGGCTGCTATTTGTGGACTTCAGATCCGCT
The DNA here is from genome assembly GCA_963678695.2 of Diplodus puntazzo. Taxonomy (NCBI): domain Eukaryota; kingdom Metazoa; phylum Chordata; class Actinopteri; order Spariformes; family Sparidae; genus Diplodus; species Diplodus puntazzo. The sequence goes on from OZ023174.1 coordinate 27,041,183, forward strand.
TTTTTTTTTGTTTTGTTTTATTTGTGGCATAGACACCTTTATTAGCAGTAGACACAGAGGAAACATGGGAGAGAGAGGCGGATGTGACATGCAGCAAAGGCTTTTAAAGGGATAGTTCGGGTTTTTTGAAGTGGGGTCATATAAAGTACATATCTATAGTCGGTCTGTTCCCTACCGTAATCACCGATCAGCACAGCCTCAGTTTGGAGAAGCAGAGAGCCGCTCCAGCCCAGCCTGAGAAAATGTAGTGCCAACAGAAAGGGCGGTCTGACGGAGATGTAAAACGGTGTGAATTTTCTCTATACAATGTACACTTGAACTGATATAGATTTTTTTAGGTGGGCCTTGTTTTAGGTGGTTAAAATTTGCTTTGCATCTTGACTCCGTTCACTGCAGTACAAAGCTGAATGTCTGGGCTGGCGCAGCTATCTGCTCCTCCAAACTGAGGCTGCGCTGATCGGCAATTACGGTAGATTACTGCACATTTATAGTGTTAAAGCTGCTACTTCTTATATTTTTATTGTTTATATTGTTTTTTTACTGTATACATGCGTATAATTTTTACTATATATTCTATTTGGTATATTTTCCCTTTCTATAATGCATATATATATATTTTTAAAATGCCCTTTTCATTCAAAACAACAACAAAAATACGAACTTAAATAAAATGTCATTTCCACTTTGACAAATTAAAATAGTTGAATAAAACAAAGTTTCTAAGTCTTTAAGTGAGCACTCTGTTATTCAATGTTTTTGTCTATGCTACATGGTGTACACACACACACACACACACACACACACACACACACACACACACACACACACACATACACACACCAGCCACTCTCACAGACCTAATCATGACAGAATCCCACCCACATCAACATAACCCAGACAATTAACTTAATTATATGGAATGTGCACGGTATCCGTACCCGGCCCAAGAGGACAGGAATCTTAAACCATCTTACCAAACTAAAGGCAGATATATGCTTACTACAAGAAACCCATCTATCTAACTCCGAATCAGATATGCTCCAATCTCAACAATTTAATCAAGTTTTCTCAGCCAATTACAACAGTAGAGAAAGAGGTGTCTGTATCTTAGTAAATAAAAGAATCCCTCTAATCCACCATTCCACGATAACTGATCCAGAAGGACGCTACATCATAATTACCGCATCCATCTACAACAAAAAAATTACAATTGCCAACATATATGGTCCCAATTCTGACAATCCATCCTTCTTCAACACATTTTTCTCCACATTACAAGAATCTACAGATATCATTATCGGTGGCGATTGCAATACAGTAATGGAAACATTGATCTTTATTGAAAGAGGGTCATATTTGTAGTCAAACTGTAACATAATTTTCGAATTGTGTGCATATTTGACCGAGAAAAGGCAGAAAGTGACTTTAGGGCACATTTGTATGAAAGACAACAACTCCCACAATGCATCACAATGCACAGCTCTGCAAGCCACTCCCACTAATCTGGCACACCACACATATCTCCGTCCGCTGTAGATATTTCGTCGCGAACAAACTGGCATCTCTGGAATTCACTGCAGCAGACAGAGTCCAGTTCGGTGTCCATAGGCGCACAGCGTTTCTGCAAGTTAAGTCCCGCCCATTGGTCTGTGATAGGTCTGTAGCGTGAGTGGGTCCCACCTCTAGCCCCCACCCTTGGAAAAATGAGCGAAGCGTTTGTAGTCTTACCCATAGACATATATACATAGACGCCTCATTGAGCGTTGGACCGTACGTCGACGTCGCCGCCATATTGGAGGAGGCAGATCCGCCCCGTGAACTAATACAAGTCAATGGAGGGAACTTTAAAAAGCTCCTTCTACAAAGTGCTATAAGTTAATGTCTCGCATTTACACATTCACACACGTACAGATATATTCAGGAAACAGAGAGGAACAAAAAACAACGTCTGTAACGTTCTCTGAAGATTATAAACATTAACGACTCCTCATGTGTTCAGTATACAGGTCCGCACCAAACCATTTTACAATGTTTTTATGCAGTGTTTACAGCTGCTAATGTATGTAACGCTGTTACTATGATGATACATGACAGTTAAATAATGAATCTGTGTCTATAATAACCACATCCTGACATGTAAATGGCATATGTGTAAATAAAAAACACCAACGTTTTTATAAATACAGTATTTTTTGATGATCCACGTACTAATAATAACAATCATGGTGACAAAAACTTAAAGTCTGCAAATCAAGATAAAAAACTGCATCAGCAGTGAGCTTTTTTCAGAACACTATAACATATGATAATGTATACAATAACATTTCATGGTTTAAAAAAAAAGTAAAGTTGCAGCAGGCTACTATTATAAATATGCACCATATAGTTTTCATCATCATTATTATTATTATTATTATTATTATTATTATTATTGTTATTATTAGCAGCAGAAGCTGCAGTAGTAGTCGTAGTAGTACTATTTTCTGTAATGCTGCAATTTCCCGTCGGGCATCAATAAAGTATTTCTGATTCTGATTCATATATTACGAAGGCAATTGTTCATATTTAAACTTAAACGTAATGAAACAAGTTGACAGTGTGGTAGACAGACGTCACGTTTATATGTCGGGATGTGGGTATTATAGACACAGATTCAATATTTAACTGTCATGTATCATCATAGTAACAGCGTTACATACATTAGCAGCTGTAAACACTCATACAAACATTATAAAATGGTTTGGTGCCGACTTGTATACTGAACACATGAGAAGTAGTTTACGTTTATAATCTTCAGAGAACGTTACAGACGCTGTTTTTGGTTTCCCCGCCTTTTCCTTCATATATCCGTACGTGTGTGAATGTGTAAATGAGAGACATCAACTTATAGCACTTTGTAGAAGGAGCTTTATAAAGTTCCTTCCATTTACTTGTATTAGTTCACGGGACGGGTCTGCCTCCTCCAATATGGCGGCGACGTCGACGTATCGCAGCAGCGGGCCAACCCGCTCAATGAGGCGTCTATGTATATATGTCTATGGTCTTACCCCCTCGACACAGATATAGGACTTCCTGCTTTCAATGACGTAAAATGACGATTTTTACATCATTGAAAGCAGGAAGTCCAAAACTGAAATCTGTATTTCTCCGTCTCAGGGCAAACTGAGGGAATGATGCACGACCATTCAAAAACATGACTGTTTTCCTGAAGATACAAAGCTTAATGCAAATCGGTGAAGTTTCCCTTTAACCCCACAATCGACCGATCAAGCACCGCAGACAATTTACGATCCTGGCACTCTACCGAACTATTAAAACAATACATGACAGATTTTGGCCTTGGTGACAGTTGGAGATTGAGCAGCCCATCATCAAGAGAATACACTTTTTTTTCTCCACTACATCAATCATTCTCCCGTCTAGACTTCTTTCTGATCAGTAATACATTTTTAAGTAAGGTATCCAAGACCACCATACATCCAATCATAATTAGTGACCACGCCCCAGTATCCCTCTCCATTAAATTTGAATCAGATGTAAAATACTCTTCCCGTTGGCGCTTTAACACCTCATTACTCAAAGACCCCGATTTCACTACTCTTATACAGAGAGAGTGGGCATCCTTCTTGGAACTGAACGACTCCCCAGAAATTTCATCTTCAGTACTTTGGGAAACCGGTAAGGCAGTAATCAGAGGACAAATAATATCATACTCAACAAACAAAAACAAAAAGGAAAAGGAACTAGAAAAACATCTGGAACTAAAAATGAAACAACTTACTGGCATCTACTCAAACAACCCCAACGAACAAATAAAAAAGGAACTACATAATACTAAATTCCAATTAGATCAAATTACAAGCAAACAAAAATTTTTTTTGATACAACAACTCAAATACGACAACTTCGAAAACAGCAATAAACCAAGCAAATATTTAGCTAGCCAACTACAACGCAAAAAAGAGAAAGCAATAATTTCAGCTATAAAAAAACTCAGCTGGTGTAACTACCCAAAAAATTCAAAAAACAAAACAAATTCCTTCACATATGAACACATCTGTTGTATCAGTTCTACTCAAACCCAATAAAGATTCAACACAACCTTCCAACTATCGCTCATTATTACTTATAAACACAGGCTTAAAAATTATCACCAAAGCTATAGCTATCAGGTTAGAAACAGTCATCTCCAACCTAATACACCCCGACCAGAGAGGATTCATCAAAAAAGGACATGGCTCTGTCAATTTAGGAAGATTATTCAACATCATCAACCGAGCACAACAAACTCAAACCAAAACAATAATCATTTCACTAGACTCAGAAAAAGCATTCGATCAAGTAACCTGGACTTTTTTATTACACACACTACATAGATTTGGTTTTGGGGAGTCGTTTATCCATTGGATTAAAACATTATACACATCACCCAAAGTTACTGTCACCACAAACGGGATTACGTCACACAGCTTCACACTCCACCGGGGCACCAGACAAGGATGCCTACTCTCTCCATTTTTGTCTCCACGCGAACAAACTGGCATCTCTGGAATTCACTGCAGCAGACAGAGTCCAGTTCGGTGTCCATAGGCGCACAGCGTTTCTGCAAGTTAAGTCCCGCCCATTGGTCTGTGATAGGTCTGTAGCGTGAGTGGGTCCCACCTCTAGCCCCCACCCTTGGAAAAATGAGCGAAGCGTTTGTAGTCTTACCCATAGACATATATACATAGACGCCTCATTGAGCGTTGGACCGTACGTCGACGTCGCCGCCATATTGGAGGAGGCAGATCCGCCCCGTGAACTAATACAAGTCAATGGAGGGAACTTTAAAAAGCTCCTTCTACAAAGTGCTATAAGTTAATGTCTCGCATTTACACATTCACACACGTACAGATATATTCAGGAAACAGAGAGGAACAAAAAACAACGTCTGTAACGTTCTCTGAAGATTATAAACATTAACGACTCCTCATGTGTTCAGTATACAGGTCCGCACCAAACCATTTTACAATGTTTTTATGCAGTGTTTACAGCTGCTAATGTATGTAACGCTGTTACTATGATGATACATGACAGTTAAATAATGAATCTGTGTCTATAATAACCACATCCTGACATGTAAATGGCATATGTGTAAATAAAAAACACCAACGTTTTTATAAATACAGTATTTTTTGATGATCCACGTACTAATAATAACAATCATGGTGACAAAAACTTAAAGTCTGCAAATCAAGATAAAAAACTGCATCAGCAGTGAGCTTTTTTCAGAACACTATAACATATGATAATGTATACAATAACATTTCATGGTTTAAAAAAAAAGTAAAGTTGCAGCAGGCTACTATTATAAATATGCACCATATAGTTTTCATCATCATTATTATTATTATTATTATTATTATTATTATTATTGTTATTATTAGCAGCAGAAGCTGCAGTAGTAGTCGTAGTAGTACTATTTTCTGTAATGCTGCAATTTCCCGTCGGGCATCAATAAAGTATTTCTGATTCTGATTCATATATTACGAAGGCAATTGTTCATATTTAAACTTAAACGTAATGAAACAAGTTGACAGTGTGGTAGACAGACGTCACGTTTATATGTCGGGATGTGGGTATTATAGACACAGATTCAATATTTAACTGTCATGTATCATCATAGTAACAGCGTTACATACATTAGCAGCTGTAAACACTCATACAAACATTATAAAATGGTTTGGTGCCGACTTGTATACTGAACACATGAGAAGTAGTTTACGTTTATAATCTTCAGAGAACGTTACAGACGCTGTTTTTGGTTTCCCCGCCTTTTCCTTCATATATCCGTACGTGTGTGAATGTGTAAATGAGAGACATCAACTTATAGCACTTTGTAGAAGGAGCTTTATAAAGTTCCTTCCATTTACTTGTATTAGTTCACGGGACGGGTCTGCCTCCTCCAATATGGCGGCGACGTCGACGTATCGCAGCAGCGGGCCAACCCGCTCAATGAGGCGTCTATGTATATATGTCTATGGTCTTACCCCCTCGACACAGATATAGGACTTCCTGCTTTCAATGACGTAAAATGACGATTTTTACATCATTGAAAGCAGGAAGTCCAAAACTGAAATCTGTATTTCTCCGTCTCAGGGCAAACTGAGGGAATGATGCACGACCATTCAAAAACATGACTGTTTTCCTGAAGATACAAAGCTTAATGCAAATCGGTGAAGTTTCCCTTTAACCCCACAATCGACCGATCAAGCACCGCAGACAATTTACGATCCTGGCACTCTACCGAACTATTAAAACAATACATGACAGATTTTGGCCTTGGTGACAGTTGGAGATTGAGCAGCCCATCATCAAGAGAATACACTTTTTTTTCTCCACTACATCAATCATTCTCCCGTCTAGACTTCTTTCTGATCAGTAATACATTTTTAAGTAAGGTATCCAAGACCACCATACATCCAATCATAATTAGTGACCACGCCCCAGTATCCCTCTCCATTAAATTTGAATCAGATGTAAAATACTCTTCCCGTTGGCGCTTTAACACCTCATTACTCAAAGACCCCGATTTCACTACTCTTATACAGAGAGAGTGGGCATCCTTCTTGGAACTGAACGACTCCCCAGAAATTTCATCTTCAGTACTTTGGGAAACCGGTAAGGCAGTAATCAGAGGACAAATAATATCATACTCAACAAACAAAAACAAAAAGGAAAAGGAACTAGAAAAACATCTGGAACTAAAAATGAAACAACTTACTGGCATCTACTCAAACAACCCCAACGAACAAATAAAAAAGGAACTACATAATACTAAATTCCAATTAGATCAAATTACAAGCAAACAAAAATTTTTTTTGATACAACAACTCAAATACGACAACTTCGAAAACAGCAATAAACCAAGCAAATATTTAGCTAGCCAACTACAACGCAAAAAAGAGAAAGCAATAATTTCAGCTATAAAAAAACTCAGCTGGTGTAACTACCCAAAAAATTCAAAAAACAAAACAAATTCCTTCACATATGAACACATCTGTTGTATCAGTTCTACTCAAACCCAATAAAGATTCAACACAACCTTCCAACTATCGCTCATTATTACTTATAAACACAGGCTTAAAAATTATCACCAAAGCTATAGCTATCAGGTTAGAAACAGTCATCTCCAACCTAATACACCCCGACCAGAGAGGATTCATCAAAAAAGGACATGGCTCTGTCAATTTAGGAAGATTATTCAACATCATCAACCGAGCACAACAAACTCAAACCAAAACAATAATCATTTCACTAGACTCAGAAAAAGCATTCGATCAAGTAACCTGGACTTTTTTATTACACACACTACATAGATTTGGTTTTGGGGAGTCGTTTATCCATTGGATTAAAACATTATACACATCACCCAAAGTTACTGTCACCACAAACGGGATTACGTCACACAGCTTCACACTCCACCGGGGCACCAGACAAGGATGCCTACTCTCTCCATTTTTGTTCGCTATCTTCATAGAACCACTTGCTGCCGCTATACGTCAAAACAATGCCATGAAAGGAGTTGACACCACAAACCACCAACACAAAATAAGCCTTTATGCAGATGATGTTTTATTATACTTACAGGACCCATTACCATCACTAACAGAAACCTTTAATCTTATTAACATATTTTCAAAAATCTCTAACTACACAATAAACTGGAACAAATACACTATATTACCACTATCAGAAGATGCTTGGGATTCTGCAGAACCAAACTTATCACTTCCTCTTCACACTGGGAATATCAGATATCTAGGTATTGACATTTCCCCCAGGCTGTCAGAGTTGTTTCATCTCAACTACAATCTATTATTAAAAACAATAGAAGACGACCTCCAGCGCTGGATGAACCTACCACTATCTCTATTAGGACGAATAGCCACAGTCAAAATGAAAATATTCCCCCACATCAATTACTTCTTCTAAATGCTACCCAGGCATGGACTGGCCATCGGTGGGCCGACGCACGTTTTTGGGCCGGGCTGTCATAATTTAATCAAAAAAGTTTATTATAAATCATTTGTATCGACCGCGACGGCCCATTGGTTGATTTTCTTGAAGGACATTGGGCTAATCCAATGAAATCTCTCAGCCCTCCTCTATTTTTTTTTTCTAAGTGCAAAGTTTAGATGGGGCGGCCCATTGGCCCATCTTCAATATAGACAGTGGACTGAGCCAATCAGGATATAGTACGACAGCGGCCCCGCCCCTTCCCTGCGCTGTCACCTATGACTTCTGCTAGTTTCAAAGTGTTGAGCGCGAGGAGTGACAACATGGAGCAACCAAAGAGAAAGAAATTGGGTGCGGAGAAGTTGCGTGCTAAGAGAAGAATCTCACTGTAGATGTGCAAAGATCACAGACATGTTCGCTGGAGGGGCTGCTGTAGCCTCCACGTCCTCTGAGACAGCATGGTGGTGATGGAGGTAACGTTAGCTGTTTTACATGTAGAGTTCTCAACGGGACAAACCCGACCGGACCGCGGGCTCGGGCCGAGTTAACGTGGGGGGGCAGCACACAGTTCATGCGAGTGTGTCGGGCTGTGTCGGGTTCGAGCTTGTAATTTTAAGGCCCGTTGAGAACTCTAATTACATGAGAATGATGAGCAATGGCGATTGATAAGTATCAATATTAATTGGTGTTGCATACTTCTGGCAAATCTGGCAGCCACGGCACCTTATTCTGATAAAACAGCAAATGGTCAAGGCTGAGAAGTGTTGGATGAGCAGCAAGTGTCCATTTTAGGCTCCATCAAAGCATTTTAGATATTTAGGTTAAAGGTGTGTTGAAAGGCTGCATAGTAGTTTGAATTTGTTGCAACCCTCTATACTGTGGTTAAACATGTTTTAAGAAACTGATTATAAAACTGCTAAATGATAGTAAAAGCTTTGCAATTTAAGAATTACTAAAGTAAGTGCAATAAAGTATAAAAGTATTATTAGAAAAAGGTATGCCCACATTAAATAAGGGTAAGACAGTGTCAAGTGCTTTTAAGACATAGTTGCTTTGCATGAGTTCATAAAGCAGCCTGTCTTTAGCCTGATATAACAATGTTATAGCTTTTTAAAGGAGGGAGCACCTTTTAACCTAAAGAATTAGAACTGAGCTGCTATACCAGGGAAATTCAGAAAATACATATTAGAGACGATTTCAATAAAAAGGATAAAAGAATCAGTTGAACTACACAGAGCAGACAAGAGTGGTGGAGTTAACAACATATGCTAAACTTCTGATATTTAGGATGTTGATGATACATTATGCTTGAAATAAAATATAGCTAAGGAGGTAGAACTGTGTTGAGTAAATTTACTTATTTGCTTTCCACAATGATTATTTGATAGACTTCTAAAGTAATGATAAACGGTACATTTCTAATAAGGCTAAAGGCAAAAAAGTTATTTTTTATTTTTTCGGTTGTGCTCCCCTAATTATGAGGGGCCAGTCTAAGCCAAAAATGCCAGGGCCGATTTTTTGTCCCAGTCCACCCCTGATGCTACCCATCATACCGACCGAGAATTGGTTCAAATCTATCGATTCTATCACCACTCATTTCTACTGGAAAAATAAAAAAGCAAAAATTAAACTATCCACTTTACAAAAAAACAAATCCCAAGGCAGGCTGGATGCACCAAACTTCTACTATTACTACCTCGCAAATCAAACACAGTATATTGCAAAATGGATCCACTAAACCAACCACAATACCTCATGGTCAGACCTAGAACAACACTATTGCCAAAACATAGCACTCTCAGATCTGCCATTTCTAAATACAACCATCAAACGACACCCCTGCTTCAAAAACACATTAATCTCCACAACTCTGACAGCCTGGTGGAAAGTCATCAAGATCTTCAAATCCACTCCAGCACCATGTAAATACACACCAATATGGCACAACCCAGACTTTCAATTCCTCAACAATCCTCTTCACTATCACACATGGGCACAAAAAGGTATCACACATCTCCGCCATCTTTTTAATAATAATCAACTTATAGATTTCAAGGACCTCATAGAGAACTACGGCATCGATACACATCAATTTTTAAATTACTCACAACTCAAATCCATACTCAAATCAAAAAATAATATAACAACCAACTTGAACCCCCCGAAATAATTGACAACATAATTCTATTTAAAAGTGTAAATAAACTAACCTCCAAACTCTACAGACTAATATTAGCATCAGATGATTCAATAACACTCTCAATAGCTCACTGGAACGCCGACTTGAACATCTCCCCCTCATCAGATTTTTGGCTAGATACGAATAAAAATACATTTTCTATGACATCCAATACAAACCTTCAGTTAATCCAATACAAAACCATCCACCGAACACATATCACACAATATAAAATGCACAAAATGGGACTAGCAACCACAGACATCTGCTCACAATGCACATCAGGAACAATAGATAACTACTTTCACGCACTTTGGGCTTGCCAACCGGTTCACTCTTTCTGGAACTCTGTCACAAAAAATCTCTCCACCATACTGGACTGCAGAATCCCTTCATCCCCACAGCTCTGCCTACTAGGAGACACTTCAACCATCACCATACCAAACAAATACAAGAACAGACACACACACACACACACACACACACACACATACATACATACATACACATTTACCCATTTATCAGTGTGTGCCATAAATCTCCTTTGCTCTTCCTCTATTATTAGGGTTCTACCCCTACTAAGATTGTGCCGGTTTATTATTAGGGTTCTAACCCTGAAGGGGTAGAACCCTTCTAAGATTGTGCCGGTTCATTAGGGTTCTAACCCCGAAGGGGTTTTCTGAAAATGTGATCAAATCTGTGATCAAATCTGCTGGATCAAAAATACACAAACAATAATTTCCAACATTACGTTAAATGTCTCTTGGCCATTTTCACCTGAGTTCGGTGCTTTTTATATCATTCCACAAGGTTCTGGTTGTCTTCTGGCTGAATGTTTAACCACTCCTCTTGACAGAATTTGTGAAGTTTACAAAACCTCAATTCTAGCCTGATTGATCCGTTCCTTCACCACTTCTGATGTGTGTTTGGGGTCATTGCCATGTTGGAACAACCAACTGCACCCAAGACCCAATCTTCTGCTTGTGATTTTAGGTTTTCCTGAAGAATTTGGAGATAATACTACTAACATCATACTGGACAGTATGTGGTGCTTGTGGGGTTAAAGGCCTCACCTTCTCTCCTCCAAACATATTGCTGCTCATTGTGGCTAAACAACTCCATTTTAGTTTTATCTGACCACAGAGCTTGACTGATACATCTGGGCTACATTTCAGCACAGAAGTGCAAAAGATACATTAGGGAATCAGGAAACAGTCACCATCACATAATGTAAGTTGTCGAGCAGACAGCCCTGACAAGTTTGTTTTTACACTGTGAAAATGTTTAGTACATGTCAGGGAGTCTTCTCAAACTTGAGAGGATCACATTCCCTACAATATCATATCTGCCCTAACATTGTCACCTCTGACACGAAACCACGTTCCATTTGTGTTACAGGTCAGGAGAGCAAGCTGGTAGCTGTCATCCCCTGTACTGACCAGAGGCTGAGACCCAGACACACGTAAGAAAACAAATACCCAACACTTGTAAATCTATGGGGAGAGATTTCAGTCATGCCTCCTGCAGAAAGCAGATGACATGTGCTAGGTACCCACTGAAATGCTTTTATACTAACATGTATGAAAAATGTTTTCATCAATCTCATCAGCATCAATGAGCCAATAAGAATGCAGCGTTCTTATACCAAGTTAATAATAATGATGGTGATTGGCTGTCTAACATTACACATCCTAGCAGTGCTGTGTGATATGGACAAAATGTTAAATCTTGATATAGCTAATTTTATATCCCGATAACTATGTATATCCCGGCGTGTCTTTAAGTGTTAGAAAAGATTAGACGTGTTCGAATTGCTAGTAGCAACTTGTTGGCGGCATGTTGGTCGGTGTCTGACTTTTTAAACCCAAACCAAAGCCAAACGATTAAATTCTGGTTCCCCTTTTTCGGCACCAAATCTCCTTGGGGTTCTGCTTCTGTATCCGCGTCTGATGTAACGTTACTAGTAACGTTATTTTTGTCTTCCATTGCGCTCTCCTCCGTCTCCGCCGTGCTGCTTTGCCTCTGTTTACTCCCGAGCGACCAGTGCTGTAAATGAGTCCTTGCGGTTGACGTAAAAATGCTACCACAAAGCAGTAGCGTTGCCGCAGTTACATTCGCCTCCAATAAACTTGTTTTGAACTCAAAATTTGGATATCCAATGGTCATTCCGACGTTGAGTTGTGCTTTACATGGCGTATTAAATCACAACCGTAGTGTACGTTAACGTTAGTGTAGCAACAGTGCTAAACAAGTAGCCTACACGTTAAAATTACGATATAAACAACAGAGGGTTATATCCTACGGTAGACATTTTTATATCGCACTACGATATATATCGTAATATCGCACAGCTTTACATCCTAATGGCATTCATGATGTTACACGCAGAGACAGGACTCACTGCTCAGTTTATCTGTTAACACTGTGTTGGTTATTTCAACTTATGAGAGAGTCAAATAAGCTGTCTACATTTCGTATTACCATCCTTCCGAAGTGATCCAGTCACAAGTGGACAGCTTTAAGCCTAGCAATTCACACATGACATTAAATGCATCTCAACATGCGTCATGAGTGACTCTTGTGATTGGATCTTACTTCCCCCTCGCTATATGCAAATATACACTTAAATCACTGGAACTCAAAGGAAGAAATATCTTTCAGTAAAACATTTGCCAATTTAGCAAGAAGCCACAAATAGTTAAAGAGGTCATATTATGTTTTTTATGTGTTTGCCTTTCTTTTATTGTGTCATTTTTTATTTTTGTGCAAGTCCACACCAAAGGAAGTTACACTCTCCCACAGAAAACACTGCTCCTGCACTGCCGGAAAAGCCTGGTTTGGAGTCGAGCCGTTACTTCTGTAACTTTTGTGGTCACTATGTAACAGGCTTTACATGAATACATGTTTTATAAATTTATTAAAAAATATATAAACTCCAGTCAGTCAGCAGACACAAAGTTGCTGCTGCTGTAACACTGTTATTTTTGATCACACTACCTGGCTCACATGACCTGCTCTACTCTGCCTCCGATTGGCTAAATTCTACCTTTTAAGTAATGCACATGTGGGCCTATCACCAAAGATTAAACAGAGGTGAAATGCCTGAAATGGAGTGTTCAAGGCACAGTGCGAACTCCGCAGCAGTGCAACATATGAGAAAAATAATGTGTTTTTGGTATTACGGTTAGTAAACCTATTCTACTAGGACCCCCAAATATAAGTGTGGATGTTTAATGCAAAATTTGTAAAAAAGGCTCCAATGATTTAGAATTCGTTTAGCTGTTTCACAGAGCTCGTCAACTTTTTCCTCATGCAGCAACTCTTAAAATCACACGTTTCCTTAAGAGACTGGGGTTCATATTACAATTGGAACATATTGTTATACCATTCACTTATTATTTTTACACCTAATTCACTCATTGTTTCTTTTTTTTCAGTTGTCACAGTTTTGTCGAGATTTAGGCAGCAAAACTACCTGGTCAGGTTTCACATTGTTAACCATGTGTTGGCTTTAACGAAAGTCTTGAAAACAACATGACAACATACAAAAGAAACATTTCTGGGTTTCACTTCTGACATCCAAAATTGACATCCTTCTGGAATGCTCATGTGTCAGCTTCAGCCATAGGTGGAGACAGAAGTAATGATTCCCAGATTATCTACAGTACATTAACAGACAGTCTGCTAGCAATGCTTCAGTAAACACCTCATCATAAACAAGAGGGTTTAGTCTTGTGCTGTTTAACAGGCAAATGGTAGCATTTCCATGTACTGTATATAGTGAGGGTGTTTTTAATTGTTCCTGAAACATTTATTTTGGGTCTGTGAAAATTAAGACACGTCTTACTGTATGTTAAACTATGGTCCTCTGTAACCTGGAAACACAATTTGAAATAAGGAATCTTAAATCACCATTCAGTTTATTTGTCATTTGCCATGAACTACACTACTCTGCAAATGCAATGTCCACAGCATGAATTCTGTATATATAGCTGACAAGGCATGTATTTGATTTGCAAATGTCAATCTGTTTTCTGTTCAAAACATTTTACAGATGTAAAAAAAAAAGTATAATGCACACAGCAACCACTTGCTGTCCTCGGATCTGTCTCCTCTCTCAGGAAGCTGTACGTAGCCGTGTCTGTTGGTGTTTGCCTCCTGGTCAGCACCCTGGTGCTGTTCTTCCTGTTTCCTCGCTGTGTCCTTCTTTCTCCAGTAGCCGTCAAGTCATCCTTTGTTTTCTTCAGTGAACAGGATGTCCAAATTAACATTACGGTAGGCAACGAAAGTGAAGGAAAGGAAGGAAGGGTTTGTGGATGAAGAAAGAGATGGGAAAGGTTTGGATAGAGGTGTTAATAGGTTGTCTTGTAACAAGTACCTTGCTTGTTACATCTCTTAGTAACACTGAAACTTATTGTCATTGTAGGGTGATGTATTACTGTATGTGTTTTAAAATCACAACTTTATTTCTTTGTAGAATGTTCTAAACATCAAAAACCACAACTTTGCACCAGTGCAGGCCTACAATCTGACCGTGCAGGCCCTGAATTATGATACGGTGGTGGGAACAGTTGCCATCAAAAACGTCACCAATATCCAACCTCTGTCCATCCAAACGGTGAGACATTGCACAGAATAGAAACCTATTATCATAGAGGCATGGATGACTGTATAGATACAGCAGCATGCTGGTTAAAGATAAAGCTGGGTTATTCTATATGTTTTATGTTGTCACCATATTCCAAGAAAAGACTGGTGCAATATGTCAGAATTGATCATCTGTTGAATTCATATTCCAAGCAAATACCACCACAGTAACTGCTAACTGCTGCTAAATGTAGCTGCTATTAGCTTCAGGTTGGACATGCAGCTAGCTTCCTATTAGCTGACTCTGCCTTGAGCTTTAAGGCCTTTTACTCTTAGAGATGTTTTTTTTTTATGTCATGAGTACTTGCACACAGAAAGTGAATATCAAAAAAGAGACATCATTTTTTATTACGATTTTTCTGAGCTTTTGAAGGCATCAACACCTCATATTGCGCGAAACAGAAGTCTACTTACTTGTGCAAAGAGATAAGCTTCTGTGTTGTTGCGGTTCGGAGGTCACAGTATGAGTCTGAGGCCATTCCTAAAAAAATGTCCTCCTGTTTGAGTAGCATTTGTTAAAACTACACTGACCAGCCATAAACTTTAAATAGACAGTCAATAAATGGCTTCTGCATCTTTTCTTCCTTCCAGTACTCCTTTGTGATCCCCATCAAGCTGACAGACCCTGGCCTGTGGTAAGTGTTACTTACTGAGTTTTCATGGTAGAAAATTCTCTTACTGTAGGTACTGAAGATTTCATTCAGAACATCTTTGACTATGGACACTTAGGAATGATTGAATTTGTGCTTCAACTAACTGGACAATCACAGTATGAGTATGGTGAAGCAAAGTCCCATCCCTTCAATCCAGCATGTGCCGCCATACCAACAAAGAAAAGTATTAAAAAAGAATGTCTGGCCACATTTCCAAATGCACTTACATGAAAGGATAGTTAGTCAGTTCTGTGAATTAGCTAACGTACAGCACCAGCTCTAAATGGAGCGTTAAACAAGGTGACATCACTCAGGCAACTGTTGGGTGTATAGTCTTTCTAAATAGATACTTTCACAGTCTTACATCTATATTTGGACAGGAATATATTTTTTTGCTTTTGGTTTAGATTGATACCACTCTCCTGTCTGTACAGTAAATATAAAGCTACAGCCAAAAGTAAGCACTTAGCTTAGATAAGTATAAAGACTCGAAACGGGGAAACAACAAGCCTGGCTCCATCTGAAGGTGATAAAATCCACCTGCCACCTAGCAGTGCCTCTAAATCTCACTTAATACCAGGTTTTGATCTCTTCTGTTGAGTTAGTGTCACTCCACAATCATTGTGGCCCAAATAATTCACAATCATTTTGCATATGCAGAAAATGTACATAACACTGGTGTGCTAACTTTTTATTGGGGTCAAATAGAGTGTTTGCGCTCATCTGTCATCTCCTCAACACAGCAGTGTCGTAAAACACTGTGGTAGTAGCTAGCTAGCTACAAACATTGTGATTGGTTCTATGAATCATTAATGTTTAGAGCTGCTGGTAGATATTTTTTTTTTACCTGTGGACAGAGCCAAGCTAGCTGGTTTTCCCTGTTTACAGTCTTTGTGCTTGGCTAAGTCAACCTTTATTTGAAAGAGAAAAAACAAAATGTGTTGTTCTATAAAGATCAACCCTTAAATTCAAATGATCTCCAATTCCCTTCATCAATTTTACAGGATGAAAACAGAAACCTTTTTGTAAAAATGGTTTCCATGCAGATACTGTCACCCAAGCTTATTTTAGAGCCTGTCAGCTCTTTGTACAAGATCAGATGGAGTTGTGGGTGTAGAATTTGTATCCTGCTCACTGCTACAACCTGTTCTAGCAGCTAACCTGGAAGTAGAGATAGCTTCTTCTTCCTGGGATATGATGTGTGTCAGTTTGCGCTCAGTGTCTGTCTCATCTTAGTTCCAAACATGTATTGTCCTTGTGAAGTAATATTATCATTATTATTGTATTAACACAGGTACTTTTATCATTTATTTTATTTCAATTTAATTTACTATTTATTCATGATAGTTATTTATTTTAAGGACCACCAGTAATTTGCTGTTTTGACCCATCTTTTTCTCTGCAGTAACTACTGTAAGAAAGCTTCCCTGCAAGTCCACATTCTGTATCTGCACTTGCAGTAAGTATCATCATATGTACAGTAATGTCTTTAGGATCCTTCCATATTTGTTGAATTTTTTTTAAAGATTAATGGATAGACTCAAGGCTAATTTACTGGGGAAAAGTGGTTGCTGTTCTTGGTTCAGTGTTTTAATAATTCTGTGTAAATCAATTAATTGTAAATTTGTTGCGGACCTTGCACCCTTAAAAATTCTAAATGAACTAAAGCAGAGCCTCCATTACTACCAAATATTGTGGACCTGACTCTATTCTGTTTTTTCATTATGTATTATGTTTTAAATGGTGCTCATAACCAAATTGCCTCGGTACACATCCGAAAAGAAAAATATCATATCCTTAAAAAGCCCTTGCACGGTGATATAGTTATAAATAGGTATAATAAAATTACACTTGATCTACTGAGTTTTGTTCTAAAGAAGGGCTTGATGCAAAGGAATAATGACCGCTTGCGTTCTGATGTGTGAAGTATTTAGTTTGCTCTCATCAGATTGGCAGCCAGAACTGTCCTGAATACTATTTTTGGGGGCTTCTAAGCATCAACGGGAATAACCTGGATTCCTCGCTCTCTCTACCAGGCTTTTCGGTCCCATGCGGCCGGTGCATTGTCTCCATCAGTCAGATGCTGATTTGGATGTCGATTATCATGGCAACAGAAGGAGTCATGTCATGAAAATACCAAACACACTGTTTGTTGCACCAACACAAAGAATGCTACCAATGTAATGGTTCTTTTTTATATTTCGGCTGAAAAGATTCAGAGAATGTGATCAGTGACATGTTATTCATGACTGATGCATGCATGTATGTTCACAGAATGATGGCTCAATGTGGCCGAATGTTTCTCTTCAACATCAGTAACGTTTTTTATAGAGACACCTTCATTTTGTCAGTCAGCCTTTTTTCAGACTTTGAGAGCCAGGTCCACAAGTTAAAGAATAACACAAGGCACACAACTATGTAGTTTTGAAAAAAAAATGTGGGGTGATAATACAAACTCAGAAATAAGTATTTTTTCCATAAGTGAATAAACAAGCTGTTCTCTGAGGCAATTAAGGTCCCAGAACACTGTGTCCACCACATATAAACAAAGTTAAACAGTTTAAATTAAGTTGTTCTTTAAGGTCAGTTTGTTTATTCAGACATGAAAACAAAGAGAGTTTGATTATTCAGTTTGTTTAAGCAGAAAAAAACAGCCATTGAGGAACTTTCTCTTCTCATTAACATGTTTTACCAAAACCACAGAGTGCTCCTTTAACCTCCTGAGACTCAGCAATTCATTTTTTTCCTCTGTAGTGGACATTACATTTTTGCTAACATCACTCATACTATACATGTCACTCTATTAAGTCCTGTTAAAGAGGAGCTTTACAATGACACCACATTCGAGTGGGTTTGGCCTTGCCAACTTGCCTGTGCATGTCTTTTCAAAATGGCTGCCGTACCAAAAAGCACATTTTATGGAAAAAAGATGCATGATATTCATAATTAAAAAAATATATATATTATTCAATTGTTTTAAGTAAGTAAACATCTCAGGAATATTTGAGTGAGTTTTTCCAGAGCTGAGCTTATTTATTTTCATTTAAAAAACAGCTAATTTATAAATGTCCTCTGTACTGGACGTCAGGACTTTGTACTTATGTTTCTTTCACATTTGTTCAGTAGACATCTCTATGACAGAGGCAGAAACGATTCCTAATCGAATCATTCAGTGAGATTCAGACATACACCGATCAGGCATAACATTCATCAACCTGACTTATATTGTGTTGGTTCCCCTTTTGCTGCCAAAACAGCCCTGACCCATCCAGGCATGGACTCCACGAGAACCCTGAAGGTGTGCTTTGGTATGATGAGTCGTCTAGCCATCACAATTTGGCCCTTGTCAAACGTACTAAAATCCTTATGCTTGCCCATTTTTCCTGCTTCTAACACATCATCAACTTTGAGGACAACGTGTTCACTTGCTGCCTAAAATATCCTACCCACTAACAGGTGCAATGATGAACAGATACTCAGTGTTATTCACTTCACCTGTCAGTGGTCATAATGTTATGCCTAATCGGTGTAGATCTATCAGAGGATGATACTATGAAGTGTCAATCGTCTGATAAAGAAATTACAAAAGGTTCAGGTGTAATGGGTTCAAAAAGATAAATCTACCTTTCCTATTTGTTTTGTATTTGGTGTAATCGTTTATTCCAGTGGAACTTTCCACGTGCATACTCAGCCTTTAAATGTTTCACATTTGAGAACAAGTAAGTGCTGTTGTCCACTACAGACGTGTTGTAAAATTTGGATACACTTAAGTTTAAACACTCTTTTATTTGCAATATGTTTTGTACCACCTCAACACTAAATTTATGTCAAAAAATAGTAATTAAAAAACTTTTTTTTTTCTCCATCAGTCTCAGAAAGCAGGTTTGGTTATTTGAAGGGCCTGATTTGTGTCCAACTGGTTTGAAGTGTTAGAGGTTCAGAATTTACATTGACCAGTCGGTTTAACAATATATCATAATATTTGTAAAATAAAATCTGTCATCTTACCTTGGTTGTTGTCATAGTGGAAAACAAAGATTCAGACCATGTTTTTTTAAATAAAATAATACACATTCAAAAAAGCTATTTTGTGCAGTCAAATACTCTTGCAAACAAACAATTGCCCACCTCTGTTGACTTCACTGATTGAATCTTTAAACAGAAGTTATTCAGTCATATTGTTAGGATGGTTTGACTGATGTCACTGCTAAGACAATTGCCAGAGAATGGACGAATAACCATTTACACTATCTGTGTTGACGTCTGGCCCAGTGTGTGTTGTGAAGCCTGTGCTCACATGACTCTTGGTCAACAGATTTACAGTCCGTGACTTCAGACTGGATGGGGAAGAAAAGCATCACTGTGTTTGCCTCAATGTAATTATAGCTTAAGCTCATATGAGTTTGTGTGTTCTGACTCGTGCCACCTTTGAGGACAGATCCCAGAGTCAGGACTGCATTTGAAAATAGTCCCACCTAAACTTCAACAGTACTCCAAGTCTGCTTTTGTTCCACAGACGTATGTTCATGCAAATGCTGTATTGACTCTGGTGTTTGTTAATATATTTGTGGTATAAGTCAGAACACATGCACACACACTTGACGTACTCTGCTAGTTACTGAAGCAAATAATAGCCAATATTAGCATACAGTGGAGGTGCAGAAGGGCGAGGTGTGTGTGGGGCCAGGGGGAGGTGTGGCTGACACACCGTTTTTTTTTGCTGAATTGCGACCACTAGTGGTGTTCAATTTGAGATTTAGGACCTTTAACCAATAACAGGCCAACTAGTTCTAAATAAAATTAAATGTCTGGCCCTCTAAAAATGGTATGCATTTTTAAAGGCGCTTTTCCAGTCTACTGACAGCTCAAAGCACTTTACAATACAAGCCACATTCACCCATTCATACACTGATGGTGGAGGCTGCCATGCAAGGTGCCAACTGCTCATCAGGAGCTATTTGGGGTTCAGTATCTTGCTCAAGGACACTTCAACATGCAACTAGCCGGGATTCGAACCAGTGACATTCCGATCACTAGACAACCTGCTCTACCCACTGAGCCACAGCCACCCTATGGTCTGCTTGGAAAAATTCTGGCCATTAGACAAATGTAGATGATAACCCTTACTATACAGGCTCAGCGGTACCCGATACGGCAACCTTTCTCCGACAACTCGACCCTGAGAATCTGTGGATGAAGTGCTCAACAAGAAATAATTGAATATTTACAGTGACTCTACAGTAAAAACCATATATACATTTTACATTTCTGTTTGCATACAATGTAAACACACATGATAGGAGTTTTTGGATGTCAGGTTGGCTGTTTCCCTCTGCTTCCATTCTTCATGCTAAGCTACATTAACAACATCATGACTCAAGCACTGTGCTGAACACACACACACACACACACTTTGCTGACACCTGATCACATGGCAAGTGTATTCCCCAAATGCTGAACTGCTCCTTTAAATTGCTAATCTATGTCTCTATACCAATCGTGTTCTTGAACTTGATATCAGTGTCAGTTCAGTTCTGCCATGGTTGGTCTTCCCTCTACTGCAGGATGTCTATTACAGTGTACTACCTGGCCCACTATGAGCAGCTGTCCCTGGAGACGTATGAGTACATCGACTGTGGAGCCAACAGCACCATACCACACAGTGTGCAACCCCCACCCCCTGATGGATGGATCCATGTTGGATGAACAGACGAAAACTGTGGACGTACTGTGAAGCAGAAAAGTTGGGCCTACAGTGTTTTTATTTTTTCATTTTTTATTACATTCTTTTCTATGGACTGTGTAGTTAAAATTACGTGATACCAGGATGCCATTAAGTCAACCTGGATGGATCCAGGAGATGGAAAATACATCTGAGTGAGTAAATAACTGGATGGTTTCAAATGCACCACTCTCAAGTCTACTGACAGTTTTACAGTGCTGTGGATAAAATGGAACAGTGGAGGTGTGGAGGAATTGGTTCAGATTTTACTGGAGAGATGTTGTTATTGAATGTGAAAATGTTGTGTAGAATTTCTTCTCTGTCTGAAAATCACCATTCAATAGCTGTCAGTTTATCATTTAACTATATTTTGTCATTTTGTTCATAATCTGAGAAGGTTAGGTACAGTACATGTGTTTAAATATAAGGATTGTCTAAGTGAAAATTGTTATTTCAATATGGTTTATATGACAAGCAATGTGTATAAATGACTAGCAAACGACATTGGATAAAGACCTTTTTCATTATTTTTTATTTTAATTTCACATTCAGCATTAGGCACCATTCTGGTGGCTTCTAATCTTGTCATATGCCTTATACCCCTCAGGTTCACATGGTAGTGCCCACTTTCCAATAAAACTCTGAAACACAATTTTGAAGTTGCAATCGTCAATATTTTAATAGAAACCAGACAGCTTCTTGCAGTCTGAAAGGTGCTGCTGGTACTGATTTATAAACAGGGAATTATCATCTCTACAGAGCCTTTAAGCGTCTTTTAGTTCACTGTTAAGTTTATCCTGCATGTCTGCAGTCTAACATACCTCATTTCACAGCAGCTTTTCTAAAAGATAAAAATAAAAAAGAGGGGAAAAGAGAGATGCAACATTCTTCTCATGAACTTGGGGCCTTGCCAACCTCATGCTGATGTTGTTTTCACAGAAACGAGCAGAGCTGCTGTTCAGAGCCTTCAAACGAGTCAAGTAATCTGGTGAGGTCGTCGGAGAACAGCGCTGTCACTCATCTTCCTCACCACTGCTGGGTGTACTGTAAAGACTGCAACATAAACTGGCATTACTCCTCTGAAAATACTCAAAACTTTAGCAACAAAGTTCTCTCTATAAGACAGGCAGCCTTTTCTCAGGCACAGAGAGGAGGTTACACACTGACATGTGACAGTCTAAACTCTTAATAAGGAAGGCACTGACACTTACTGAGTACCTGTTTGGGATCTTGGCACTGTGATGGACAGGTGTCTTCAGGTCGCCCTTACAGTGAGGACACTGGCCTCCAGCTGAAAACAACACATAAAAAACATGATGCAGATTAAAGCTGCACAAGCTCTTGATTAGCAACTGATCAAATTTGTTTTTGAGCTGGCAATCTGAACAAGGCTTTAGACTATGTTCTGAAGTTTAGCGATCAACCAGTGGACATATAGTGGAACACTTAGCAGCTGACGATCCAGGTGTCTCTCAGGCAATTTAACAGTTTTTTGTAGTTATACCACACCTGGTATGACAAGCAACAGTGAGTTGAGTTCAACTCAGGCCACCTGGGTTTGAACCAGGAACCCTAATTACTAGACCACATGGGAGCTCAGTCCCCAGACACAGTATGAATCACTTTGTTTCCATCAATCATTTCCAGGTAAACAGTAAATCTGTGCAGGTGATATCTGAGACCCAGTGTGGAGCAGCCTTTGTGGCCCTTCATGAATCCTTCAACAGACCTCCCTGTAATGAGAACAGCGGACAGTGACTGGTGTGTGTGTGTGTGTGTGTGTGTGTGTGTGCGTGTGTGTGTGTGTGTGTGTGTGTGTGTGTGTGTGTGTGCACGCAGGCATGTGCACATCCTGTACAAAGTCTTCTTAGCACTTTAGAAAAGGGGAGTTATGCGTTTGCTTTACAAAACGATGGAAAATAAAATATTAATGAAAACGCGTACATTGGTTGGGGGACTTGAGACAGGTTAAAAAAATCTTGTGTTTGTCAGGAACATATTTAAAGGCATGCAGAACACCCATATTACCCGATGAAAAGACAAGACTGAGGCCCTCTTCAGACCTGATATTGACATCTGTCCAGGAGTGATCCGATCACAGGTGGACAGCTCCATCAGTTCACATGTTCACAACATGCAAACTTAAAGATGACAACACAACCTGGTGTCATGTTTGTTTAGTACCTACAGCGGAAGAAAGCCTTGTTTGTGGTCTTGAAAAAGCCAGCCTTGTTCCAGATATTTGTCCACGGTACCTGTTTGCTCCTGTGATGTGTTTGATTTGGTTGCATTGCGGCTGGTCTCAGAATCTCTCTGCAACAGCTGTGAAAGAGAGATCAACTACAATTAGCGCTCCAAATATAGTGAGAACAATGGGACAGAGTATAGTTAGGATAACATTCAAAGTTTTGTGGACAAATAAAAGCCCATCACATAACATCACCGAAGTCACTGTCTCCTGTGTTCCATGCTAACATGTTGGCATTACTGGTGTACACAATACACGATACAGGATTGAAAGGAATTTATTATGTTTTATTCATTGGGCCACATTAGTGTATTATTACACACCTGCTACAATAAAAAGAAGAATTGAACATTTTGATTTTTATTATGGTGATGTATAAATGTATATCTTTAGAAGCGTGAAAGTGATCTGCCAAGATCTGATTGCCCACCAAGTTCAGATCTTGTAAGAACATGTAGGGTTCTCTAAAAATGTGTCTAAACATTCATTTTTTATTTTGCTGTGTTCCTATAATCTTAGTGATGGTAAAACATATGCAGATTATCCCTTTATATTGCTTCTCTTGCTACTCTGAGAAGAGCAGGACTTCATTACCCAGAATCGTCTGGTTTTTCCTATTTTTTCCCTTGTCATGTTAAAATTAATATTGTTAATATATTAACTCTGTAATTCATGTATTATATTGTTTAAAAGTATTCTATGGTCTTTAAAAATGTTAAAGGTTAAGTTTTTCCTATTTGAATCAAAACTATTGTTTATTTCCGCGGGAGGAGGTATCCCAGAGTTCCCCGGGACAGTGAAGACCTGGCTGTGCTTTTTCCTCGGCAGAGAGAAAGAAGTCAATGTTTGGAGACTCGAACTTAATGTTGGCCCAGATATTGAACTGCCCAGAGAGACTTAATCGGTCAGAACACTCTTTTCATGTAACTCAGTCGAGTGTGTATAGCTTACACGACAGTGAAGTTATCTGAGCCCCGACAGCGTGGTCTCGTCACTAGCTCCGACATTAGCCTTGTGTCGTGAGTTAGCTCGGTGGCAGAGAACCAGACTGTTTCACCACACGGACACGAGGAAGTCTCCACACGACATTCCTACAGACGAAGTGGTCAACGGACGGCGTACGAGGTGACAGCAGCGAACGAGGAAGTGTTGCAGGTAGCCGGTGCTGTGGGAGTCGGCGCGGGGCTGTCTGGACATCGCTCTGCGGCCTGGCTGGCTACAACGCCATATTGCATCTACAACGAGAGGTTGCGTGAGTACTTGACATTGGAACTGAACCGAGAGCAGGATAGAGACACGGGACTGTGTTAAAGAAGGCTGTGTGAACTGTCCTGGTTTCAGAGTTTAACTTCTTCTAACTGGATAAAACTTCACGTGCACCAACGCTACAAATGGGCCCCAACGGTTAGGGAAATTATCCAAGCGCTTGGGTTAGACTTTTCATGGTCATTATTATTTGTCTTTATTTCTATGTGAACTGTAAAAAACACCTTGGTACAGGTGTGGGTACTGTTACTGTGTTTTGAGAACATAAGAGCACTGACTCTGGTTTGACATTTCTATGTATTTGTGTTATTGAAATCATATTTTGAACATTTAATAGGTGTGAATACAGTTAAAATATCAGGAACACATTTCATTATTTCATAATTGAATGGTTTATTAAAAAGAACCACAATTTGATTAAGTTTACAAATAAGCTAAAAATCTAATTTCATAGGGTATTTTCATTAAAAAGGTTGAGTTTGAGCTCAAGTTAAAACAAATTCATTTGTTAATGTGAGAGATTTAAAAGGGTTAAAAGTACTCTTTTGACATTTCATTTGGTTAGTTGAAGGAAACAACTGTGTTGTTGATTTAAAAGGGTAAAAAGAAAACATTTTGATGCTTCAGGTATTACTGTGGTGATTTAAAGTACAGGAAGTGTTTTGTTTGTTTTCTTATCTATTTCTAAAACATTTGTCCTTTTAAAGGTATTATTTCAAACATTTAAACGGTTGAACAAAATAAATGTTTGTGTCTTACCTTTATATATTGTTGTTTGATATTCTTTAAGACTAAAAAGTGTATTTATTTGAGTTCTGAGGACTTACATAATTTTGCTAGCACATAGCATAGTAAGTTTTCAGTGGAGGCACCGCACTAGTTATTTACCTTTTTCTCACTCGTGATAAAGTCCCTTGCTTGATTAAAAACCACAGCGAATTCCTCATCTTTAGCTGAGAACCTAGGACCTGTTTTATTTTTATTTGGATGTGACCTCAGTGTAGATTTTAAAAACTAAGGGAAAAAGGGGTTACAAACAACACATTTTTCTCCACAGGGAAAGAAGCTTTGATCAGCTCTGAATACAATCTGTGCCTCACAACGTGGAAGATCCAATTAACTATATCTGGAAAGTCACACTTTTTTAGCTTCATTAGCAAAGGACCCATTTGTAAGAAAAGTTGATTTTACTGGTGCTTTGGGATTGTAGGACGGTCTGTCCCATGAATGAATGTGGCTCTGCCTCCGATGTTGTATCCAGATTTACTGACAGCATTCATGAGCTAGATCAGTCAGTTAGCCTAGCTTACCAGAAACAATGTAAACACTGAAAATCAGCGTTTTCCCTCGTTTTCCAGTCAATGTTTTAAGTCTAGTTAACCAGCTGCTGCGTGTTGCTTTGTATGTACTGTTGGCCCGCATATGACAATGGCACAGAACCTGGAAGCTGAAATGGATGTTTTTTCTTAAAAAAACATCCACGTCGTAGTGGTTTGTAAACATCTGTCCCTGTTGATTTTCTTTAACCCTTTGAATCAACACATTTTTTAGAGTTTAACTTTGAAAATTGGTTAAATCCTTCATTTTGGATGCATTTGTATTTGAGTCTTTCTTTCAGGTGCCTGTAAGTGACACACTTGATGTCTTATTGTCAAAAAAAGTCTTAATTTAAATATATGCCACTAAACTCAGGTCTTAAATAATTAAAACCATTAAACTGAAATGAAACAAACATATTGTTGTGTCTATACACATTTTCTCTGCTACAGAAACCCTGATCCATGCCTTCATCACTTCCAGAATTGACTACTGCAACAGCATCCTCTATGGCACACTATCCAAATTCCAATACGTCCAGAACTCTGCTGCTCGCTTGCTCACCCACACCTGCACCCATGACCACATCACCCCCGTCCTCCAGAAACTCCACTGGCTCCCCATCCCACAACGGATTCAATTCAAAATACTCCTCCTTACTCCAGCCCTCCACAACCAGGCACCTCCCTACCTTACCAATCTGCTCCACCGCCACAACCCATCCCGTACCCTCTGTTCCTCCGACGCAAACTTCCTCACTGCACCACACAGAACCAAGCACCTAACCTGGGGCAACATAGCTGTCATGGTGGGAGTGGGGGCAGTGTTCTCTGTTTTCTCCTCTTTCTCTGTTTTCCCTCACCGGCTCCCGTCTACCGGTTTTCTGACCTGCGGGCGTGCCATCCACATCAGCTTCAGCGGAGACGCGCACCTGAGTCTCATTCGTTCATCATCCCCTGCTACTTAAACCCGGTCATGCCTCCACTCTGATAGCCAGATTGTTCCGCCAGTTACGGTAAATTATCAAGAGCCTTTGTACAAATTTCTACTTTGACTTGAGAGTGAATTTTTCCTAGACGTCGCCCGTGTATTTTTGTGAGCCCATCTCATGATTGTTTCTTTTCTCCCCTGTGCTCCAGCCTCGCGGCTGATAGACATCCGTGCCCCTCCAGCCCAGTCCGCCTGCCCGTCAGCCTGCCCACCTGCCGGCCAGCTCATCCACTCCGACCCGCCGATTACACCTGCCAGCCTGCTCGCCCACGGGCTCCCACCTCTCTACGAACTTGGAAATCAATAAAACTGTTTTCAACTGACCTCTGCCTCAGCTCCATCTGCTTTTGGGTCCAGAACTAGAAACCCGACATAACAATAGCCTTCTCAATAGCTGCCCCCTCCCTCTGGAACTCCCTCCCTAAACACATCAGAGACTTCAAAACACTCACCAAAACTCACCTTTTTAAAATTGCTTTTAATGTATAACTTGTCTCGTTCTTTATATGTTTTATGTGTTGTTTTTATATTTCAGTTTTAACCTGTGAAGTGTCTTTGTGTACCTGAAAAGTGCCATATAAAATAAATGTATTATTAGGGTTCTAACCCCGAAGGGGTAGAACCCTTCTAAGATTGTGCCGGTTTATTATTATTTGTCGTCTGCCGCTTGAGCTCAAATTCCCGTGAGCTGGAATGGGCCAGAAACTTGAAACTTGGCCCAAATGAGGAAATGTGCATCGACTTTTATTAAAATATGAGCCCTGTCAGCCAGATGGTGGCGCTATAATTAAGGATTTAAAATGCATTTTTGGGAAGGCCACGCCCCTTACACAGTAAGTCGGATTGACTTGAAATTTGACACACAAGTCCAGCTCCATGTGCTCTACAAAAAAGTCCATTGGACCATGAAGCTCCGCCCACTTAGATTTTTTGCTAATTAGCATAATGTGAAAAACAGTAAAATGAATAGAACTTTTGAAAGATTGACTCTATCAACACCAAATTTGGTATATGGCTTCGGGGGATGACAAGACACATTTCTACTATAAATGAGCCAGATTAGTCAAAAAACATGGCCGCCACGGACCAATGTATTGTCGCAATGGGTGGGGCTTAGACATGATTGGCCATAACTCCCACACCCTTTGCCCTATCATCACAAAACTTGGTGGGTAGGTTCACAACTGTACTGGGAATCTGCCAACCAAAGCATGTGGAGCTCAACCTATAGGGGGCGCTATAAATGCTACACATGCGTATCTCAAATACCATTGGACGGAATTCCACCAAATTTGGTATGCATGCTCTAGGGGCGAGTATCAACTAATATCTTGAGTGCCATGTTGATTGGTGAAAGTGGGCGTGGCCTATTTGTCATTAACCATCATTGTTTGCGTTTTATTCATTTATGGCGAGCTGGAAGGACCCAGAGACACGAAACTTGGTACGTTGAGTATAAATGACGTCCAAATGCTGCTCCAAAAATTTGATCCCAATCTGTCAGATGGGGGCGCTATAACACAGGGTGTGAACTTCAAAAGGCTCTCCCTGCGAAGCCATAAGTGCTACTGACTTGAAATTTTTCAGACACGTCCTCCTGATAGCCCTCTACAAAAGACCCTCTTGCACCATGAAAGCCGCTGTTACAGATTTTTTGCTAATTTGCATAATTTTAAAAACAGTAAAATGAATAGAACTTTTGAAATATTGACTCTATCAACACCAGATTTGGTATACGGTTTAGGGGGATGAAAAGACACATTTCTGCTATAAATGAGCCCGATTGGTCAAAAAACATGGCCGCTACGGACCAATGTATTGTCGCAATGGGCGGGGCTTAGAAATGATTGGCCATAACTCCCACACCCTTTGCCATATCATCACAAAACTTGGTGGGTAGGTTCACACCTGTACTGGGAATCTGCCTACCAAAGCATCTTGAGCTCAACCTGTAGGGGGCGCTATAAATGCCATTAGCATGTAGCTGAAAACCCAATTTGGAGAAATCTGGGGCTTATCATGCCTATGTGTCGCACAGATCGTTGAGGGACACGGCAGCCATTGTCATCAACCTTGGTGTATGAGGGTCAGGGTGGCCGGTTTTGGGCAAAAGAGGTTAGAACCCGCGGATTGCCGCTTGCGGCTATATTTATTATTATTGTTACATCCTTGAAATCAGCAACAGGATACAAGCTGCCGGATTCCCTCAGGAAACGAGTATGACCTCATGCTGTGGTGTCACATGTCCCTGCTCACTTTCCAATCAGCCCTGCTGTTGTTCAATAATAAAGTAGACCAACCTTGCTGCCCAGTTGTCACATCAGTGTTCCCCCACAGACTGAGGCACAGGCTGTTTTAGATTTTAGATTCAGATTGCTTGAATCAGTAACTACATACATTACCCCTGCAACTGTTTTTGCCATTTAATACATTATCTTGGATACAAATATTGCTTTATTGGAATATTGTACAGTCTTACAGGTGAACATCATGTGAGGATTTATGCCTCATGTCCACGGTATGTGTTATGTTCTGGTTGCTATATTTGTATTTTACATTCATTTAACCTAATTTTTACTTTTCAGATGACACAATCAGAAAATAATGATGTGATCAGCACAGCAGCCTGCGAATTGCCGCAGCGCCTGGTTTACATCATAAGTTTTCATTTAGATGTCTGACAACAGGAACCAAAAAATGTTGAAAAGAGAAAAACACAAGTGTGAATTCAATACATGCAGTCTTGAGAAAATTACAAATAAACTCAGCTGGAGTAGAATTACCTGAGTAAGTGTACTTTATCACTCACTCATTTCCTTCCTAACCTTCTTACTTATTGCTTGGTACAACATGTTGTTCACCTGCTGCTGGTCTCTGGCTGTCCTGCGGTCCAGAACACTCTGACGTCGCCTGGCTTCCCAATGCATAGCCGACATCCTGATGTACAGCAGCTAGAAGAAGCATTAACAGATCAATATTAACCGTGAAAATCTGATCTGAGGTTCTAATTGTATGGTGTTGAGTAACAAAGACATCTCTGTGGCTTGCTCACAAATGAGATCACTTAAAGAATAATACTGAATAAAGGAGGAGTAATAAAACCTCTAATGTCTTCCTATTTTTGGTCACCAACACCTGTAAATAATATCTGTTTGACAAAGGCAATGCAATATGCTTACTGTATCCTGAATTTTTTTTTTTTTTTTTTTAAAGGATATGTATAGCTCATCCCGTTGTAGTCCAAGTGCTCTAAGATCCCAAATTAATTTGTAAAGACGTTTAGGAGAATGTCGCAATGCTGTTTTTCTGTAAAGCTCCAGAAATGTTTTGTGGAATATGAAACCTACATAAGTATGGGGTAAGTAGATGATGAGAGTACATTTTAATGTATGGGTGCATTGGTCCTTTAATCTGGACAAAAACCAACGTGTACATCTTGAAAGAGCCAGACGAGCTGTTTCACCTGTTTCTAGTCTTTATACTAAGTTAAGTGGCTGCTGACTTTGGACTTGCATTAAATGGACAGATGTAAGTGTGGTATTAATCTTCTCAGTGTGACAGTTAGGTAAGAAGAGCATTATGTTGCCCAAAAATATAGCTTTTAAGTGTTGGCAGAGACAGTGCAGAGGCTTGTGTAAAACATGTTTAATGATACACATGACATTTAGTTTATATGCCTTAAAAGCCAGGGATTCAAGTCAGCATATGAGGCATGCACTGTTGTGTGTGTTGTATTGTAACTGAGTGGAAACCACTCACATCTGGCTCAACCTGAAACTGTAATGGTTTGGTTAAGGAGCAGGTAGAGCACAACTGTGACCACACCTCACTGAAACTGCCAGAGAGGGCAGTGAAACACTCAGCCTGGTGTTACATTACAGTTTGATATTCAGAACTCAAACATTGGCAGGTATCTTAATACAGAGCATCACGTGGTATCAAAATTATTATGAGATGTTTTGTTCTGGCACCATGAGAATGTTTAGACATACACCTGCTTCCTCTCTGTGAAACTGTATTACATGTATTTGAGCTGACAGTAGAGTTACCTGATACACTTAAAATCCCAACCACTGCCCTCAACTCCTCTGATTACTGATCTCTTATCTGTGTTACATGCTCTTGGTTCCCCTTTCAGCTGGCTCAAACTGGATACCTATCATGGACAATCGCAACTTGGATACATTTTATTTTAATATTATAATTATTAAATGTTGTCATCGTGTTATGCATGTAAATATGCCAAGCCTAGATGGGATTACATTGAATATAGGACAGATACACAGTGCTGTAAAAAAAAATATATATATATATATACATGTTCTGCTGATACTACACAAAGTAAAAGAAAAAACAATGAATACTACAACTTCACCTAGTGGTGTCAGATTTTCATACCTTTGTGTCTCTGTTTTGTTGCTCATAAAGCACATAAGTGAGGTCTGTAGTATTCACATCATAAAAACTAAACACACCCAGACCAGACTATGCTAGGTTTTGCTTAAGCCATCTCATGAAAATATGATTTACTATACACTTCTGCTTTTTGATGGATGTTTAGTTTTTAATAATATGAAAAATACTGGCAAAACACATTGGCATAGGTCAGAGGCTCGGTACCAAATTACATTTTTACAAAATGTGTCATATTACTGTCCCATTACATGTTAGTGACCTGACTTTCATAGAAGGACTTAGAGGGAACAGTGGTGGAGTTACAGGCGACAAGGCCAAGCCAGTGACCGCTGTTCAGGACTTCATTCGGCATTTGGAAGTGTGAAACCACTGGATATTTTTAAGGAGATAAATTTCAGCCATGTTTGTTGCAACAAAAAAATTACATTTTATACCAAAACATGATCTTTTCCTAACCCTTACCAAGTGTTTTTTGTGCCTAAAGCTAACAAGAGCATACGTGAGGCATTTGTCATAACATAAAACAGAACATTGAACTATAAAGAAATGTAAAGTGTCAACATATCAGAAATGTATATTGCCAAAATTTTGTCTGGAGGGTGAATTTGAAAATACACAATGTATCATGTTTTAGTGCCATGTTTTTACTTGATATGCACATTCAGTACATCCTTAATATGTAATGTGTTAAGGTAAGACATATTACCATAGGACACATCTATTGTTTTGCTCTTAGAGGAGAGGTTCCCACAGAAACTAATAGGAATCATTTATTTTCACTGTAATCCCAGCCATTTGTTCCACAAGGTCAAAATGCATGACTTTTTTGGTCATAGGTTTTACACTTCATACACATGTCATAATACAACTGAAAGCTGAAAATCACTGCTGGAGTATATTTATGGACAAAATTCAGCTGAGTACAGTGAGTGATGTCTAAGAAATAATGAGCAGACAAATAGTGTTTCCTCACCTGACACGGTGCCTGTAGAGAAAGCAGCTCTGGCAGCTTCAGTGGAGGACTGGCGGAGGCTGAGGTGTCAGTCTCTCTTTACCGCTCTCCTACCTCTGACCTTGTTAAGTGGAGTTTCCAGGCAACACAATGCTCTCCTGGGCAGCATTTGTAAAGGTATGGGTGGATAAATCATTGTTCACCACCTCCTGTAGCTCACCAGCTATGCTTCTCTGCACAATTCTTCTTTTTAGATCACTTTTTAAAACCCACTTTTTTAGACTTGTTTTTATGTCAAGTCGTCCTTTTTTAAATGAATTTCCATCTTTCCATCTTCCATTCCTTGTACTTCTCTTAGACTTTTTATCTGTTTTTACTTCCTCCACGTGTTGTCTCTTTTCTACCGCCCTTTGCTGGTTTCATTTGTTGTCCTTTATTCCTTTCACTGCTCATATTCTTATCTGTTGTTAATTCTTCTGATGTGATGTCATCTTCTAATTGTCCTTTATTGTTTTTATTCTTTTAATTATTTCTGTTTTTGCATGTTTTTTTTAGAATTATTTGTATAAATTTTTGTTTTCTTCTCTGTCTTCCCTTTCATGATTGTGCCTGTTTCATCACTTCCATTCCTTTTACTTGTACTGATGGATGGATGGATGGATGGACTTGTAATGACTCATATTGACTCCTTTAAGTTACCTTAGACTAGACACCCTTGTGTTTGACCTGACTGTTAAGGCTTTATTCTGTGTAAAATATGTAATATTTTCCTGCTTTTGCTTGATTGTCAAAGCACTTTGTAAACTCTATTGTTGTTAGAGGTGCTGTTAAAGTAAAAGTTTATCATTATTACTGTATTATTATTATTATTATTATTATTATTATTATTATTATTATTAATATTTTTTATTGCTGATGATGAAGGTTGTCAGTCATCCAGGTCATGTTAAAAGTCACTAAAAGTGCTAACTGGACCGGATTGTTTCACTTTCCAGCAGACGTTTTAACTCTCATCCACGAGGCTTCTTCAGTTCTAACTTACTGGAGGGGAGTTGGAGGCTTTTAAACTCTGTGTGGGAGTGTCCTTACAGAGACGTTTAAGTGAAACTCTCGCCAAAATGCAACCTAGGCTTTTTTTTGTGAATGTATATGAGTCTAACCGTCATGTAAAAGCATTATTACAACGAAAGAGGCACTATCACGATTGACCGTATTTTCGTTTTCGGCTCAAACTAATTTTTAATGGGAGTGCATGGGGCACTTTTACGCTAGCATCAAAATTGCTATTTCTAAAACCCTAAGAAGGCTCGACACAGCATGAAACTTTGCTCATAGTATCAACAGGGTCTCTACACATGAACACAAGCATTAGAACATTGTTTGTGTACACAGAGTTTACTAAAAAGAAAGTTTTTGAACAACTCACATTAGCGGTAGCTTCTTCCTCTAGCCGTCGTCATAGCAGCCCAGGCGTACTCAGGATTGACACGTCTGGGTAGAGTGTATGTGGTTCAGTTGAGCTATGTGTAGAGAACTTGGTGATACTATGAGCAAAGTTTCATGTTGTGTCGAGCCTTCTCAGTGTTTTAAAAATAGCAATTTTAATGCTAGCGTAAAAGTGCCCATGCACCCCCATTGAAAATTAGTTTGAGCCGAAAACGAAAATATGGTCAGTCTTAAAAGTGCCTCTTTCCTCGTAGTTATGCTTTTACACAAAGGTTTGATTCATATACATTCACAAAAAAAGCCAAGGTTGCATTTTGGCGAGAGTTTCACTTTAACGTCACATGTGAGCTTCAATTATATATATATATATATATATATAATATATATATATATATATATATATATATATATATATGTATATATATATATATATATATATATATATATATATATATATATGTATATATATATATATATATCGAAAATAGCACTCAATAATTCACTTTTACGCTGGCTGCCACTTTTAAAAAAAAAAATAAGTAGCTTAATATTGTCAGCTTTAACATTTAAAGGGGCATAAATTCACATAAAGAGACTGTATCCACAATGCAAATAAATGTAGATAAAAAGGCCACAGATGTAAGGAACATGACAACATGGTAACGGCTGTATTTTCATACACAAAGCAGAGGAGGCAGCATGAGTGCACATTAGATTGTAGTGTCATCGCATAGCAGTGACTCAGATTGAGCATTATTTTAACTGCTTGGCCTCCTTACAGACCCATCATCAACACTACCCTACTGTACTGTACGTTTTCACGTTTGAAAAAGGGAATGATGTTCTACAAACCACTTTAGCAAGACACCGTTCAGCTTTCGGCTACATCTCCTCCACCACTGCAGAGTGCTGTGTGCATGCATAGCCGCTGTTGTGAACCAACTTTCAGCTCATCTCATTCAGCAACTTTTGGAACAGACCAAAGCAGTTGTGAAAAAGGTGTGTGACTCTTTGCGGTATGATCTATTACCAGGCCTCGGATGTAATGAAATATATGGACTGTGAGTGGAATATACAACAAATGTTAAAGAAAAAAAAGGTATTCTGTTAAAGTAAGAAAAAAAATAGGGATCATTAATAGGATTGCAAATTTTGAGCTGGGCTGCCAATTGTCATTCATTGACTGTGAGACATACCCAGGCATTACTGTTGGTGCTGCTGTCTCAAAGTGTGACAAGCTGGCAAGATTCGTTACTTACTGAAAAGAAGTTGTCTTTTGCCAGTTTAAGAATCAAGATTGTGCTTGAATCTCAAGTTGATGTAACTGACTGACTTCCTGTGCAGTGTTACTCTGCCTGCTGTGCTCAGATTATGAATCACAATAAATAAGTACATATTGAAAGAGCAGTGTTGCCACGTAAAGATAAAGAGGGATTTATATTAGAATTCTTTAAAATAATTTTTCAGATATATTTTTGCTAGAAACAAACAGGCCAACTGAACCTAATTGGGGGCAATTTTGACCCCTATGCCCCACTTTGGGCCCCCATGGTCCAGGGTCTGAGCATGAGAATGGGGTAAACTGCTGCTATGTGTGTATCAGACAGAATGTATTATTAGCACCATGATCTATCCAGTAATCTGACACTGTGCTCCTCAGCTTCTCTTTACTAAAATGAGAAATGTTGTCAGAGATAGGTTGGTTGGGTGTGATCATCCATTAAGTCAGCCATTCCTCCTGCAGACAATAGAGTGCACTGCAACTCTGTGTGCAGTCATGGTTGACTGCTCTGTAATCAGTTTTGATAATTCACCACTTCTGGATAAGGACAGGACAGAAGAGGAGGCTGACCTCTTGTCCTGCATTTGGTGTAGCTGTGGAATGTAGCGTATGTATGAGTATATTTACCCAAGTACTTCATACAATTTTAGGTACTTTGCACTTTGTACAATACTTGAGAACTTGAGTCTGCATGCTATCCAGAAGTATATAAAATAATTTTAAAAAAGCTCTGATGTATGAAACTTATAGTGATGGAATGTAACTAAGTGCCTTTTTCCATTCTACTGAGATACAATTTTGAGGTACTTTACTTAAGCATTTCCTTTCTCTGCTACTTCATACTTCCAATCCAGAACAACTTTAAGTCAAATCTTGTACTGTTTACTCTATTGAATTAGAACCAGAGGAGTGCATTTTTAATTGAATGTATTTAGTCAGAAATCAAATTTAAAAACACTGAGTCTGATAATCACATAATCCTAAACTTAAGTATTAGATACTTTAAGACTTTTACTTAATTACGATTTGTTTGGGTGACTTCCATTTTTACCAATGTAATATTTAAGGTAACACAATATCTTATCAAAAGTATGACTTTTTACAGTACTGAGCAGTTATAATCCAAAAGCATGATATACATCATTGAGAAATTTGCTTTTACATCTGGTAGTATAAATATATTTTGATTGTAATACAAGTTTAGGTAACAATACCAAAACTATATGTTTCACTAATAATCCTTCCTTCCTTCCTCATTTACCCTAAATGAAATACAATCTACAAATAAATTACGATTTAATCACTGAATAAAGAGTAAGTGTGGACTCTGACCAAGCAACTGATACCAACTGTTAATAATTGATACTGATACTTACTTTGTTATTTCAGTTTCAGTGCTGGTACAGAAGTACTGGGTGTGAGGTGATGGTGATGATCACATTGCTGTGCAAAACACAGTTTTTCATTTCAGCTCCTGTGTGCTCATATCTTTCCTCACACACTGGACACTGCTGATAACACACACACACACACACACATCTGAAGCTTCTGATATAATCATCGCAGCATCATTTTATTCACATCAGGACAGTTCTAGCTGCTGAATTCCACAGTTAAAGTAATCATAAATTCTAATTTTGTCTGTCATGATTAGTTTTTGTGTGTCCTCTATCAGTGTTACATGTCATCTTTCCTCCTGTACAAGCAGTCAGTCAGCCTGGCTCCAGTCATTCAATAGGTTATCACTGCTTTGGCACACACATTTGCACACACCCACGTTGTTATCATAATGAGTGTCAGAACAAGGAAAGCACTGCGAGACCATTATCATTCAAATCAATACAGCAGACCCATTATGTCATAGCTGGCTCACACTGATCCATGATGACCTGCTGGCTCTCTGAGCTGCTGTGGAAAAGATGTCACTTCTTTAGAAGCTTCTTTAAAAGCAACCATTTTCAGGATACCACTTGATAAAGCTACCCAAGGGAGAAATCTAGTTTGGTTAACTAAAGCTACTAAGAAAAACAGGAAATGACATGAACATAACATAAAAAGAAATATATTTATATATAACAATTTCTTTCTCTTCTTTTTTCTTTATCGGCAGTGATATGTTGTGGCTTCTCCCTTGTGACAAATGTACTTATTTGAAGTCTCTTTGGACGAAAACATCTGATAAATGCCCTAAATGTAAATAACAAAATATTATACTAAAAGTTATATATCAGTAAACAAAACAAACAA
The DNA here is from genome assembly GCA_963678695.2 of Diplodus puntazzo. Lineage (NCBI taxonomy): Eukaryota > Metazoa > Chordata > Actinopteri > Spariformes > Sparidae > Diplodus > Diplodus puntazzo. Next base: position 27,078,546 of record OZ023174.1, read on the forward strand.
TGCCATTCAGTTCAGCTTATTTCAAACAAACTCTTCTTCACAGGTCAGACACAACCCCCAAAATGAAATACCCCACTGTAGGGCTGCACGATTCTGGAAAAAATGTGAATCACGATTTTTTTGCTTAGAATTGAGATCACGATTCTCTGGCATGATTTTTTTTCACAAATTGTTTATTGCACTGATAAACGTGACCAAACAATACAAAAAAACATTGTAGTATGTAAAGCAATGTTTTTTTTTTTGTTTTGTTCAAGTTCTATCATTGGATGAGAAATGATTTTTACAAAAGTAAAAAAAAAAAAAATAGTCTCCAAGATGAGAGGGCATCCTGTAATACCTCATGTTGTACAGTGTTTATTGGGGCCGTATCTTTGGCTAGGTGATATGTGATAGCTGCTGTGATGGCTTTCTAAAACGGAGGCGTAATTCCTCCTTTTCCAAAAGCCGCCTCTGAGGTAGGCGTAAACATGTGACGTGACCTGAAGCCCGAAGTTGGGCTGTGAACAGTTAACAACGAATTTGTCTTCAAAATAAGAGCTTTACATTGCACCCCATTGGAGTTTAGAACTGGGTTCTTAGCGGGGGGCTTTTAGTTTGAAAGTAGCGACCATTCTTAGCTTGTGGCTACAAACAAGCTAACATAACCATACAGCTAGAGATCCAGGAGCCGCTAGCATCTCCCGGGCTCAGCGGCTGTCCAGTTGCACATCTAGCAGGCAAGGTGGAAATAAGTGTACCCTCCGAGGCGGCAAATCGGCGGATCAAAACAGACCCCCAATTTGCCGCCCTCTGTCTAAAACTGCGGACCGAGCCACAAAAAGGACGGGCAGATTGGCGGCTTGCTGCCCTCCTAACAACGGCTTCTCACTCACTCCTTCCAAACACTCAACTGCAGGTGGGCTTCCTCCACTGAATCACGTGTTGTAAAGACGCTTTACCACAGGTTGAGGGAGGAGGCAGCGGCAGTGCTGCGTTTGGGGGCGCTTTAAAAAATCCGGGAGGAAAATAGGAACATTCGTTTGTGATTCAGCTCGAGATATAACATGCTTCAGAATCGCTGTGTGTAGAAATGAGAACATGTGTATGTGTGAATCGAGATCGCGATTTTTTAACGATTTTTTGTGCAGCCCTACCCCACTGTTATTGGGAAAGAGCAGAAATGTCAGCTTTGGTTTTGGATTCAATGTCCATTCCTGAAACTGGAGTACAGGGGGCGCTATAGCACCAAGCAGGATTACTCAGTACGCCAACTCCTGAAACAACATGCAACGACGTTTCTTAACATTTGTTGGCAAAACAACAATAATCAATAACTAACTGACACATAACATATTCAGTGGGTACAAATTCTGATTCAAAACATGAAAAAACAACAGCCAAGTATTTATCACAGTTGAGCTGACGATCCTGCTTCCTGAAGGCAGGTCGGTCTCATGTTTGAGCATGGCCATGGTGATTCTTCCTTGATTTGGATGATTTATCCATGATGACACAGTTTCTGTGTGAACACTGAGCAACACCTGCCCTTATACACATGCAATACACAGAGGTCAATGTGGTGGTGGCTGTCTGATAAATGCATTGCCTGGGCATGCCTGCATTAAGGTCAAAATGAAAGAAAAAGTGGACAGAGCAGGGAAAGGGGGATTTTTGGTCAAATAAAATAAAAAGACCATTATTTTCCCTTAGTGGCCCATGTTTGTTTGTAGTGTCAGTTGTAAAAGTGGAATCAGACAACTTGTTATTGCTGTCACAAGGACAACCTTATCACTCACTGTATTTCTCAGACTAGCATCTGCCAAAAACACAGGACAAAATGTGATTTTATTAATTAATTTCGTCTATAATGGACATAAGAAGTCAGATACAAATGGTGCCAGGTTGCCAGTCTGACTGATTTATACTGTTTTACTTTGTTTATATATGGCAGACCCTGCCACCTTTCTAGCATCAAACAGTGTTCAGGGACTGTATTTTCCTCTGAGAACAGCTGGTTTATTTAGTGATGGAAAAAAAAAACAACATTTTTGAGTTTGTATTACCACCTCATTAATATTGTACATTTTTAAATTCTTTAATACTTCAGTGGCCTAATAATAAGAATAAGAATCAAAAATACATTGTGCACAAAGTTGAGTTAAATGTCATAATGCTATTTTTACTTTCCTGTGTAGGCTAATAAAGTATTGTTATGCTATTTCTAGTTTTGCTCAAGTAGCTAACAGCTGAATAAATTCAATATCATGTTTTTTTTTAAAGTGTCCCTCACAACAACGCAAACTGCCATGATGACACGACGTATGGAGATGAAGCAGCAGTGATCCCTTCCATAGATCCCGGGCAGGACACTGTCACACCACATCCATGGATTGTTCCTCCTCCGGTCTCACTCCGTGTCTCCACCCCCCGCTGTTGATGTCACAGCAGTGGGGGGTTGGCAGTGTGTTTACGGGCGCTACCCCTCCCTTCTACTGCCACTGTTCGTCGGACACTCGAGACGTCAGCACCGCACAACACAGTACGCTGCTGTAAAAAGAAAAACATCTGTTGGGATTATTAGGCCGTTAAGAAAAAGCGCTGGGACCATGTTGAACATTCTGAGGAGCTCGGAGGCGCTGCCAGGTGAGACATTTTAACTATTTTAAGGTCTGAGTAACCCGTGTGCCGCCTAGCTCTACACGAAGACTCCGGACTTCTCACTCAGTTTTAACTCAGGAACTGAAGGGCTGTTTTTTGTACAAAGACCACTTTTCTTAACATTTTTACCTCGCTGTTTAACCGAGTCCAACACGCGTGAGCCAGTCTGGGGAACTAGCTTTCCTGGTTAGCAATGATCCCCCGCGCCCCGGCTGGCTGTTGAGCGCTGCCGGGGGCTCTGGTTCTCCTCTCTTTGAGTTCATGTCTTTATTCCTGCCGTGGGTCAGGCCACAGCTAGAAACAGAATCACTACAGCGGCTGACAATGACTTGTGCCGTGCAAGAGCCACGGCTCACATTCATCGCAGGACAAAAGCTTACTAGCAGTTTACAACAAACGCTGTTTAACCTACACAACGTTACACTGTGAGCATTAGCCTATACAGTCACATCAAATGTCAAACACTTTTTAAAGATGGGTTAAACTTGCACCTCCTGTATTTTATCTCACTGTCTTTCTGGGTGAAAAGTCCCCACATGTTGCATAGCTTTGGTCCTTTTTGATGGTGAGACTGTTTTGGAGCAGCACTAATAAGTCTCAGCTAGTCTCATTAGGGCAGCCCAGTGCCCTTGTTAAAACAGCTGACTCATGCTTTCCTCCCCCTCTCCATTCCTCCCTCAGGTCCTCGGTGACTGTAGCCACTGGTCTGCCCCCCACACATCTTCCTGCTTCAAACTTTGAAGGCCAGGATTGTGAACTGCTCTCCAGCCAAACTCACCCCTCCAGGTCCCGCCTGCCACCTTCAGAGCCCTCTCCAGACACACACTTTGTAGCTGCCAACGACACAGACGGCACCTGAGACAAGGACACCCCAGGAAGTTTAAAGAAAAATCAGCTAAAGGACATCCTTTAAGAGGGATTATACCACTTCACAGGACCTAAACATGGGTAACCAGCTAACAGAAATTGCCCCAAACACCCCATTCCTCCCCAGCTTTCAGTCTTTGCACGTAGTGGTGATCGGTTTGGACTCTTCAGGGAAAACCGCTCTCCTCTACAGACTCAAGCTGCGGGAGTTTGTTGAGACAATCCCCACTAAAGGCTTCAACATGGAGAGGATTAAAGTGCCTATGGGGAACTCCAAAACCAACACCACCACGTTCCAGGTGTGGGACGTTGGAGGTCAAGAGAAGCTGAGGCCCCTCTGGAAGTCATACACCAGGAGGACGGATGGCCTGGTGTTCGTGGTGGACGCTGCCGAGACAGAGCGAATGGAGGAGGCCAAGGTGGAACTCAATCGGATCACCCGGTCAGCAGAAAACCAAGGGGTGCCCGTGCTGGTTCTGGCAAACAAACAGGACCTGGATGGAGCCATGTCATCTTCAGAGGTAATTATTGTAACATGAAGGATGGCTTGGCGCTACAGCTGAAATGATTTCTCAGGCAAGCGGTAAATCGGCTGACAGAAGGGTTGCAACATTTTGATAATCGATTCATTGATTTTAATCATAAAATAAAACTGCCAACGTTTTCTGGTTCCGGCTCCTTTACTCTGACAGTTAATGTTTGGGGGGAAGATGCTTGAGGTAGATTATTATGGAAAACCAACTGAAATGTCATGTTTCATCATTTTGGAGAATACGTTTATTGTTAAACTGAAAAATATCCTGTCTCCATTACTCATCACAAGTGATTGATAACTACATTTGAAGGATCATAGCAAACACATTTGTGTTAATGTTTTTATTTTCTATTAGCCAATATATTCATATCACACTTTTTTTTTTAATCCCTAATAAAGGTATCTGCATTGTCCCTCTAGTTTAGACTAAAGTTGCAATGATTAATGGATCAGTTGCCAACTATTCTGATAATATATTCATTGGCTTGAGTATTTGTTTTAAAGAAGAAAAAATGAAGATAATTCCCGCTTCTTAAATGTGAATATGTTCCACTTTATTTCTTCCTGTGACTGTAAACTCAATACTTTAAGGTTGCTGACAAAAAGACAAGACGTTTGAGGATGTCATCTTGGGCCTTAGGATACATAACATTATTTCAACATCTTTTGACATTTTATAGAATAAACAACTAATCAATGAATCCAGAAAGTAAAAGGACAGATTAACTGAAAATGAAAATAATTGTTAGTAGCAGCCCTGTCTAAAATATAGACCTGCATAAATTGATGGATTATGCCTTAATCAGATGTTTTCCTTAAAAGTAGAAAGTGTAAAGATATTCATTTAACAGTAGCCTTCAGCAGCGTTGTATCAAAATATCATCCTTCTTCAGAAACCTAGTTTTTCTAACCATAAGGAGCTTGAAATGTTACTGGTAAAATATGCATTGTGCTGTGAACTTGTACAATCTTCTCCCCTGAGAACGTTTCTGTCATCATGGTGATGAAAGCAACTCTAGCCAAAAGTTCACAACCAGCCAGGATTATTGAAAGATCTATTCTGCAGTGATTTGTGGCTCAAAGTTTTCAGGCGGTGACTGTTTTGTGCTCTGTGTTTCAGGTGGAGAAGGTGCTGGCTCTGCATGAGATGAGCTTGTCCACGCTGCACCACACACAGGGCTGCTCAGCGCTGGATGGTCAGGGCCTGCAGCCCGGCCTGGAGAAGCTCTACGAGATGATCCTGAGGAGGAAGAAGATGCTTCGACACAGCAAAAAGAAGAGATGAGGTGGTGGATTGCAGCGCTGCAGAAGATAGAGGAGACTTTTTGAACCACTACTTGTAGAGGGCCCTCTCAGCAGACTTGTCTGTGACACTTTGGGAACTTCAGTGGGTGAAACCAGAGGAGAGCCTGACAGACAGGTTGGGGTGTCTTCAACCAAGTTCAAACTGTGGCTGTGAAGTCTGTGCCAAATGTTATCACCTTCCTATTCAGACATGATGGCACACCTGCTTCCTTGGGAACGGTTTCTGCCCTTGAGCACTCATTCTTCTCCTCATCTTCCATCCGTAAAGGAGCAGAGACATACACCATACATCTCCAGAGGGAACGACAGAGGGAAACCTGTGCAATACACAATGTACCCTGCACCCACAGATGCAATCACTCCAATATTGAAGGATATTTTGTACCACTACTTGTATAAACTGTAGTGCCAACAGAAACCTGCAGGCCTGGCCCAAGCATTGTTCCTGTTGTTTTCACTTAGTTACAATGTCACACTTTTCTCTAAATTGTTACGTTGCATGATGTTAACCCAAATACCTGCTTGAGAATATGAAGACAACGCTTTTGTTGATCAAAAGAAGATTATTATGAATATTCTAGTTTAGTAACTGCCCAGTGTAAAGATGTGCCACTGATATTTACAGACTTGCACACTGAGGCTGCTGAGTCCAGTCATGCAAGTTTAGATTGTTTTTCACTCTCACAAAAGTTGTTTGCATGTCTCAGTTCGGTATATTTCAGGGTTGGCTAAAAGGTTGGTTGGTTGTTAAGTTCAAACAAGAAGTTGTTTTTACACTGTGTATATCTTTTTTGTAAAATGTCAACATATGAATAAATTATTGAGAAACTTTAGCGTTATTTCTTGGACACTCAAGACACATTTCTTTAACAACTCCATTGTTTTTTCTTATTGTCGGTGATTCCTGTGAAAAGACCAATACCAAACATCTCCCAATACACGTCTCACTCTTCTCAGGCAGATGAGTCTGAGGCACTCCAAAGCCCATTATGTTAATAGTTTGCCCCATCTGTGAAAAATAAGTTACAAAGGTATATTAAGCAATACAAAATATATCTAAATAATTTAAGTGTTTTTTTCTTGGAAGTAGTAGAAAACATTGACCTGTGGCTTCAAAATCCTTCTCAGTAAATGGTCTGCACCCTACACAACCATTAAAAAGTTTAGAGTCTGAATTTTGAGTGGTCTTTCATGCTTTAAGGCTGTAGAAAGTCCTCTTTACAAATAGATATGGGATTAAGTAGTTTGAAGGGTTTGCAAAAAGGCAATGTTCGGGACAAAGTGAAAAAGGCTATATGGTGGTTCATCCAGGCTGACAAGTGAAAGAGCAGAGAAAGACAAAAATACCTCTGACCAACAGTCAGATAAGAATATAAGAAATCACCAGTCTGTGGCCAAATAAATGAATAGCAAAGCATCAAAGATTTAAACAGGAACGGTTTCCCTTTTCAGGGTCAACTTTACAGTAATGTCCCTAACAAGCTGGAATTAACAGACATGTTGCTGCAAACTAAATACATTACATCAGCTACATACTATAGACTGACAAATCTCAGTTTAAACCTTTTCAGCCCAACTGCAGAGAGCCCTAAATATAACTGGTTCCAAAATATTTGGAGCCCGATGGCCCCACTGTGACTCTGTTATGATCTTGTACTCCTGCTTTTCTGGATTGGAAAACAAATTCAAAATGGAAGGAACATACAATATTCTTCCCTGTCATGCAACACTGTGGGGCATCAGCTCAATGGCAGTTTCGATCCTTTACTTATTCTTCTTTTGGGGCAAAGATTTAAAATATGAATGATATATTCGGTGGCTAAATTATACAGTTTTTATCAATGCTACAATATTGAAGGAAAGAGCAAAAACAATAAACTACCAAAATGATTAGACTGCAGGGCTTCAGAATAACCGTTGCATGGGGCCTGTAACGCTACATTGGACTGGTAAATATTAGGGGTGGTTAATCAGCCCAATTTCCCGATTCGATTCGATTCCGATTATTGGGATTACAAATCGATTTTCGATTATTAACGATTATCGATTCGATTTTCATCAGTCAGCTGCTGAATTATCTTACTTCTCTTTTGAGTAACACCTCACTGCACCTTCAATATTGTATAGTGTAACTGTAATATCCAAATTATTATTTTTTACTTTGTTTAAATGTAGTCTTTCACTGTTAAAAGAAAGTTGCCAAGCTCAGCAGCCAGACTCATGTTAGAAGCATTGTTGGTGACGAGAACCAGGTCGTGTTTCTCTATTCCCCACTCGTCTGCCATTGCTTTAAGAAACTCACACATATTTGTGCTTGTGTGGCTATCATCCATAGCTTTCGTCTGAAGTACGTAGGACATTAGCTTCCATTAACTGCTGACATAATGAGCTGTAACGGTCACGTATGAGACTGTAGCTCTGGATGTCCAGGCATTGCAGGTTATTGCTACCCTGTGAGCAGAGTTGAGGGACTCTTGCACGGAAAGCTTTGTCTCCTTGTAAAGATTTGGAATCAATTTAAGCGTGAAAAATATCTCGGATGGCATAACATATCTTGGCTCCAGACTGTGGACCATGTAGTGGAAGCCAGTAAGAGGAGGACTCAAATTTGTATTACAATTTAAAAAAAAAAAAAAAATTAAATCGATTTTTGGAAATTTAATAATCGACTCATAATCGTCAATATTATAATCGCGATTAATCAGTAATCGATTTTTTTTCACCACCCCTAGTAAATATAGCAATTCACCATCACAGATAAGGCTGAAAACAAAACAAAACCACACTAAACTTTTTCCAGAGCTCATGATAGAAGTAGCAATCGAGTGAGTCATCCCGCTTCCTTGGCATCTATGTTGGGAGATAATTAACCATCAGGCGTTTGGTAAAAGGGTTTCATAGCTGAGGTGCATACAAACGTATGCAAGTTTCAAGTATTTGTTGCTTTGCTACAACACAATACGCCCTTAATGTGATTCATTAACTGATATTAAAGTGCATTTTTATATTAAAGTCTGTGTTAATTTGTTTAATGAGACAGGAGGGCCCTTGTTCCGTAGCAGTATTTGTTGCTACGTGAGCATCAAACAGGTTTCATGTCAGAGTCCTCAGGCTAGAGTTTCATCAGTAGGTACTTCTATTATTTCTTCCTCACACCTCTCCATTATTTCCCTTCTTTCTGTGCTGTGTCACACTCAACACTCCCTCTGCCATGAAATGGTATCAGGTGCTCATACAGAATCACTGACCTGTTTGAGGCTATCCACTCATGAGAAATCCTTCTGTTTGCTTATATTTCACTTTTTTATGGCATCATGAGCAACTGAGATTTAAATTGTCACCAGAGAAGGGATTAGGACAACATTTAGGTTTGGAATGTGAAGGGTTTTTTTAGACACCAAACATATTCCTATTGAACATTGTTGAATTTCTCTGCTTTGATCATCTTGAAGCAGTATGAGTATACACAAGGCTACTGCTGGGTTGCTCATTTCAGGAACTATACTCACTTTATTTATACGCTATACTGTAGTTTATACACAGAGACACAGAATAAGATACCAGCAATAAAAATCCTAGTATGACTCAAATGAAAGACGTCTCTGAAAGTGTTTGAGCCCTATTGTGTCCATTGATAATGAATGTTATGTGTGAGAAAATGAAAACCCTGCACTTCTCTTCGTTGTAATCACAGAAAAGTTACACTGTTCTAGTGAGTGGACTTATGCTTAATATTTGTCATTTATGCAGAGAATCCCAAGAATCAAAGCTGAGAGGTTTGGCCTTTCATGAATATTTGAAGGAGGAATCAAAGCAAGGCAGGGTAGACTTCAAACACACATACTGTGCACACGTAGACAGGTGTAAACGCACTCAAATGCACACACACACACACACACACACACACACACACACACACACACACAGTCAGTCAGTTTTCTTCTCTGTTGGCTCAACTGCCACTCTCTGGATTACTCTGTGCTAGTGTGTTGATTAAAATAAAAAAGGTGTCATTTCAAGAGGTGTTGACATAAAATTTTGAGTTTGAGGTCTTCTGTAATCTACACAAAGCTGTTAAATGAACTGAATTAATGTCTTCATTATTTTATATGAAGGTTTCCTACAAATATCCGTCTTTGAAAACTCCTATGACCCCTCAGACCATCAGTCAACCCCATGTTAGGTCAGGACACCAAGGTAAACGAACTCCTGCCAAAACAGAACATGTAAGCTTAGAGATGGACTGACCATTTTGGTAGTTCTGCAAATACAGACCAGTGTTTTCCATTTTGAACAACGGGAAAACTATGCTCATTTCTCAACATGTGAATTTTAGCTCAAGGTGGCAGGCTAAAACTCTGTCCCCCTCCCCCAGCCAATGGAGCTCCTGTGTGATAACTGATATCAGTTGCTCATCTTTGCTATCACTGCTGTAATGTTATAATGGTTAGCCTGTGGAATTCAGCCAGTGAGGATTAGTCACACAAGAATGTCAAAGCCAGCAGCCCAGCCCCCACCCGCATGACTAGTCTGGGCGGCTGTTCTCTGATACTCTCTTTAGTGGTGCCCCCCCCCCCCCCCCCCCCCTTTTGTTTATCCTCCATCACTTGACTGTGATACTCGGACCAAAAGACGTCTACTCATACATGTGACCCTGCCTGACTGTGGGCAATGCACACTGCTGTTACAACTTTTATGACATCAGTCGGGCATGAATGCTTCAACCAGGCAAGTGGAGCTTCAGTAGTGGTTAAAACAGAGAATAGTTTTTGAATATTGTTGAGTAAAGGATTACATTGCTAAAATGTCTCAAAGTATAAGTCATGAGACATCTTGTCTCTCTAAAGTTACACAAGTCATGTCGTTTAACACATCATCCTGGATAAGAGAATGTAAACTGACCAATTACTTTCTCTCCTTCTGGCTTTTGTCTTTAATGTGAACAGGTACAATTATTATTTACTCCTGCATCAAATGACTCTGCAGTTAAGTTACTGAATGTGTTTATTTGTTCCAGCTCCGATGTGATGGAAAAAACACCCAGCCGGACATGCTAATTTTTGCCCTTTGTCAGGCCTGATGCTACGATGTGTGTCGAAGTTAAGGATATTTGCTTGTTAATAGTTTCACCTTTTCAAGTAGCACTCCAATATCGTTCAAATAGTGCTTAGTTTGAAAAAGAGACTGAAGTGCAAGACATACAAAAGAAACCGCTGTTACACCGTTAGTGGCTTCCTTGTCAGTACCTGAATCTTGCCAGCTGCCTGATCAGCACTGCACATGCCAACTTTCTTGTTTGGTCAGGATGTTGTCTGGCACATTCCTTTGTTGTCCAAAGAAAATGACACACATCAATAAGACACACTGTTGCTCTGGGTGACATGTTCCTTTATGAACACACACAATGTGATTTATTTTGACTAAATCCCACACACTCATTAGGGCACCAAATGTGGATTAATCCATCACTGAAAATAGTCCCCCCCCCAAAAAAAAAAAAATTAAAGATTGAAACTTAGCATTGGTGTATGACAAAATACATTTGAAATTGAATTCATTTATAAGACAGTGGATGGTAGAGGAATGACAGGAAAGCAAAGTGCTGAGTGTACAAATAGGTAGGGGAGAATGGTGTAAGTCAATCCAGTGGGTAAAATAAGACACATCCTGTATCTAGGTAACCATAAACCCATGTAGTCATGTGACCAGAAATGAATGAAGTATATTCCACATGACTCAATTCATGTTGGACCAAAGCACATGGGAGCTGAGCAAAGCAGGACAGAAGAAAGGATTCATGTCATGCCAAGTAAATTAATTATGTCTGTAAAGTTATCAGTCCTGTAACGTAATTAAAATTGATATATTCTGGATATTATTACATGTTAATTTTAGTCAGTCTAAGCTACAAATCATGGTCATGAACTTAGCATGACTGTGGATCTAAATCTGAGCCACTGTGTGAAAAAGTCAAAATGGAGGTTGTGAGGTAAAATCAGTGATGTTGGGGCATGTTGAGCATGTTGTGTGTCACTGTTACAAGGCCCAAAAGGTTGATGTAACAAATACCTAATTGTTGACTAATGTTGAGTTTAAGCCACACACACACATTTGTTGTACACAAAAGCATTGAGACATCTGGACACTCTCCCTGTAGTTAACGCACAAAGAGAACAGTCTAACCTTTACTGAAATGGTATAATGGCAATAAACAAGCACAAACACACAAATGGTTTTACTTAAGCTTTGCCCTTTGATTTTGTGTCATTCTTATCAGTGTTTAATAGCAGCTGCTTTTACCCCAAAGAGGGCTAAATTAACCCCACGCCATGCTGATTTTACATCCACCTTGGGGCAAGTTGTGTAATACGACTACTTTTTTAGGTCATTGCTCTGAAACAACAAGTAAGTATTAGTTGTGTGTCGATTATTGAAGCGTTTTGCCTGTGTTTTCTCCCAAAAATATGCTAAAAATATAGGTGACTGGTAACTGGTTTTCAGCCATGTAAGCAGACTTAGAAGACTCACTTCAAGATTAACACGTTAAGGTCCTTTTGAGATCCCATCAGTCACTTCAGTGAGTATATTCACAGCGAAGGTAACTGATTGGATCAAAATTGTTTAATAAATCACAATTCTCCTTTAAACACCCTTTGCTTTGCCAACATCAAGTCTACATAAGTCATTTTAGGTTTGACCACTGCAGCGGATAAGATATGGTTGTGTGGAATTTTTATTTTTACTATGTTGGATCACAGAGGTTTGTTCCAAAGACATTCTTCCCATCCCCCTATAGTCTTTAAATTACTTCTCTAACCCTCCCATGCCCACTTACTGCTCAGTCAATCCAATTACCCTGATTAGAGGCTCCCTCCTGCTGCGACTCAGCTGTTGGAGCAATAAGTAAGTAACAGGATTAGTGAGTCAGCAGAAAGAACAGGAAAACCCTCCGCACGATAAAAGTGTTTCGCCAGCAAGAGCCAACTTCAATTTACTCAGGCTCGATTGCTTGGGTCACTGTCTTTCACTTCTCATGTGTCTGTTGGTCATTTTTCTTTCTTCTTGCTTTGGTTGCCTTCATTTGGCACCTTTCTTGTCTCTTTCCTCCACATTTCTGCTGACATTTTCTTTCACACTGATGAGTTTCGTCCTGTCATCTGTCACATCTGTCACTTTCCCTCAAGACAAGGAAGAACAAGATTTAGCTTAAGATAATGGTTAAATTGCATGAGGGTCCAATTTTAAACTTCAAAGAGACCTGAAAATCTGACATCATATTTTCAGCACTAGTCCATCTTAGAGTAGAATGCTGCAATTCAAATTCAATTGTAAATTTAGTTTGGATGGGACATTTTACCAATGAAGTTAATGGAATACTGCCGACTTCTGTGTCAATGTGGCTGTTCAGACCTGGTATCATCATTCGTCCTGAGTTATCAGATCACAAGTGGACAGCTCCAAGTACTGGTGTGAACACCCCAAGACACATTGTGGTCACATGTAGCCCAAACCACCCCTGAATGTGGTCTGAGTGATCAGATCTCAATGCATCCTCATTCTCTTAGTACTATGTACACGTGTCCTGGGCCAGACTGACAGACCACTTACTCAACTGACTTCCAAGAAGAAGAATAGGAAGAAAACAAAGAAGACGTCTTAAAAACAGACAGAATGGACAGCATGCTTTCTGAACCCGGTGTGCTTCACTCTAATATAAATGAGTTTGCAAGTTTTAACTTGCCAATGTTAGCAGCAGATACTTGTAAAAACACTTTCTGTTTCAAGCAATCCAAACATTAAACTAGCAACTGCAATATCCCCAGACTCCCGTAACAATTCACACAATTTTGAGAGTTGTTGCATGAAACTTAATAAACTTTGCAACATCTCTATGGCAAATTTGAAATCATTTGTGCGATCTTGTAAATTCAGCATTATATAAGGACATGAAATTGTTTGTCTCATTGTAAAAAGTGTCAGTTTGTGGCAGCATGTCTGTACCAGCCTGTATGCTTCTGTGTCTGAAGTGCCAAAGTCTTACCTGCCAACATTTAGCAGCTGTTTGAACACACTGTTTACACTGATTTCATCATTTACACTCTAAACATGTCAAATTTTACAAATACACTAAACAGTAACTAATATAGGCTACTTCTTTATTGCCTTAGAGAATGTCCCTAGCCTCCCTTAACAGATTTCTTAATTGTGTGAGTTGTTGGGTTAGTAGAAACTTTATAAACTTTGTGAAATGCTGTCTGTGACAAATTCTTAACTATTTGGGACTCGCCAAAACTACCCAAACTTCTGTCTTTCTCTGTGTAAAAATCATGCTGTCTGTTTGTTCCAATTATGGTTATTTCATATAGAGCAGGGAAGTGGGATCTGATAACGAGTGGTCACTCCAAGACGCATGTTACTGCAGCTCCGAACAGCATGAATAGCATTTGTATATAAAAGATAATGATAATGCATTTCATAACAATTAACTTACTTACAGTAATACAATATCATTTACCAGTGGATGTTTCTTCATGTGAAATAGCTCCACTAGCTATTCAATGTTGCACCCCCAACATTGGTGAACAGCATTTTTCAAAAGAGCTGGACATAGTTTCAGTCCAACACACAAGTTAGGGCTCATTCAGCAGCAGCAAGCTGTCTCCCATTATCTGTGGTTGAGGCTACATCTCCCTCTTGAGTTACCCCGGTAAAGATGTCAGCAGGCCTCACCACAGGATCAGGATTAGGACCAAACCCCAACCAGATGTCCAGCTCTGTCTCCACTAACTTTTGATCATTCACTCTCCATCTGCCTGTGATTTACTTTTCCTTTCTGCCTCTGCTAGCTTTCCTTGTGCAAGTATACATGCAAAGAATATATATATACATTTCGATAAGTTCTAATGTATGTAAGGGTTGAACTGCCTTCTGACTATCTTTAAAGCTGTTGCAATTTATGCAGTGTTTCACCATCCCTACAGTGGAGGAGCAATTTGTAAGATGCAACTAAAATTTAAATCTAAAGCATTCAAACAATGGATTAAAATTGTCAACAGAGAGTTAAGAAACCTATGATATGTTAAGTACCTAGGTATTAAGTACCTATGATATGTCAATGATGTTGTTTGTTTGTGTTGCAAGAATGTTAGCATGCTAACTAGCTAGCCCCAGGCCATCCTGTCTCCTATTACCACTTTGTAACTCAAGAGGTGATAGTGTGATGGCCCCATGGTTTCAGCTGGTTGATTTATTTGAGTGCCAGAACTCTCTCTAATGAGTAAACAAAATGTCAAGAAAGGAAATGCTGATGAAGGCTCACAGTCATCCAGGTCATGGTAAATCTAGGTGCTGTATCGTCAGCTACTGGTCATATTTTTATATTTGAAAAATGCAACTGTACACATTCTGGAATCAAATTTCCCTCTTCTACTGAATTAAGACAAGCTTCATCGCCTTGTTAACTTGTTGTGAAACACACATCATTCAAACTCACCATTAGACTCTGAATAGTAGGGGCCACTCAGCTCCACGGCTTACTGGGCTATTAGCTAACGGGAGCTAGTCACTATAGACAAAGAGAACTAGAGCAAAACATATAGTGAGCAGCAGATAGCGCTTGTAGCTGTAGCTGTCACAGACGCACCTCAGTAAAAGGTTACCCAATGCAACAGTTACTCTGGGCGTATGCTTTATGCTAACACAACCGCTAACTGGTGCCTCACACAAATTACACGTTTGAGACAAGGATCTTGAGTCAGGGATACAGCAGTCTCTCTCGCACACATACAGAGATGAGTTGACTTGCTGCTTCCTGTTTCCCTCCTCAGAGCTGCACAGTAATTGTGGAAAGCGCTGTGGTTTGTGATGGGTACATGTCTGTCAGTCCAGCCGAGCCTGGCTGGTTAAAAGGAGGCTCAAGCTTCAAGCACCATTTCAAATGAGACATGCCTCCCAAAATAGAACTGAGTGCATCCAAAACATAATGAAACAACATCAGTGGAGTTAAGCCATCAGACGAAAGTCTTCATTCTCCATGGAGGATAACCTTCTGACCAGCTTTTATTTATTTTTTTTAAACCAACAAAATTGGTATTAGTTTGTTGAAGACTTGCTTACAGCAATGGTTTTAAATGTAAAATACCACCTCTCGCTTCATCATCCAACATCAGGAAATGTTGTATCGCAGTTGTTTGTGTAAAACCTATATGTGTTGGTGTTTTAGAGGGGCTGGCCAATCATCTAAGAAGTCACTTAAACAATGTAACGGTAGTCTGTCCGTTACCCTGCTGCTGGCTGGCAAAAGATACAGAAGTATCCACTGCCATACCATAGGACTCCGGAGCAGCTTCTTTCCTCCGACTGAACTCATCCTCAACACAGGATAGTTTATTTTTTTATTTATGAATTAGTCTGGTCTGTATAGTTTAGTTTTGTGATCCTGCAGCTTGGGGAATTACAAACACAATAAGTTACATGAAATTCATCATACAATCTTCTAATGCATAATTAAAATTAAGTTAATCTTGAATCTCAGCTGAAGCATAAATATTGAATAGTGAGTGACAGTATAATTAATGAGATCACATCTCCTGCTCTGATAATATATCCACATTCAGCTGGCCCTTCACTTTAATGAGCACAGGGCTGGGATGAATCTTTTACTGTCCATTGCAAGAACACTGACTAACTGTACTGTAGCCCACTTTAATTGATTGTGTGTGTGTGTGTGTGTGTGTGTGTGTGTGTGTGTGTGTGTGTGTGTGTGTGTGTGTGTGTGTGTGTGTGTGGTGAACGGTGTGGTGAATGGTAAATAGGGCGTCTCTACTTGCACTTGCTCATCCCCTGTCAGTGGAGCACAGGAGAGTTTCCAGCTTTCATGTTCTGACAGGCGAGCCACATAAATGAAGCAAGTAAACACAATGTGGGAGAGCTATGTTCATCCAGAACGAAGTTGTAAAAGCTTTAAAACTGCTCACTCGGCTTCATGACTTCATCATAGTACACTGTACAATGTAAGAAGAGAGTACTTGAACATTGCATTAAAACATCTCAGAAAGCTGAACGATGTAATAGACACCAGCTCGTTCTTGGTAAAGATAAGAACGATGTTAGTGAAGTGCTGAAGTTGCTGATCGACACATTTTTTAGGCCTGCAGATCATCTGACTCAGCCACAGCCCTCCAGCCCAGTCACCAGCATAAAAAGTTGGCATGTAAAGTTTCTGCAAACCATGGATTTGTTCACATTTGTTATAATCATAGGTTATGTACCATATTAACATTCAACAAAATTGTCATATGACAATCACGACATGTTTATAACCTGGCTGTCATATCAGGTGGTGATGGAGTTACAGACGAGAAGGCTGCCAAGCCAGTGACTACAGTTTAACACTGCATTTCTTCATGTGTCCGCTATGTTTGTGGTGACCAAACCAGATAGTTTGAGGCAAAACATGATCTTTTTCCTTTTGTAAATCATACATTCTAATCGAAGTTGCTTTAGCTGACAGTCCTTAGTCGTCTAGATTAAATGATCTCTATAATGATCACAGACGGAATCATCCTCTGTGTCTTCTGGTTCAACCTGCTGTCTTAGTTCACCAGGGAGTGAACCTGAGAGTCACAGCCTGTTCTTCAGCATATGAAACATTTCAAGCATTTCAGCTATGTGCTACCCTGACATAATTCAGGCCATTGACCATATAACACACCCACAGGGAGGCATCTAGTTGTTTATCTCACAAGACCATTCACACACTATTTGGTATCAGTGTTATTTTCTTGAATAGTGCAATTCCCCATGATCTGAATACATCACTGCTGCTCTTTCTGGTTATACTGTATGTAATCAGGCAGTGTTACAGAAACCTCTCAGTGGCATACAGGTGATTCTAAAAGGGTTGTATTCCAAATCAATCCTCTCATCTAATCCTCTGTAATGAAGGTAGATGTGTCACACAGTACTAGTGGGGCCATCGCCATTCACTTATTTTATATTAAGGTCATTTATAAATCTTGAGCTTTTAAAAAAATGCCACCAAATGTAGGTTTGTATATCAAGCCCAAATATAAAAACCATATTCAAATCTGCTAGATGCTTATTTTTTGATTAGGATCTGCATTAAATTGTTCTCAGACACCGGTCATCTCAATACACCAGATTTTTTTTCCATGCATTTTTCCCTGAAAAGTGTCAAAACGCCATATCTCAGAATGTTAAAGAAACTGAGCATCAGGATCAGTCCTTATAGGTGCTCATAGGCATTTGAGACAGACAGAGGCCAGCTTGACGATAGGGCATACAGTATTGAGGTCATCTGATTTGAACAACAGCTGTGTTGTGATGTGAATGCAGTGGAAGGGGGAGATGGAGGACTACATTTACTGGCTGAATGTTAACATCTTTAATTTTGAATGTGCATACTTACATATTGCACCTTTAAATGAATAGTTAAATGCTCAGATTGATGGCTACAGTCACAAGTTGGTTAGCAAAGATAACAATCCGGTGTTACCTTTTGACAAAGCCAGACTGGCTATTTCGCCCAGTTTCCAGTTTTTGCGCTAAGCTAGGCTAACTGGCTGCTGCTGGTGGTATAACTCTTTGCTTGTTACTGTCCCTAGAAGGCTGAAGTATTTCCTTATTTGACACGAGGTAAAGGTTGAATGGTTTGACATTACTTTGTGATTACTGGCACTGTGGTGTCTCGTTATGTTAGTGGCAGACTTCCAAAAAGAGCAATCAACATTCAGAAATTATGTTACCTACTTTCACACAACATGAAACATGAGGAAACACTGTCTCCTTAAATTTCAGCAAACCCATGTCACAACACGTGTACCTGAGGCAGGAAATCAAGCTCATTCAAATTACTCAGGTAACACGGTGCTGGTATGACAGCTCTCCCCCTCCTCCGTGTCTTTTCTTGTCTCTATTATTCACTCTCCAGTCACAAGAAGAAGAAGAGCCAGCAGCTGGACTGACGTCAAACGGTTTGCTCTACGCCTGCAGCTCCACACCCACCTGAGCCGATGCAGGTGTGTAAAACAGGCCTGTCTGGATATACAGCACCATCCCTACAGCACCACAGCACCACAGACACTGCAGGTGAGTGGCTGGCTGGTATGCATGTTGGGCAGGGTGAAGGAGCTCACAATAGGTTAGCCCAAATTAAATCACTTTAATTACCAACAACCAAGTGCCGTCTTTAATATACCTCATAAATCACAGCATAAGATCATTACCAAATTGCATAACTCTTGCTGTATGCAAATACAATGCTTCATGTTCTGCAGTGTGCCAGATGGGCCAGAATAAACCCATTCATCACAACATACTGACCTTCTTTCCAAATGTTAAAATTAATTAATCAAAAAGAAAAAACAACAAAAAAATCCAAAGGCTCAAAAGTGTCTTGCACATATGTTTTTAAGTATACCTATTGTTTTAAATGGACGACCATACACCAAATGGGATAATAGGCACATCAAACTGCCTACGCCCCTGAGTAAAATGAGCTCAGTATATGGAAGCCCATTTCTGTCAAAAAGAGAAAGACAAAATGTGTTATTTTATTCATTACTAGTGCAGTGCCCGTAAGAAAATATGTGTTCCTATAGAAAAGTGGGAGGTTAAGAAGCATTTTCATTGATGGCCAAATGAGGCTGTGTTTGAAGGTGGAACATCAGGGATATTTAGGTTTGCTGTGAAATCCGATATTCCAGGGTATAATTGGCCGTTTTTGACTATTTTTGATTTTGCCATTATATTTCACCTTAAAAATTATTTACTTGGTGTCATTATTTTCAGCACAACCTCACATGTGTGACTGTACAGTTATTTTTTCATTTTGACATACTGTATTAACACAATGGACCTAAAATCACAAAACAAAACATAAAATCCGAGTAGAAAAGGTTAGATTTTTTTACTGTGAAAACCACAAATATGTTTAACAAACCATTTTTATTACTTATAATGCTATTATTACTATTTACATTGATAAATGCAAGCAATGCTCAGGTCTGCCTGAGCTCCTTCCAGCTGAATGAAGAGCTGCACTGCCTGCTCCACATTCAGCTTCTCCTGTTTTGACTCATTAAACAAAAAAACGACTCCACTACACACTAAACACACTACACCAAACACTACATAACACACTAACAATACACTCGAAACACGCTAAATGTCACAAATCTCTCAACTCTCAGACGCTGTCTGTACACCGACCGTCGTTGCCTGTCACTCATCCGCCGACTTCCCTACCACAACTTCCTGTTCCTCAACAACCAAACTTGCTGCTTGGACACTTTCTTGACAAAAGCCCGTTTTTACCGTTTCTTCTGCACCAGACACAAAGCAAAGGTGACGGCAATGTTCGCGAAAAAGCGTGGCGGACATTATTTACGCTAAGTCCGGTTTTGGACATGCCGGTGCGTCCGGTCAGTCGACTTGGGAGGTGGGCCGTGTGGGTTGGCTAGTGGCTAGCAGCTAGCTACGCACGAACATCCACAGATTCTGATTCCACTTTATTGTCCCCAGGTATGTCGTGGGCTTGAGATCTTCAGTCATTGGCTCTGGTGCGCACATGGCTACGGTGTGCAGTGATTGGCTCTGGTGAGCACGTGACTGTGGTGGCTCCGGTGGACAATGCTCCCGAATTTGTAAAGCATTTATGAAATAATTTATTCACGGTATCATTGCAGTCCAAACAAATGCGAAGTTGCAGACCACTGAACCACGCAGCAGCCATGTTGAAACTCTCAGGTCAGTCTGATCCTGATCCGCAGAGATATTTGAGGCACACACACAGACAGACAGACAGAGATTCCTTGCTTTTATAGAGAGATATTTCATGTTGCTACACAGATGTTATTTTGATTTTTTCTTGATTCTGGCAGCAAACGTGGACAGAAGCAAAACAAAGTCAACTTATTTTTAGTGCCATACCACCAGGCTACAGAGCCGCTTCTTTGCTCAGGCTGTGAGCACTCCACCATAAAGAATAGATTTCCACTTATCCAACCGGGACAGATTGGAATCTGACGTGTGGCAGGCATTAAGAGTAACGATAGTAATTATAAGAGATAGAGAGTATCAGTATTAAACTGAGATTCATTACCCATAACACTTCCTTATAGTGTGTTTTACCAGGAAGTCTTTTGAGGTATATTTAACAAAGCTTTATTGGAATTAATGTTAAGTTTTAAGTTACATTATTGACATGTTAGTGAATGATTACATTTTACAGAAGAAAACTGAATAGAGGATCTCTGCATCATTATGTCTTTCACAAGAGAGACGTAGTGACCATGGTAGCGTATGCTGTACGTATCACACAGTTACAGAAAGACACACAGACACACAGAGTGCTGCAGAACGGGAGCTGAGAAACACAAGCGAATATAAACATGACTCTTTAAAACAGTGACACTCATTATGAAATGTGTTTTGATGTTTGACTGTCTGATATAAAGGAAACATTTTCAGATTAACTATATCTTGTAAATACTGTAGTTCCTAGCATAGGCTATAGGAGGGACAAAGAGAGAGCAACTGGTGCAACCCCACTGACAGTATCTCTCCTCAGTACTACTTCAACCACAGTCTTAACCCCTGAGCTGGCTTTTTTCCTTGTCATGCTGCCAGCCTGGCAGACCTGCCGGTGATTTAATGCGCAGTTTTCTACACGTGCAAAACACACAGCAGATGGTAGAATTAGAATGAAAAACAGTGGATTACTGCCTATCCTTTCACTCTGTGACATGTAGCAGTCAAGGGCTAAGAGATTTCATTGGATTAGCCCAATGTCCTTCTAGAAAATCAACCAATGGGCCGTCATGGTCGATAAAAATGATTTAAAATAAACTTTTTTGATTAAATTATGACAGCCTGGCCCAAAAATTTGCCTCGGCCCACCGACATTGCCCGGTACGCCAGATGGCCAGTCCATGCCTGGTTACATACCTAGTTGGAACACACCCTCCGGTCCCCCTTTTTAAATAGAGGGACCACCACCCCGGTCTGCCAGTCCAGAGGCACTGTACCCGACTGCCACGGGATGCTGCAGAGACATGTCAGCCAAGACAGCCCCACAACATCCATAGACTAGAGGTACTCAGGGCGGATCTCATCCAACCCTGGTGCCCTGCCACTGAGGAGCTTCCGAACTACCTCAGTGACTTCAGCTTGAGTGATGAATGAATCAACCTCTGAGACCCCAGCCTCTGCTTCCTCTATGGAATGTGTGTCAGTGGGATTGAGGAGATCCTCGAAGTATTACTTCCACTGCCCGACAATATCCCCAGTCGAGGTCAACAGCTCCTCACCTCCACTGTAAACAGTGTTGGTGGAGGACTGCTTTCCCTTCTTGAGGCGCCGGATGGTTTGCCAGAATTTCTTCGAGGCCGACCAGTAGTCCTTCTCCATGGCCTCCCCGAACTTTTCCCAGACCCGAGTTTTTGCTTCTGCGACCGCCCGTGCTGCCGCACACTTGGCCTGCTGGTACCCGTCAGCTGCCTCAGGAGTCCCCTAAGCCAACCAGGCTCGATAGGACTCCTTCTTCAGCTTGACAGCATCCCTTACGGTTACCGGTTACTAGTCACTGGAGACCTTACAGCTACAGCTTCGAACAGCGGCGTCAACAATGGAAGTGGAGAGCATGGTCCATTTGGACTCAATGTCCCCAGCCTCCCTCGGGATCTGGTCAAAGCTCTCCCGGAGGTGGGAGTTGAAGACCTCCCCGACAGAAGGTTCTGCCAGACGTTCCCAGCAGACCCTCACAATGCGTTTGGGTCTGCCAAGTCTGTCTAGCTTCCTCCTCTGCCAGCAGATTCGACTCACCACCAGATGGTGATCAGTTGACAGCTCAGCCCCTCTCTTTACCCAAGTATCCAAGAGATACGGTCGGATGTCAGATGACACGACTACAAAGTCGATCATTGACCTCCGGCCTAGGGCGTCCTGGTGCCACATGCACTGGTGTTCGTTATGGACAAACTGTCACTTGCACAGAAGTCCAGCAACAGAACACCACTCGGGTACAGATCGGGAAGGCCGTTCCTCCCGGTCACACCCCTCACTGTCGCTGCCCATGTGAGTCCCCAGTAGAACGATGGAGTCCCCGGTTGGAGCACTTTCCAGTCCCCCTCCCAGGGCCACCAAGAGGGCTGGGCACTCTATACTGCTGTTTGGCCCATAAACTGAAACAACAGTAAGAGAACTCCAACACATGGCAGCTGAGCTGGGGAGTTATGAGCAAGCCCACACCAGCTCGCTGCCTCTCACCGCGGGTGTGATGACCCCTGCTGTTGAGGCAGCAGCCTTCTCATGTGACTTGGGTTTGTGGGAGGAGTTTGGTTGACCAGGGACACCTGGGCCCAATGTCCTGAGATTATAAAATCCACTAGTCATTCATTCATTCTCTCTCTCTCCTCTCCAGCAGACATCCCATGGGGTGATGTGGCAGCCGCAGTTTTCCTGAGTTTCCTTATCCTCTGTTCATGCACTTTACAACATACATCCATTACATTCTACACACATGCACATCCCACACTACTGATATTACTGATGTTCACATCCCATCTATTCATTATTTTTTCCGTCCTTGCACATTTCGTTGCTTCTGTTAAATAAATATATTTTGTCATTCCTCCTTAAATTCAGTGTGCCTCCCGTTTTGTCATGGCCCAAAGAGCCAGGTCGTGACAAATGGGGGCTCGTCCGTTCGTGATTTTCAGTAACATGTTTGTGATTTGTTAGACAGATAGTTGGGTTTGCAGATTTGTTTTGCACGTGTTTGTGTTTAAACGTTGATCAGCTGATCAAATCAAATCAAATCAAATCAACCTTTATTTATATGGCGCTTTTCATACAGAAAAGTATCACAAAGTGCCTTACAGAGATGTACAGACAGCAGAAAAAGAGAAACATCAAATAAAATCAGGAGAAGAAAATTAAAAGAACCCAACCCTCCCACCCCCACAGTCATGCATAGAGACATACACAAATATATACACACTCATACACACCCTCACACATACGCACACAGACACACGCACACAGACACACAGACTCACACCTACACAAACACTAGCTGTCACTACAGAGACATGGCCGGGCAGCGAGACCTGAGGCGTAGAGGAAGCTACCTTTGGGGGGGGCCAACCACACCGGGAGAGACCCCAGTCCAAGGTCGCAGGGAGCGCCGCCACAGAGACCACCCCAACCCGGGCAGACAGGAGGCCCCGCACCAAGGTGCAGAGCCCTCTAGTCACCCGGGCCGGAACTGTCCACAGGGCAGCACCCCCCGCGGCCAGACCAGAGGACACTCCTAGTCTGGCAGGCCCCCATGAGGAAACACTGGAGATTAAAAACTGATAGACTAAAACAGTAAAATAAACATAGAAGCTAAAAACACGAGGGGCTAAAACATGAAAGCATAACGGCTAAAAACACGTGAGACTAAAACATAAGAGCATAAAAGCTCTTACGTGAGAGATTAAAACAGTAAGAAAGTATAAGAAATAAAAGATAAATAAATAAATAAATACAAGTGCTGTGATTTGCACAGCATAAAAGGGATTAAAAATAATTAAAAAATCAATTAAAAGCCTGGTTAAAAAGGTGGGTCTTGAGCCTCTTTTTAAAAACCTCAACAGTCTCTGCGACCCTGAGGTTCTCCGGCAGGCTGTTCCACAGTCGGGGCCCATAACAAGTGAAAGCCGCCTCCCCGTGCTTTTTCGAACTAATCTGTGGTATGGTTAAAAGGCCGGTGCCGGTGGACCTCAGGGTCCGCAGTGGCCGATAAGGTAAAAGCAAGTCAGATTAGTAAAAAGGCCCAAGACCATTAAGACACTTAAAAACTAGTAAAAGAACCTTAAAATCAATCTTGAAACGCACGGGGAGCCAATGCAGTGACTTTAAAATCGGTGTAATGTGCTCCCGCCCTCTGGTCTGGCCTGAGAGAGAAACGGGCGGACTCTGGCTATATTCTTAAGATGGTAAAAACCTATTTTTGTTATATTTTTGATGTGTGGAATAAAACTGAGCTCAGAGTCAAGAATCACACCCAGATTTTTTACAGATTGTGATGGTTTAAAATCCTTTAACTTTGGTAAAAGTTTCTCTTTCTGGCCTTCAGGACCAATGAGTAAAACCTCTGTTTTGTCCTGGTTGAGCTGTAGGAAATTCGCTGCCATCCATGTCTTGATATCTAAAATGCAGTTAAAAAGGACATCAATAGGCCCTGTGTCATCAGGAGACACGGCGATATACAGTTGCGTATCGTCAGCATAACTATGAAAGCTGATGCCGTGCCTCCTGATGACGTCCCCAAGAGGAAGCATGTAAAGATTAAAAAGAGTTGGACCTAAAATTGACCCTTGGGGAACCCCACACTTTATTCTGTGGGTTTCTGAGGAACATCCATATCCATACTTGTATCCATACTTACAAAGAAGTGTCGATCTGTGAGGTAGGAGACAAACCAGTTAAGAACAGTACCAGAGAGGCCGACCAGGTTCTTCAGTCTATCTAATAAAATATGATGGTCTACTGTATCGAAGGCAGTGGTTAGATCCAGTAGTACCAAGACTGTGAGTTTATGGTTATCTAAGTTGCACCTGATGTCGTTTAAAATCTTTAAAAGGGCTGTCTCGGTACTGTGGTTCGTCCTGAAACCAGACTGATACTTCTCTAAAATGCTGTTTGCGATTAAAAAGTCATTTACTTGATTAAAAACAAGTTTTTCTAAGATTTTACTTAAAAACGGTAAGTTGGATACAGGCTGATAATTATTAAAGATGTTCGGATCTAAGTTGCTCTTCTTCAGAAGGGGCTTCACCACCGCCGTTTTAAAGGAGGCGGGGAAGACACCCGTCTGAAGAGAGCAATTCACCATGTATAACAGCTGTTCCTCAAAGAATCCATATAGTGTTTTAAAAAAACGGTGTGGGAATTGAGTCTAAAAGGCAGGCTGTGGGCTTTACTTGGGAGAAGACTCGACCAAGTGTCCTCGCATCAACCAGGGCAAAACTCTCCAGTGTTTCCTCGGGTAAAATCAATGATCCAGGTGTGTCGACATTTAAAATCTGTTGAGGTAAAAGACTCGATCTGATGTCATCGATTTTACTTCTGAAGTGATGAGGGCCTTGTGCGCGTGTAGCCTTGTCGTGTTCCAGTGCTCAGGGGCCAGGTCCTGAATGTGGTGGTCCAGAGAGTGATTTTGAGCCGTTCATTGCGAATGCTGTTGTTTTTCTGGTGGGCAGTGAGGAGCATGTGCCTATAAAATTTCTGAGAGATACAGACGCTAAGCATTCTTTTATTCTGGTATCAGTATTACCTTTTTCGCCTGCGAAGGAAACAGGGGATTTCATTCTGATGCTAGGTATGGAGATGGGATTGGTACCTGTACCGCTGCACAATATGGCGCTTGATTGTGATCTGCTGCAAGGTGTTGCTGCCGTTGGTGCGTGTCCAGCGTTGCCAGTTGATGGGGTGGCCTTGATACTGGGAAATGATCTGGCCAGTAGCGCGGTGTGGGCTAGTCTGCCGCCTTCTCCTGTAGTTACACCTAAGCTGATAGTAACGGTTGGGCTGGATGAGTGTGGTTGGAAATATCCCGATGTGTTTCCATCTTGCGCCGTGACCTGTGCACAGCGTGCTAGGGCTGCTTCAGACGTGGGTGTTGGTGTAGAGCAAAAGGTGATGAAAGCTGTGATTCCTCTACCTGATCTTCCCCCGTCCATCCCTCGGGCGAAGTGGGTTAAATGTCAGCAGGGTGATCAGTCTCTGTCCAGTTTGGTGACCAGTGCTTTGCCTGAGAGTGAAATGGAAAATATGGCTTGTGGTTATTTTTTCCAGGATGAGTTTGCTTGTGAGGAAATGGGTGCCGTGTGGTGTTGAAGCAGTTGAAGGTGAAGCACAACCGTGCGTCGGCGTATCATGCCCAGAGTCAGGGAGCGCTGGAGCGCTTCCACCAAACATTAAAGTCCCTGTTGCGTGCTTTTTGCACAGAGATAGGGAGAGATTGGGAAGAAGGCCTACCTTGGTTAATGTTGTCAGCCTGAGAAGTTGTGCAGGAGAGCACTAGGTTTAGCCCTAATGACCTTGTGTTCAGCCATAGAGTGTGTGGTCCCTTAGCAGTCCTGCAGGATGGCTTGGGTGATACTGATCCACCAAAGAATTTGATTGATTACGTGAAAGGTTTCCGTCATCGTTTGTATACAGTGGCTGAGAAAGCGCATGAAAATCTTGAAGTGGCTCAGGCTAAGATGAAAACTGTGTTTGACCGCCGGGCAGAGCGTCGCCAGTTTAGTCCTGGAGATCAGGTCTTGGCTCTCACTCTGGGTCTAAGTTCACCATTTCAGGCGAAGATCTCAGCCCCGTACACTGTGGAGCGGCAAGCGTGGGAGCAAAACTATTTCATATCCACTCCAAAGCGTAGGAAATCTTCTCGCCTCTGTCATGTCAACCTGTTGAAGCCGTATTATTCATGTGATCTTACTGTTGTACCTGAGTCTAGTGCACAGAGTTTAGATGTCAGTCCTGTGCTTACTGTTGGTTCTGTGTCCTCAGTTTTGATGGCTCGAGTATCGTGAACACGGAGGAGGTGGATGTGCGAGCACCTGACGACCCTGTGATGTGTGGTAGGCTGAAGAATTCAGACGTTGTGTAACTTGGAGAGTTTATTTGTTCACTTATCTGAAGTTCAAAGCAGTGAGCTGAAAGACGTAATCAGGGAGTATCCAGTCCTGTTTGGTGATACACCATCGCGTACACGCTTAATAGAACATGATGTTGATGTTGGCGACAGTACACCAATTAAGCAGCGTTTCTGTAGGTGTGCACCACACAAACAGAAGGTGATGGAGTCTGAGATCAAATATATGCTGGACAATCACATTGCAGTTCCATCATCATCTAGTTGGGCTTCACTCTGTCTGCTGGTTGATAAATCCGATAAGTCTCCTAGGTTCTGTACTGACTATTGAAAAGTGAACAAACTCACCAAGTCAGATTCTTATCCTTTGCCGCGAATGGACGACTGCATAGACCAGGTTGGTTCAGCAAAGTTCGTGAGCAAGTTCGACTTGCTGAAGGGGTATTGGCAAGTTCCGCTGTCTGCTCGTGCTAGAGAGATTTCTGCGTTTATAACGCCTACAGGACTGTACGAATACACAGTGATGAGTTTTGGGCTATGGAACCCTCAGCTTTTCAGCGTCTAATGAACTTGGTTGTTGCAGGTCTTGAAGGCTGCGCAGTATATTTGGACGAAGTGTGAGTTTGCCAGGGCGACGGTGACGTATCTTGGTCAGGTGGTCGGACAGGGGCAGGTGCATCCAGTCGACGCTAAAGTCA
This sequence comes from Diplodus puntazzo, assembly GCA_963678695.2. Classification (NCBI taxonomy): domain Eukaryota; kingdom Metazoa; phylum Chordata; class Actinopteri; order Spariformes; family Sparidae; genus Diplodus; species Diplodus puntazzo. The sequence continues at coordinate 27,106,255 of OZ023174.1, forward strand.
GAGCTGTTGTGAAGTATCCCGCTCCAGCTACAAAAAAAGAATTGATGCGTTTCCTTGACTTTAGTCGACTATTATAGGAGTTTTTGTAAAAACTGTAGTTGCACTGCTGACTGACCTGTTGAAGGGCGGGGCGAAATTTGTGTGGTCTCCTCACTGTCAAAGCGCGTTCGAGAATGTGAAATCCCTCCTGTGTTCAGCTCCAGTCCTGGCTGCACCGTGCTTGCATAAGCCATTTAAGATCCAGGCAGATGCCAGTCAAGTGGGCACAGGGGCAGTGTTGTTACAGGAGGAGGGGGGAATTGACAAACCTGTTTGTTACTTCTCGAAAAAATTCAACTCATACCAGCTGCACTACTCAACAATAGAGAAGGAAGCGCTGGCCCTCATTTGGGCACTTCAACACTTTGAGGTTTATGTTGGTACTGAGGGGAACCAGTAGTTGTGTATGCTGACCATAACCCATTGACCTTTTTGAGTTCATTGCACTGCCCAAACCAGCGTCTAATGCGGACTCTTGCAGGGCCATAATTTAGAGGTCAGACACATTAAGGGCAAGGACAATTTAATCGCCGATTCTTTTTCTCATGCCCCGGTGGGCAAAATAGTAGTTGGATAAAAGTGTGAAGATAAATATTGTGGTTAATGTGATAATTGTTGCAAATCCTAATATCCTTTCCACTGTTCTCATCTTCCTATTCAAATGCTTCCTTTACAGGTACCCGGTTGCAGAGGGGTGGGGTGTGTGTAAGGTAGTTTAGTTGTGGTTTTTTGGGGTTTGCGGTGATCCCTGTCGGATCCCCATCTTAAGGGGGAGGGTGTAATGACCCCTGCTGTTGAGGAAGCAGCCTTCTCATGTGACTTGGGTTTATGGGAGGAGTTTGGTTGACCAGGGACACCTGGGCTCAATGTCCTGAGATTATAAAATCCACTAGTCATTCATTTATTATCTCTCTCTCCTCTCCAGCAGACATCCCACAGGGTGATGTGGCAGCCGCAGTTTTCCTGAGTTTCCTTATCCTCTGTTCATGCACTTTACAACATACATCTATTACATTCTACACAGATGCACATCCCACACTACTGATATTACTGATGTTCACATCCCATCTATTCATTTTTTTTCCTTCCTTGCACATTTCGTTACTTCTGTTCAATAAATATATTTTGATAAACCTCCTTAAATTCAGTGTGCTTCCCATTTTGTCATGGCCCAAAGAGCCAGGTCATGACAGCGGGCAACTCCAGAGTAGAGTGCAGCCTCTCTCAAGAAGTTGGGTTTCCAGAGCCCAGACTGTGTATGGAGGTGAGCCCAACTAACTCTAGCCGGTACCGCTCAACCTCCCGCACTAGCTCAGGCTCTTTCCACCCCAGCGAGGAGACATTCCATTACCCCATGGCCAGAGTCACCGTCCGGGGATTGGATCGTTGGGGCCCCCGCCCATGACCGCCACCCACATAGCACTGTCCCCTTCCGAACCCTCTTGCTGGTGGTGAGCCTACTGGAGGGCGGGCCCACATATAAACAAACTTAAACAGTATAAATTGAGTTGTCCTTTATGGTCAGTTTGTTAAGTCATGAAAACAAAGAGCATTTGATTATTCATTTTTTTTAGGCAGAAAACATCAGCCGGTAAAGATCATTCTATTCTCATTAACACGTCGTCATAGTGCACATTTAAGACATTTATTTATTTTTCATTTGTTTTATTTTGGGAAGTAGAGTTAGATGTAGAGAATCAATAGAGATCATATCTCTATGGTAAATTCCAGGGCCTTATGACTTCTGGTCAACAAATAGTCCAGCACATAGCCCCCATAAAACAACAATGTCTGAGTTCATATCTCAGGTTTTTGTGCAAAATAAGCAAAGAAGTAACAACATATTAATCAGTGAGCTTTGGAAGTGCTGGTCAGCAGACTGTGATCCCTTTTGACAGAACCAGGCTAACCATGGTTTCCAGGCTAAGATAGCCTGCTGCTCATGCTAGCTTCACATGCCACTTCACATCAGTTAAAATGAATGGTACAGACATGTAGCAGTTTATTAATTAATTCCGATTGATTACATTTTTTTTTTTAAAGATTTTTTGTGGCATAGACACCTTTATTAGCAGGAGACAGTGAAGAAACATGGGAAAGAGAGGGGGATGCGACATGCAGCAAAGGACCTCCAGCCTGAATCGAACCGGGGTCGGCTGCGTTTATGGCATGCGCTCTAACCACTCCACCACCTGCACGCCACCGATTGATTACATTTTAATGTCATTAACAGATCCAAAACAAGTGATCAGCAATGTAGAGAAACAAGATTATAAAAAGTCATTAAGAAATGATGACCTTGTTTTACAAATAAAAACAGGAATTAAAGCTTCATAAATGACAGTTCAGTCGATCAGTTAGACTGACAGTAGAGTTGGTTTGTGTGTGTAATCTAGGATCAGTTGACCTGTGGTTATATACTCGTACCACTGGGGTTTGCTGGTCCTCATGGTCAGCAGAGATTCAGAGATAGATGTACACACATTTTGATCACAGGATGAAAGTGATAAATCAGAGTCTGTGTGTAGAAAGTCAAAGTCTAACTGTGTGTATGTGTGTTTGGTAAATGAGGCCACAGGATTTATAGCAATTACATTGGACATTTGTACTCTGCAGCAGTAAAGGAACAATGAAGTGTGGACAGACACTTTATCAACTCATTTGGAAAGATCAAGCGGGCTCTCCATCACTCTGTCCCCCTCCCATCTCTCTGCCCTCTGGGGTAGAACACAGAGACATGTGACAGTTACCTAACAACCGGGTGGAGTGCCAGGATGGAAGCCGGGTCAGGAGGGGGTGAGGTCTATCCAGTCAGTTCAGTTCAGTGAGAGCTGGAACGGAAGGCAACTGAGGAGACCCTGCTTCTGTCCTGTTCTCACACTGCTCCATCTCTTCTTGTCGGGGTGGAGGCAGCAGTGCACAGAGAATGCCCAATGATTTCAAGACAGAGACATATTTAACAAAGTTGAAAGAAATTTCATGGCATTGATGACTTTTTGCTATTCCTACACTAAAGTGCTGATTTTACACTTTGTTTTTATACAGATTAGTAAAATAATAATATAGATATAATAAATATAAGATATAAAATGTTCATTATTGAGCCTTAGAAGTGTTGGGATGTGGACGTTGTTACAGAGACAGGCTGTGTCAATCTTTTTCTGGCTTCTTTTTCTAGAAACCAGTTAACTTTCTTAACTAAGCTAAGTTTACTATCTTCTGGGTGTAGCTGTATGTTCAACATACAGACATAAACGCGGTATATATATATATATATATATATATATATATATATATATATATATATATATATATATATATATATATATAAAAAGACAGAGACATATTTATATATAAGACAGAGACATATGCAAGAAGCATTTATATATATATGTATATATATACATATATATATATATATATATATATATATATATATATATATATATATATATATATATATATATATATATATACACACACACATATATATACACCAACTCAGCAATGGATATGCTCTTCCCTGTGTATGATTATATTTTTATTGCTGTCTGTCTGAGTTTCATATTTTGTACACATTTTGTTTTAAAAGGATCAGTCATTTGACCAGCCTGAAAGACTCTTCATTAGCCCTAACCAAATGACAATCTAATGGTGGTGCGAGAGGAATGGTCAGGGAATCACTGAGTGAAAAGAAGGGAGGGAACTAAAGTCGAATGTCACAACAAGCCATGTCACATGACTGCTCAGAGATTAATTTATTACAAAAACAAACATAATAGAATTCAGATTTTTTTCTTACAATCATTTATCTTTTATCAGATCACTACAAATATTTTTACATATGCAAGAAGCATTTTTGTTGAACCTTCTTCAGACTCTGTAGGGCCATTTTTGGAAGGAAGGGAGGAAGGAAGTTGGCTAATGAGAATAAACATGATGTGAATAAAACTTTATTACATGACATTGTCCATGAACATCCGTGTCTGAGTCAGTGGTTGTTTATTAATGGTGTTATATTTTAGTTTGAGTTTGACCACTGGATCATCTGTGTTAATTTGCAGATATTCATTTGCTCCAAATAGCTACATTATTTTATTGTACTTTAGCCGTAAACTAGCAAGCACCTAGCGTGCGAGTCTCCGTGTGTTTGAATCCAGTTCAACCTCTCACTAGCCTCAGACTCACCAAAGACTCATAATTCTAAGTGTTGAATCATAGACAACTGGACGTTTTTTGGTTTCTTGAAGACGTTTCACCTCTCATCCAAGAGGCTTCTTCAGTTCTAAATAACTTGAGGGGAGTTACAGGCTTTTAAACTCTGTGTGGGAGTGTCCTTACAGGGTTGTTAAGGACATGTGTGAGCTCTGAGTTTCAGAGTCGTTAGGGCAACTTGTGGGTTGTTGGTCAAACCGGTCTTCATGGGGGTTGCTAACATAGATCAGATAGTAAAATCAGTTCCTATATTATTAACATCTCTGTAGTTTCTGTGGTTGCCACAGTCACGTGACTATGGAGCCTGACTTTAAAATTTGGCATCCAAAAAAAAATTTGGTATTGAAAACAAAACCAATACTGAAAAAGGAAACATTGGCATTGAAACATTTGTATTGAAAACAGTTGTATTGGCATTGAAACAAGTATTGGCACTGAAAAAAGAAACTAATTAAAATAATTAAAATCTGAAAATCTTATTATTTTATTTTATTGAGATTTTTTTGTATTTTTCAATGACAATCTTCAGATTTTTTCTTCATGTCACTTTTTTCAGTGTCACTGATTTTCCTTTTCAACTTTCTGTCACTGTTTCAACTTTCTGTCACTGACACTGAAAAAAAACTGACATTGTAAAAAAATCTGCCACTGAAAAAAAGTGACATGAAGAAAAAATCTGAAGATTGTCATTGAAAAATACAAAAAAATCCCAATAAAATAAAATGACAAGATTTTCAGATTTTAATTATTTTAATTAGTTTCTTTTTTCAATGCCAATACAACTGTTTTCAGTACAAATGTTTCAATGCCAATGTTTCCTTTTTCAGTACTGGTTTTGTTTTCAAAGCCATTTTTTTTTTTTTTGTATGCCAAATTTTAAAGTCACCGTTTTGGCTCCATACATGACCAGCCATAATTAGGCATGGGTACCGAAAAGCGGTTCCCATTTTGGAACCGGAACCGAAACCCGAAGATTCGAGAATCGTTTAAAAATGCGCATTTCGATCTTTATTTCGATTCCTGGCAGTTCTCCCCGCGCTCTGAGTGAGCATCTGCAAGGACCTTTTTTTATGATCTGCAAGGACCTGTGTGAATGACGAGCGTACTACGTCACATCCGCGGCTGCGCAGTATACTGTTTAGACAAAGAAACAAAGAAAATGGAGGGAAGAGGCGCAAAACAGAAACGGTCGAAAGTGTGGTTCAGTTATTCAAAGAAGACAGACGGATTGGCGACTTGCAACACCTGTGAGAGAGACATTTTTTGCAAGGGGGGATGCACGACTAATATGGCGAAGCATTTATTAACTCACGGAGTAAATGTGAGGGACTGTGGCATCTTTGAACAATGGCTGAAAAAAGATCCGGCGGACAGCAACAACATGATGAGCTCGGAGTCCGACGCCGGCAAAGGTTAGGAACGTTATACAAAAAAAGATAAGCAGACAAGTCACATGTATTTGAATGAATGACGTTAACGTTACATATCATACATTTTATCATCATTCCCCAAGGCTCAAAGCATTGAAAGTCCTTTCACTATAGCGGCGAAAAACAGGGAAAAGAAGACGACTGTGAGCGGGGAGCAAACGGAGCAATGTCACAGAGCAGTGACACGATTTATAGTGAAGGGGTTACACCCCTTTGCTACTGTTGAATCAGCATCATTTAAGTAAGCTGGCACAGCACATTTCTGGTTCTGATTCATAGCAGCTCCTTTGCTATTTTCCTGTATCATACTTTGGCAAATTATTAAACATAAACGAACTGAAAGAGTAACTTTCATATTGTTTGCTGCACCATGTTGATGACATATTTTGTTTACATCCCTGTATATTATTTGGTGCAGCATAATGATATGAGTATTATTTCTTCACAGGGAAATGATCAGTGCCTTGAATCCCCTCTACAAGCCCCCCACCAGGCATATGCTCACCAACCACTTTGTACCTGCCTGGTACAATGTAGAGAAGCAAAATGTCAAATCTGTATTAGAAAAAGCCAGCAAAGTAGCAATTACTAGTGATGGCTGGACTAGCATTTGCCAAGACCATTACCTAACAGTAACAGCACACTACATTACACAGGGTACAATGCAACAGAAAGTCCTTCTTACAAAGGCGGTCTACAGAGCACAAACAGGAGATGTGGTGGCAGAGGAAATAGGGGATGTTTTAGATGAGTATGGGATAAGAGAAAAAGTTACTGCTATCACAGTGGATAATGCATCCAACATGGATGTAGCCGTTAGAAAGCTGGACATCATTAAGATAGGCTGCTTTGCCCATACATTAAATCTTGCAGCTCAAACTATTTACACACTCAACTCAGTTGCAAAATCGGCAGCAAAGATTCGAGAAGTGGTTGTGTGGATGAAGAGGTCAGCAATGGCCAAGGTTGTGCTCCGTGAAAAGCAACACCTTCTTAGTAAGATACTCTGTCAATACATTGCATTACATTATTCCTCCTTATCTTTGTATTAAACATCATATCATTATTGTAAATTAAAGTAATGATGAAATTATCATTACTTATTAATTGCATATTATTGTTTGTTTTTTATTCATGTTGTTTGTTTGTAGAAATAGAGAAGAACTCCCTCCTCCTTGATGTCAAAACTCGCTGGAACTCCCTTTTCCTCATGATTGAGAGGTTCCTGCAGCAGTACCCTGCTCTTCAAGCTGCCTCTTTGGATCCACGGCTTAGAAAGCCAATGGAGCGTGACAGGTACACATGGGATGGAATTAATGATTCAACGGGATTAATGATTAAATTGAGAATATTGTGATTAACTAGCGTAGTGTGAATTAAGTGATTATTTCTTGATAGTACTGCAATTCATAATTTCAGTTTTGATTTATTAATATGATTATTTTGTTTTCCTTTTTTTCCAAAACAGACTCTCCAAACTGACAGATGAGGACTACAGAAAGGCAGAGGAATTTATTGAACTCATGCAGATCCTGTACATATCAACCCTTTGTGCCTCAACTGAAATGAGCTCCACCTGCGGCCAAGTTCTACCAATCTTGCAAAAGCTGAAGAACCATTTCACAGTCCAAGATGGAGATTCAGAGTTTGTCTCCTGTCTAAAGAAGAAAATCTGGACTGATCTATCAAAGCGATATCAGGTAAAAATCAATGTCACTGAGACAAATTCGTTATGTATTTTTTATTACTCTAGTTAAATCTAAATTACATGTTAATATTTTTCAGACAGATGTGGTGAGAAACTTCCTTGGAGAAGTAACTGCCATGGACCCTCGCTTTAAAGTCTGTGTAAAGCGGCAAAAAATTTGTGTTATAAGTTTGTCACACCATAGAAACATGTATCATTGACCACTGAGCCAAATTTGAAAGATTAAAAAAATTGCTAAGTATATAAAATTAGGTCTCAAAATCCTGGAAAAACAAGCACTTCTCTCTGCTGTGAAACGCTGGAGGCGTGTCAGTTAGAGGCGCTGGAGCCACAGGGGGTTGCTGCTGCTCCTAAAGAGGTGATGGTCATACATGACGTTAATGACGTCGGTGTTTCCCCAGGTGTTCCCCCAGGTGTTCCCCAGGTGTTCCCCAGGTGTTCCCCTTGTCTATCTAAACCCACGGACAGTTATCATATGGATGCTGTTATAATGTGTAGTGATTGAGATCCTGACCCATAATCACCATCAGTAAACTGGACGCTGTCTGACTCTGTCACTCGCGGGGACAGAGGCTGTTTTCTGGGGGAAAGTTCCCTGAAGTCTCGGTCAGGAGGGCTGGGGGTCGCGGCTGATTTATTTTCGTCACAAACACTTGGTGAGTTAAAGTCTTTGCCAGTGAAAAACCCTGTTTTCTGAGCAGAAATGAGGAGGAGTCGGATAGGACAGGCAGAAGACGGACAGGAGGACAGACGCTTCTCCACATACAGCTGTGGTATTTGTTTTCCTCATATAAGTTGCTAAAGACAGTTACAGTTACTATGTTACTTTTGTTCAGTCATGTAACGTTGCTTTGTGGGACATTTCTCTGTATTTAGTTGAGTGAAGGACCTGTGCAGTTATCAGACTGTCAGACCGACACGCCCTCGCTCCGCGCCTCCGGATCATGCGTTCACACTGGGACGGCTCACCAATAATGCGGCCCTGATACTACCTCCACATACCGCCGGTGGGACCCGCCATCAGCGGGACGGAGAGTGTCAGCGGCGGCCACATAAGGCCGGTGGCACTTGCTGTCGGCGGGAGGAGAGGATGCAAGCCTGGGACGAGAGGATCGGTTCGGCCCCAGGGACCAGCGTCAACGGACTCTGCAGAATTCCAGACTTTACCTGGTGACAGTTGCTGAAACGATCAGGGGTAAAGTGGACACTGCAGAGACGGGTGTTGGTGGTGATGTTTAACTCCCCACGGTAACGTTAGCTCCTCTTGACAAAATCGATCCACCGTTTCCTTACATTGTCATCCGAAGGAAACTTAAATAAGCTAACAGCGCCATCACCCTGCACACTGTGGCATCCAGGAAAGATGCAGAGCGATGTGGCGGAGACATGACTGGTTAGCTGACTGGTTGGCTGGTTAGCTAGCTGCAAACTATTGTAAGCAATGCTATCCAAGACTGGAGAGCGAGTGGGAGAACCGCTGAAGCTGACGCGCTTCTAGATAAATCATGGCCGCGTTACGTAACGCGGCCATGATTTCTGCCCCTCCCATTAAATCCTGAACACAGAAATGTTGAAAAACTGTTTGTGAGCCTAGCTCCAAAATTAAATTGTAAATGGTCGAATGGCTTTTACATGTTTTAAGTAAACACATTTATGACCTGTTTAATGTGTTTAGAAGAAAATGGCTGATTTTGCTTTACACGGACTTTAAGCATACGCTAAAGGATGCTGAGGAACATAAGACAGTGTGGAACCGGATCAATGAGAAAATCCTTGCCGCACATCCTGCAGAAACAGAACAGGTAATGTCAAATGAATGAATTTAGATTTGTACAATGATTTCCTGCACATGTTCTGTATTACTCATTTGTTTGCGTCTGTCTGATTACACTTACCTGCTGCAGCTGACAGAGCCTGGTGTCTCTGGCGAGGACAAGGTGGGACGCAAGCAGACTGACAAGCCAAGAGGAGAGGAGGAGAGCGAGGAATCGAAGAATGAGACTGTTTCAGTGAGTACACTTTCTTCTTCTTTCGTTTATCGTCATATGTCCAGATCTGTATCAGTACACTTTAATAAACATTAAACACTCCTTTAGTCATACCTTATAAAAAAATCAATGAGTGTATGTTCTTTGAGTTTGAAATATTTTTCCTTTCTTTTAAGCTTCAAACCAGCAAGAAGATGAAGCTAACACCCCTGGAGAAGCTTTTTGCGGCAGATGATGTCCTGAAATTGAACATTATTAAAAGTGTTGCTGCTGCTGCCCCAGCCATCAAGATCAGGGCAGAAAAAGAACTGGCAATGTATAAGGCCCTTCCTCCAGCTTTGACCTCCGAAGACCCTTCTGCCTGGTGGTGGAGGAAGAGAGATGTGTATCCTTTGTTGTCAGACTTAGCTCTGTCATACTTGTGTGTTCAGGCCTCTTCTACTCCCAGCGAAAGGGTTTTCTCAACTGCTGGAGATACAATCAGCACTGAGAGATCCCGTATCCTTCCAGAGAAGGTCGACATGCTGATTTTCCTCTTCAAAAACTGCTGACTTCGTATTGTGTAGCACTATGACCAGACCTCTCTTTTTTTAAATTTTGTTTTTATGCTTTTGTTATCGAATATTTCAATCCACAAGCAATGGACTGCTGTAATTGTTGAAGTTAAAACAAAAGGACGTCCTCCTGACTGTTATTTTTCTGAACACATTGAACTCTTACTTTGTAGATGCCATGCTGGTTGGACAGCATGATGGGACAGTTTGCTTGTCAGAGAGTGATGTCGTGTATGTGTGTGTATCACACAGCAGCAGATTTCAAGTAAAATAATGAAGCAGCAAGTGTTAACATCTATAGAACTGTACATTGACTTATTGTTTAGAGGCAACAGTGTTGGTTTGTCCAATTTTCAAATAAAAAATGTTATTCTTGACGTATTCCATTTATTTACTTTCTAATTAATATTGGTATCGGAATCGGTAATCGAAAAGAATCGGAATCGAAATGAGGAATCGAAATAGGAATCGGAATCGATGAAAATGCAAACGATGCCCATCCCTAGCCATAATGGCAGGATTAAGAAATGTAACCATCGTGTAGCAGCTGCTCTGATTAAAGAAGGTCATTCCAGTTTGACATAGGAGGCAGAGGAGGTGGCCTACGACATTACTTATCACCCACCTACAATGCAGTACTGAGTTCCCTCCCCAGACAGCTAAACAATCCAGCTAGTTGGAACTGAAGACGCCTCTTGGATGAGAAGTGAAACGTCTTCAACAAACTGAAACACGTCCAGTTGACTACGATACAGAACACAGAATTACCATGACTTGGATGACTGAGAACCTTCGTCAACAAAGACTCGATTTCCCCGCCAGCTCCAGTTGGCCGCTGCAGTCAGGTTCATACACAGGAGTGATGATAAATGCACTTTTTTGTCCAAAAAGAAAAATATCCAAAGTTGCTAAAGATCCCCTAGTCTCCCCGGCCCTCTCCACACAACACTCAACAGACATCTTTTGTTTTGGAAAAGAGACCTGTAGTTGTAGAAGGCACATATATTATGAATTTCGGGTCGAAGTTGTTAAAAATTCATAACAATGTCTTCTTTTAAACCTTATGATTTACAATCACTGGAATTTCCACGTTAGTAAAATCAGAGCCAGCGTCTGCACACTGAGCAGAAAAAGCCTTTATCCCTGTTAGCAAAGGCACTCCTATGAACGCTGCACTTACGCGAAAATGAAACCTCCCGACCTCTGTTTACCAGCTGTCTGGGAAAAGATGGTCAGGACTATACACACACACACACAGACATGCACACACGCTGTCTGTTTCTCATGTGGGAAACAGCTGTTGAGGCCTCGAGGTAATGTAATGACTGATTCAAACTAAATCGGAACTTTCTATATGATCTGTTTGGCAGTGTGTGTGTGTGTGTGTGTGTGTGTGTGTGGTGTGTGTGTGTGTGTGTGTGGACTGAGGTGGTAAGACAGCAGGTCTGTTGTTCGGGGAAAAGATGAGTCAGATTGACTGAACTGAACAAAACAAAGGGCTCCAGACTCGGAGATATGAGAAAACACACAGATATAAAACCACAGTGTGTTCATATGCGTGTGTGTCTGCAGTCATGAAAAAAAACACAAGTGTTTTGGATGAGCAGGTATAAAATTACAAATACAGAGCTGAGTGTGAGTCAGCTGCTTGTGTAGCAGAAGATGATACACAGACTTCAGTTTAGTCTCTTTTTCGATTTTGAGGTATCAGTCTCTGATGCTACATTAACACAAAAATGTTTTCATTTATGTTGAACTGCTTACTGCCGTGGCTGCTGTGGTTCCTGAGATATGGTGAGAATACTTTTGCAGTCCAGATTGGCTCTGATCAACCTCAGTGAAGACTATGTCTGCATGTAGAAGGAGCAGCAACAGAAATGAGTACACCTGTGGGGTAGCATGACGTTGTCTACCTGAGTGATGAGGGAAGGCTCTGGAAAATCGCAAATGCATTTGGAAGATTATGATAGCTAGCTGTCAGTGTGTTCAGCCATTTTTCATGAGCTATTAGCATTAGCCTCACTAGATAAATTGTCTCTCTATTAGCATTAGCAATAAAACTGACTACACCCTTTGATATCGTGGAATATTTGAATGTACATACATTTACAGAATAGATGTAATTTTGTCAATATTTAGAACGATACAAAAGGATGTTGACAGTGTTTTAATAAAACCTTTGTGAAGTGAGTAGTCATGTTTCACTGCCTCATCATTTTTATCTTGATTTCAGGAATTATATTTTGCAAGCTGACACGTGATATTAGAGTAAGTAAAACAAAACTGTGTGTAGTATTTTCTGCAACAGATCAACAAACCACAGAGTATATATAGTCTGCTTTCTGTTTGGCATGCACATGCCCAGTATAGATGAATTGTCATGTCATTTCCATATTAGAATGTGTAAGTACGTACAGAGAATAAGTATAAAATGGCTAAAAGGCTTGTCTGGAGTTCACTCCATTTTAAAATGAAAAGTATTCCTGAGATTTCCTGTGTGGAGGGAAATGGAACATAGTCTGTGGTGGATACTGTGAGCATTGCACTTTGTTTACTCCAGAGAATACAAGTATGAATGTAGGAATGTTTTTATAGGGAAATAAAGAATGGTTCAACATTTGAAAAATGACTTTGTTGTGGCCGGGTGGGTCATCTCCCCCCGTCACTGCATGGCGCGTTGCCAGCTGGTGCAGATTAATGTTGGTCGGCGCTGCGGGTGATTAAACCCAGGTGTGTTGGTCACCGCTCTCTCTCTCTCTGCTTCTGCTGTGCGGTGCGTACGTCCGTGTCTCCCCGTCGTGTCGTTAAGGTAGGCATCCTTTACTATCTGCCATTGCATTTTTTATTCGGCTCTGGGGCTTCATCCTCCCTTTCCGTTGCAGTGCTGGGAGCGACGGTGAGCCGGAGGGAGCGAGTGGTTCAGGTGGGCGCGTGTTGGGTGCAGAAGAGCTCAGAGGTATGCTGCTCGTATTTGTCTGCTGAGCAGTTTTCCATCTATTGCGCTCGTTGTGACACTTTCTCTCTTGCTGTGCAGCGGTGCCGCCGGCTCCCACTCTCCTAGTTCTACACTTATCCAGTTGGCGTCCTGGTGTGTTCCAGTCATCGGCCACCACGACAAGGTTGCTGCTGTCCTGGCTCGGCTCCGGGTGGACTGAGAAGCTCCACACTGTCTCGGGTCACTGCATGTGGCCACAGCTTCACGTCCAGTGTGAAGGCATCACGCCATTATCGGTGCCCACACTACAAGATCCAGTCTGAGTCAAGCCGAGTTTGGCTCACCTGTCTTTTGATTTAAATAATTTTTTTCCCCTTTCCTAATTTAAATATTAAAGATTGTTGTGTTGACATAATTCCAGTCGCACTTAGTTTAGCATTTGTTTGCTAATAGTTTATTATTTTAATGTATTACTTTGATTTTGGGTTAAGATATTATTTCCTAGCCTAAGTGGTGTTTCTTTGTTCCTTAGTTGTAGATTGAATTTTTGTTATTTTTTTCTTGTGTTATATAAATTATTTCTATTTTGCTCTGATTTCTTTTGGGTTTCTTTGGTATTAATTGATTGTGCATTTGGTTTTCTTTCTTAAACTGTAGATGCTCCAGATGTCCCCACACTGTGCCTGGTTTTTTCTGTTTCTTTCTTCTTTTACAACAGATGCTGAGGCCCAAGCGAGCGGCAGCCCTCTCCTGCTGGTGGTGTGTGACAGTTTGTTTTGGTTGCAGTGCACTAGTGGTTTATAGTTGGATTTTGTCCCTTTTTGAGTTCCCTGCCGCCGTGGTAAGCCCCAGCCCTGGTTAGGTTCTTTTTGTTTTTTGCCAGTGTGGTGACTGCATCTGAGCATATCGCCCTTTGGTCAGCCAACGCCACAACCCTACTTTATTTCAAAGTTATTTTAGCAATTTGTTAAAGTATATTTCTTTGAAACCATGCACGTCTTCTGGCCCTCCTGGATTTTTCGAACCTGTGTTGGCCTTGTATGGGTATATCCTGGGTTAAAATCCCAGGTGGTGTTGTTGACAACACACTAACTCTCATACACACACACACACACACCCGCCACATCTACAAAGGCGAGATAAGATTTTATGCTGTGTGTCAAGCACGGAGCTTGAGTCCAAGCATTATTAGGCTAGCTGTTTGGGAGATTCAAGAGGGTGAGTGACATCATAATTCATATCTCTGGTTTCTCTTTAACTGCCAGAATGAGTACATTCCCTTTGGATATTTACCAGGAAAATAAAGAGCCAGTATGTCTGGAGACCAGATCGATGGAGCAGACGACCCTGCAGGCTCCAGCAGCTTCAGTGTACAGCACGAGGTGGATGGATTGTCTGGTATTCAGGGAATGTGGCACGACTAGTGATGTCTGCATACCGCACAGCCTTTCAACCCTCCCTCACACTCTGAGAGTCCCTCTCTGTCTCTATCTATATTGAGCCAGCAGTACAAGTAAACCAAATAAATACACTGAGATAAAGTCCCTCTAAAGTTCTTTATTTCAAGCCGAGTTGGGATTATTGGACAATTTAGCAGAGCACAGTTTATTTCCAATGCTACATTCGAAGCCATGTAGCAGTGTGTCCTTAATGTAGTGAGGTGGAGGTGTGAGGGCTGAGTGGAGTTGCATGGGAAAGTTAAAGTGAAACTCTCGCCAAATAGCAAACCAATGCTTTATTTGCGATTGAATATGAGTCAAACCTTCATGTAAAAGCATAATTACAACGAAAGAGGTCGCACTTAGGGATCGACACTTTGTCTGCCATGACGGCGGCGTGCCAGAGGTGCAGCAGCAACCGTGAGTCGTCCTTTTTAGTAAACTGTGTACACAATGTTCTCAATGCTCGTGTTCATGTGTAGAGACCCTGGTGATACTACCAGCAAAGTTTCATGTTGTGTCGAGCCTTCTTGGTGTTTTAAAAATAGCGATTTTGATGTTAGCGTAAAAATGCCCCTGCACCCTATTGAAAATTAACTTGCCCTAAAACGAAACTACGGTAAATCTTAAGTGCCTCTTTCATCGTAATTATGCTTTTACACAAAGGTTTGACTTATATTCAATCGCAAATAAAGCCTCGGTTGCTTTTTGGCGAGAGTTTTACTTTAAACATCAGACATGTTGGACACGTTGCTTTAGTAGAGACCTCTGTCAACAGTGGAACTTCTGGAGAGCATGTAAACTGCTGAACCTCTTCTCTTACAGCTAGCAAACACCAAGACTGCATCACAACCAACATCTGGTAAAGCGTGGGACAGGCAACATGGCTGACCAAATCACACGAGGTACAAGGTACAAAGTGTATTTATTTATCAATCTACATCACGGGGTACTGCCAAGTAATGGAAGATTACAAGTCACAAAAGAAACAAATATATAAATGGAATAATAAGTAAAATCATAATGGTGGAGTTTTGAGCATGAGTTCAGGAGTCTCACAGCCTGAGAATGAAGCTGCTCTGTAGTCTGATGGTACAGCAGCAGATACTTCTGTATCTTTTGTCAGACAGCAGCAGGGTGAAGCTAAAGTCTTCTTCACTTTACTGCCACACAGGCCCCCCAACACTCACTGCTTACATCATCATTTTGTAAAAGCTACATTTACACTGCACACACTGAAACACCTAGCCAGTGTTATAAGATTCATACACTCTGCTGGCCTTTTTGGAAGAGCTAACTTATGAGGGGATTATAACACTGTTTCAGTCTGGCCAAGTTTTTAAAGTTAATAGACTTTATAAGGAGGTAGTCCACTTCTTAGTTTTTAAACCAAATCACAATCATCTGGGTCTGCTCTAAGTGCACCATGCAGCGACGCTCCCCCTGAAGAAGTGTCTGGAGAAACTTGTTTTGCATGTGGGGAGGTGATCCCTGACATTAGTGGATAAATCCCTGAGCTTCTGGCTTGTTTACATTTGTGTCATCATTGACCAGCTTAGTTTAAGGGTAACCCATCATTTTTAATGTAATCTAACTTGCTATGAGGTTGTTGCAGTTTCCCAAAGAGACAGAGATTATAACAGTAACACACAGATAGTTAAAGGAAGCTCTGCTCTGCCTGAACTTATGCTATACTCGATTCATTGGATATAATTATCTTTCGTTCTGTCTGGTATCAGGGTTGGTACAGTATTTCAGTAGCTGTTATTCACTTTAGTGCCATTTTGTCCATCAGTGTATTTTAGTCTGTCAGGCCTGGGCTAGAAAGAGGACTCAGATGCAGAGCAAGTACAAATTCACAGGCTGAAAATGCAAAGCTTCAGGATAGAGTGACAATCAATCAGGGTGTGAAAATATGATAACCTGACAATCTACTAACTAAATAAAGAAACAACTCAGAAAATAACTCCACAAAACCGGAGAAAACAAAATCACTTTCTAAGAGGAAAATAAAAGACTGCAATAACCTACACTATGAGACTAGGCTAGAAAAGGTACAACAGAAATTCACTCAAACTAGGAAGGCACAAGGCTATTAAACTACACTGACAGACTAAGCTGTAAAAATGTAACAATGAAAATCACTCAGAGGAAACAAAAGGCTATAAACATAAACTGTGAGACTGCTGCGCTGAAAAAATTAACAAACAAAAAATCACTCTTCTTGAGGCAAAGAATAAACAGAGAAAAAAACAACAATGAATACAATACTTAGACTAGAACTTGGAGCTATGACGAAGGGCTGGGGTGCACGACGGAAGGAGACACTTTGGCACAAGACAAAGGGAGACGCAGACTATAAGACACATGAGGGTGATGGGAAACAGGTGCAAACAATCAGGGATTAGGGGAGACGTCAGACCGGTGTCACAAGAGGAAGGCAAGTGACCTGAAACGAGAGGAGAGTTAGACTTTTAAAATAAAACAGGAGGCACACGAGACAAAAAACCCAAGACAAGACAAAACCTCACCGCTGTGTGACATAATCCTATGTTTGAAGTGAAACTGGTGTTGGTTTTATATCCATGTTGCTCATTGTGACGTATTTTCTGCTGCTGTTTGAATGCCTTGCTCACTCATTAATAAGGCCTTCCCTGTGAGCTTTGGTGACTACATGAATATCCACTCAATGTGATATTCAAACGTAATGAATGATTTATGATAAATAAACCATGAAAATCAACCTCTCCTACATTTCTTCATGTGTTCATGCTCAGTGCGTATGAGCGCATTTATTTACATCTATTTTAACAAACACGCGCACACACACCGTCTCAGTCTTTACCCAAATACTTCTCTGATTAGCAAACAAACAGTAGAAACAGAAGACTGTCTGTGTGTGTGTGTGTGTGTGTGTGTGCTGTGACACACTGTGTGTTAATGTTAGGGGTGATTTCCTGCTGTGCTTTGTGGCAAAAACAAAGCAGAAAATAAGCATAGCATCACCAACACATGATACTGATAATTGAACCTAAAGAAATGTAAAGTTGCAACAAATCCTTGGTGTGTAGAGACATTTATTATGGTGTTTAGGTTGAGGCAAAGTCTGGTGACGATTTTGTAATGTGACTGAACCCTGTGAAAACTAACAGTGAATCCCACATGCCAGCCCGAGTACTCACTAAAGCACCAAATGTTGATTCATCCGCGGCTGAACATAATCCCCAACAAATGTAAAATTTCTTCATTGTTGAGTAACGTTTGTTAGCAGCTGTAGTCGGTCACTGTGACCTGCTGTTTCAGGATATCACTTAACCTATTTTAATAATGAAACTATGACAGACAGGGTAAGGAAGTCAGATCATTTATGCATTTTGTGCAAACAGAGATGACCTGAGGCTGAGGAAGGCCTGCACATGGATAACACACAATGCAGCACAGTGATGAAAGTGTCTGAAAGCTTGTCAGCATGGACCAGTTATACCAATGTGCATTTCAAAACTACAGTGCAAGTACACAGCAGAGTGAGATTTAGATTTACCACCATTTTAAAGGAGCAACTCTGAGATATTTGTTGTACTGCTGTTCTGCCATGCCACAGACACCCATTATTAGAGCTGAGGAACGAGAAATTGTTTGAAGCATTGAAAGAGAATATTTTATTTACAGTACATTTAGAGAAGAGACAAACAACATGTACACTGGAGAGAAGTAAAATGATCAAAGAGTTCATCAGAAAGACAACCATATAGGTCGACTATGAAAGTAACCCTGCATCCTGAGAGTGCAGCATTCGAGTGGGGTAATAGGGTACTATTAGGTCTTTGAGATATGCTGGTGCCTTGCCATTCAGGGCTTTGTATATGAGGAAGATTGTTTTCAATTAGGGTTAGGGCTAGGGTTAGGGTTACATATATAGTTAGTGAATGCGTTTAGCTGTGAGGCCATGTGCCACATCACAAGGACAAAATAATCTAGCAGCGAGTAGAGCGCAGATCAGGGTATTGACAAATATGCTAAAGGTGTGTCAGGGTGAAAACCACACCCAGCCTCTGCAGCTCACCTCTGAAAATACACAAGAAAAACATACACACCAAAACAACCAGAACCCCACACCAAAAGTCCAGATCATGACATCTGTCATCACAATGGGACTAACCTGGTTAAATAAAGAAATGTTGTTTTGGAAACATATGACACATGACGTATGTTGTTTTTGGGGGGTGACTGGCAATTGACATTTTCAATAGTTTAGGTAACGGACTAGAAATGCAGTCTCCAACAAGGGTCACTGGCTCGGCAGCCTTCTCACCTGTAACCTGCTCTTTAATCTCCTTTATACATTCTATATCATTTGCAATCCCAACAGTCTTATGCATCTGTGTAAATCTGGTTACCAAATCTAGCACTGATATAATTACAGTTTATATATTACCATACCACTATACCAAAACACAAAGTTTTGTGATTGGTTCAGTTTGTGTTCACAGCAAACTAAGTTTGATCAGTAACATTCCAATTTACTACAAGTAGTGTAATATTGTTATCCATTTTCATAAGCATACAACAGCACTTGTGACATGAGCTGTTTCCATCAGTTGAACACACTTGTCACGTCAAGAGGTTGATTTCACAGTTTGTGAAAATCAAATTTGATTTCAGAACATCATGTAATCAGGCTTCCAGTGCCACGGTTCACTGAGAGCTCTATTTTTATACTAAGCTCCAAACCAGCACTTAAATGCACTTGGAGCTGAGCATGGAACTTCCAACTGGAAATCAAGACCAACGCCTAACCCTTCACAGTGTAGCACACAATAAAGTCTGTTAGCAAGTATCTTAACATCACCCAAAACACAATCAAACATTTTAACCATTCTATCCCAACAATGTGACTTGATATATAAAAAAGGAGAAAGCTGTGGTTCTTCAGCCAGGACTAAAATCAGTCAAACTGACTCTGTCTCCACAAAACACATGGAGTGCTGGATTGTGTCATTAAGCCGAGCAAGCATTTTATGTAGCAGTGGGAGGGGGAGGAGCGCATTTGGGGTTCTGATGGAGACAGTTGGGGTGGAGAAAACCTAAGCATGGGAGGTCTGAGCTAATCATATTGTCTCTGTACCAGCCAGACAATTATTAGCCGGGAGGGTCACATGGTTTTCAGGGGTTTTCATAAATGTCATTTTTTAGTGAATAATTCCCACCCTAAGACAAATCAGAGTATAATCCCATCATAACGTTATGCCATTACAGTATATCTCATAACCAATAATTATGCCTGTAGACAAAAATCAAATGGACTAAAGAAGGGGCTTTTTGGCAAGAAAGCACAAATATGGAAACACAAATTAATTAATTTCAACAGTACCACCTGACTGCAGGAGCTACTCTTTGTTCATGACCTATCAGATCAGAGCTGTGTGTCATGTGGCACTTCCTGAATGTCACCACTTGACCTCGGCGCCTGGCGTCGCTTAAGGCTTGGCCCTTGAGTCTAATGTTAGCTGACATGCTACTGTTGACAGAAACTTAAAATCTAACCTCTAATTGAAGTTGAACAGAAGATCTCCATTTTGTTTATGTCTGCTTGAATGCACTCCACTGGGATCACGTGTTCGCTGTTTATTCATGTGTATCAACATTGAAAGTGTCACAAATCCAAATTGCACCAAATTTTACAAACACTTCCTGGTCATTAGCAAATTCTTGAGAGATGTGAATGACAGAAAGACAGACAGACAGACAGACAGACAGACAGAGATTCCTTGCTATCCACCTGTTTCCTCCGAAGCCTATGGGGGCTGCCATGACAGATAACTACTTCCGCCGGCAGTTTTCTGTTTCCGGTTGCCTTGCAACTGCATGACTGACCGCTGCCGCCGAGCTAGCCCTAAACAACTAGTGTTAGGTCACACATGCTAAATTGTTTTTAAAATGAGCTCAGTTACAAGATGTGCCATTGTTGGTTGCCACAGCAATTCATGAAAATTAAAGTTTTTTTCAGAAACTTCTTGTGTAGTACATCAACAACTTAGACAAACATGTCCGTGCCCTGCGCCCCACACGCCATGCTGAGGAAGGAGGAACGGAGACTAGCGTGGCTCGCGGCTTTGACACTAAAATAAATATTTGGGTTTATGAATATCTTCCACAAAATAGCTGCTGCATGACTGCATGACTTCTCTAACCCAACAATGTCCGAGCAGCCGCCTGTCTCCATGACTCCAGTTTCCTTCAGCATCATCCACGCTGTATGTTTAGCTTGATTGACGCTGTGGCTGGGCGCTAACATTACTGCTGCCTTCAGAAATATAAACTTGCTGTGTTTCTTCAACAGTACTTTCCCTAGTTTGTTACTGTGCAGGTTGTTGTATGCTTTTGTGCTCTTGTAACTGCATAATTCTCCGCCGTCAACACCTTCAGAAAATATAAGATAATTACCTGTCGATGTAGCTAACATCGGGCTAATGCTTCATGTCATCTGCCCACTCCGTGAGAACTGACGGGTGAGGCAAAGTGAGAACTGTCCTCACGACTTATTAAAACATCCGTACTGTATATCCACCTCCAATTTTTATCCATTCTGTCGCTTTCTTTGTGTTTAAAGCCGGTTTTTAGAGCGAGCATGACAGCTACGCTAGTGTAAACACCGAGGTCAGCCAGTTCAACCGGAAGAGCATAACCGAATACCGCTATGAACCATGGGTAAACTCACAGTCTCACAGTTGACTCAAGTCAAGAATAAGGTGGATATAGTTAGATGATAACTGCAACACCTGATTAATTTTCCAGTTGTCTCTGTTGAAAACAGTTGTTGATGTTAGCCGTTCGACATAGCAAAACTGGGCCAGTTTTGGCCGTGGGGTGGCCAGGAGCAAACCGCCCAAATGCCATCAGTCCACACAGTATGTGGGCTGGATAAGGGTGTCTGGTAAATATTGCTATCTGGACTGGAACTCTACTGTTAATTAATGAAATACTCCTAAAATATGTTTTATTTCCACATTACACTTGATTATGTTTGATGTCGGTGCAAATTTAAGGCATGGGTGCTGAGCTGCTAGTATGCAAGCTAGCTTAGGCAGCTGCTGCAGGGGAGTCAAGCTGGTCCTAATGTTAGCAGGGCTTTTATATCAAGAGAAACATCATTGATCGTCTCTCAGAGAAGTCTCTTGAGATTGGAAAACTGATGGTGGTTCTGAGTTAGATGAAGTACATCCTGTAGTAAATTCTTAGTCTGAGGAAGGTTGGCATGTCACCTGAGATCCTCAGCAACTTCTACGGCTGCATTGTTGAGAGCACCTTGACCGGATGTATTACCGTCTGGTATGGCAGCGCTACTGCATTGGACTGCAAACGCCTCTACCATCTAGCATCTACCACCGCAGAGTCCACAGGAGAGCTGCCTCCATCCTCAAATTGGTATTATTGGTATTATTGTTGCTGCTTTTTCTCATTTATCACATGTGCCATGTGTAAACTTGTATATTTTGTATATGTATATTTCTTTATAACACTGTTGGCATTCTGTGGAAAGCAAAGGAAGAATTTCATTGCATAATCGAGAACATTTTTCTTTACCGTGCATATGACAATAAACACTTGCTCCACATATTGGTGAAGCAACGCTCTGAATTTACACGAGTTTCACTGCACAGACAGACAGACAGACTTGGACCAATGGGGAATTCTGACGTAGATTTAAACCTTGCTTGTTTATGCTCACAAACACGTTGTTGCTTTTAAGTGAGACATCCTGTCTCCTGTGGAAGTAATTAGTGTGGTTTCCTCACAGACAACTAGGCCCACTGACAGCACAGCAGAGGAAAGGGTTGCCTGCTGGCTTCGTCCTTTTGAGATGTCCCTATAGACTCTGATAAACCCTAAATCATACACATCGGCCTTGTCTTCAAATGTCAAAAAACATCACATTTATCCTTCTGCTGTGACAAATGTGCACACTGGCCTGTCCACTCTGAACTCTGTAAGTCCCACAGGTCATAAATTGAGGGACCCTGATGCCACAGTTTTATTGCCCCTCAGTGTGGGCTAACACCTCCTATTCTCCCCTGCTGCCCTCTGCTCTTTGCCTCAGTCTTCTGTTGTTGTAATTAGAGCCCCGACATCTAATGAGCCTACTCATAAACACTCAACCTGCATTGTGTGGCAGAGAGCTGAATTTTAAACGGTAGGTTTAGCCGTCATTTAGTCTGAGATTTCAGAAGGAAAGAGAGGGGAAGGAAGGGAAACAGAGAAGGGACTAATGGAGGGAGGGTGACTTCAGACTTCAGGATGTCTGGAATGAATTCCTATTTTTATGAAGAGAACATTTTTATTCACAGCCTTCTGCCTCTTTTGTTTGTGCATGCTTTATGCACCTCACACCCATCTTAATTTAATCTCTTAGTAATTGCAGTCTCAGCAGTAGGTGTCCACCATTTGTGTGGGGGGGGGGGGGATATACAGCCTCACAGAGCTGCCAGCATGGCTTTAGACTCTTCGGCTAGGCCCACACTGGATGCTTGTGTAGTGCGTGATGGCTGCATTACTGAGCTGCTGCTGCTCACTCGCTTGTATCACTCACTCACTCATCTGTTTAAATTGAGCTTGCCTTTGATAACTATTAACTATGATGCAATTTTCCTTTACCAATGGTGAAAGAGCAAAAAAGTGGGAGGGAGAAAGAGGGAGGGAGGGAGAGAAAGAAGGACAAAGAGAGCACAGGGAAACTAACCTGCCCTATTCTCTTAATGTCTGTGACAAATTCTACACATGATATTGAAACTGTAGTGTAACGCTGGTATGATGTGGATATGACTGTCTGCAGGTCGTTTCAGGTCTATTTTTGCAGTCAAAAATGGCAAGAATTAATTTAGATGTTACGCCGCTGCAGCCGCTCTTGACACATGTATAAGCCGTGCTACTCAACCTGTTAACAGGGACGTCGAAGTAAAAAGCAAGTCCAGTCAACGTTGCAGGTTGGAATTTCCTTGTCAAAATTCCCAACTTCTAATCTCCAAGATCTACTGATAATAAATGTTCCAGTCAAAAGCCTGATACAAACTGTGATCTACAAATACAGCCTAACCCTTCACCATTTATCTTGCAAGGCAGCTGGATAGTGAGATCATGTGATTATATCATCTTGCAAATACCACCCTGCCAGTCCTGTGGCCGAACATACAGTGGTTGAACCATTCAACACCCTTTAGGACCTACTTGCAGCTACAAGAGTGGTTTAGACGTGACGGCCAGCAAAAAAAAAGATTGTTGGTTTTTAAACAATAGCTTCTCAAGACGCTAGCGTAGCTGTGATAGCAACATTGCATCAGAAATGGAGAGTTTATCTTTGGGGATTTTTTTTGATCGTCTCTCAACTGACTTCATTAAGAGTTTGATTTACTAACTGGCTACTATGCATCATAATAGATGGTGATGGACAGATTGTTCTTCCAATCACCTACCATTTATTTGTTGAAAGTGATGGCCCTTTTCCAAAGAGTTTCTTGTGGCTATTTTCCAGATGGATTTGTGAAAGAAACCGTCTGAGATGTTAGCTTATCTCCCCATGGATGCTTCCATTGTAGCGTAATTTCAGACAGCTGCTCCCTCATGAAGTCAGGGTAGATGGATGTGCCACAAATTTACAAGTGGGAATTCTGACTGAAATTCAGAAGTTTCAGATCAGTGGTCCTTTCGAGTTTTTGATGTTCTCTGGAATGCATCTTTAGCCTTGTTCACATTTGCTACCTAGAGAAATGCATGACACAAATCAAACCATTTAGCTAGATCAATAATCGATTCCAAGTTGAAAAATGAAACTTTAATAATCTTTTCACTGATTTTTGGTGTGAACAGAAAGTAAATTAGTACTGCAGTCTGCATGGGGTAGAAGGAGGAACAAAGAGATTATATCACAGTTATCACTTTGTCAATGACTTTCCAAATTAACAAGCAGTTGATCCACAAAGTCATGGTGTTGTTGACCTCTGGAACACCACCCTCCTTCACTTTTTTCTATTCCAGAGTTTAAATTAGCAGCATGTTGAGGCCACAAAAAACCTGCCCATCATTTACAAAGACTCCATTGTGACTCCATTGAGAGTTCAAATGTCAACACATTTCAGCATGTA
The DNA here is from genome assembly GCA_963678695.2 of Diplodus puntazzo. NCBI lineage: Eukaryota > Metazoa > Chordata > Actinopteri > Spariformes > Sparidae > Diplodus > Diplodus puntazzo. Next base: position 27,130,699 of record OZ023174.1, read on the forward strand.
ACTACTAGTTGTCTCTGTACAGAGAGTCTGGAAAATGATAGAGTGGAGCAGAGAGACACATTGGCAGTCCCTCTTTGGTCTGAAGCCAGCACAAACCCTGCAGCTGTTCCATGTGAGCCTATCTGCTTTATGTTTTCCTTCAAACATGGTATCCAGAGGAGGTTTACATGTTCACATCTGACCTGTCCAAAAGCTAGTGAAACGAGATTAGGCTGAATAATGTCTAACAATGTGCATGAACCTTTGCACGTTCATTCCCCCACACACCCTGTAACCTGCTACATGACAGCAGTCCACATGAAAGTGACTTTGCAGCACAATGTGTAGTATTGTCTGAGTCACTGAGAGGCTCCGGTTACACCTGTCAGGACGCCAGTATTTCCACAGGAGAGGGGCTGGCTTTGTGACCTGGAGCTCAGCTTTTAAGACACAACAAAGAAACAAAAAAGTCAGCATCTTAAATCAATATTACATTTGGGAAATATACCAATTTCTTCACTTGTTTGGAACTGAGGCTGCCCTCAGAAAAATGCCAATAGGCTGAAAAATTAAAGCAGCTTTTTACCAGCTATATTCAAGTTTCTTGTTATACAGGGATCTCTAGTGTTTTAGTAATTATTTCAGCAGAAAGGAGGAAGTGAGAAGAGGTAGTGTAAAGAGTGAAAAGTATGTAGGTCCGAGGTTGGGGATGGATGGGCAGGTTATAAAAGCACAGAACTTTCACATAGGAGACCCATATTTGTATGTACTGTGTAAACAGTGTGTTTCAACAGCTGCTACATGTTGGCACACTTCAGACACAGAAGAAGACAGGCTGGTACAGAGATGCTGCCTCAAACTGACACTTTTTACAGTGAGAGAAAATGTAATGTATTGCAATTAATACCAAATTTAAAAAATAATTAGAATTAGTTATAAAGTTTCTCCCCACTCAACAACCACCAACATCCTCAAAATCCTTCAATGTGGCCATGTGGTCTAAGAAGTTGGATCTCAGCCTGTCCTCAATTCATAATTGGTGCATTCACAGTCATATCTGTAGTTACAGATGTCCACTTGTGAACAGATCACCTAAGACACATGTTAATACCAGGTTTAAAAAGCCTCTGCATCTCAAATTTTGATCAAGCTTTATTCTCAAACTGGTGTCAGTCATCACAAAATGTTGGTATGTAGGAACCATAGAAAATGGAGGATTTACACTGGATTAGGATCTCTGATGAACTCTACAATTACCACGTATCGCAAGGTTTTCCCCAGGAAAGACTAAAAGCCTGTAAATACAGCATTAAAATTAAATCTGTGGCGACTGCTGCAGCTGCTATTCTCTGTAAAACCTGGACATCGACTTCTCTCAGATTCTACACTGTAATCCCAATGTTGCACGTGTGTCGATCTTGGCCACCTCCTTTCTTTTCTCGCTCTCTTCTTTCACCCCACCCTGCCTCCCTCCTCAAGCAGGAACACATGTGCACATTTTATTAGGTGTTGAACAACCTCGCACTATGCATATAATTATCTGTAACAGCTCACAGATGGCCAATCGCTCTGCCACATCAACATACTGTATAATACAGTTTCAGTGCACACACACACACACACACACACACACACACACACACACACACACACACAATACATATGGAGAGTGGTTGTGTAAAAGGATGCATCTTGCTGAGAGGATGCCACGGGCAAGAGCAGTCACAGGGAACCCAGCACCCACGTGCTACAGCTCCACTCAGCACGGGAGATAATAGTGGGTGAAGAGGTCTCATAAATCACACGCACACACATGAACAAAATAGGTTTATATGCATGCACTCAAACACTGATGCAGCACAGACCAGAATACTGCAGCATTATCTTCAGTACATAAACATGGACTCACAAGAAGCTTAGTATGAGGAGACAATGTTGTATGTGCACACAGAAACACACAGGTTGAACTAGCAATTAGGAACGAAACCAAAAGCATCACAAAAAGTCACATTCATAGCATTCATAGTCGCTGCAGGATGAATTGTATTAACAATTGTATTAAGATTCTCTGGCCTTTCATAAAGCACCATCATCCAGTCAACATGTAATGTAACTGCCAAAATAAATGTGGCAATGTACATTTCTGCAAACCACATGAAATGTTGAAGCTCTACATTTCTTTATGTTTCAACTCAACGTTTCTTTAGGTTCAATTTTTGGTTCTCTGATGTGGCAAAATTGTTCTTATGCTCTGGTTAGGTTTAGGCACAGACTGTTTGGGCAGGGTTAGGGAAACATTATTTTTTGGCTCAACCTGCTTTTGTCGCCTGAGGTCTCCTTGAAAGTATCTTGTTGTGTCACACTTACAAATGTTGAAATGCTATTGTCAATATAGTAGCCCATGTATGACAGGTACAAACGTCCAGCTGTTAGTGGTTTGCAGAAAAGTTAACTGCAGACATTTAGTCAGGTGACTGGGCTGAATAATCTCACTTTGTCCACTACTGTAGCACAGTCCGCTAGACATCCTAAGACCAAAGGGGGGATGTTGGGACCCACAGTTGAAGTCATTCATTGTGGATTTCAAAATGGACTCTGAACTGAACTCAGTGCCCCAGAATTCCCCTTTCTTCACACCTAGGTGCAAAATTCAGGTTTGCGCTTCTATTGGTCTATTTAGCTTCTGGTAACTGATGACTTGATCCACCCCTGTACTGACTGCTAATGATAAGTAACTTACTTTCTTATAGTTACAATAGGAAACCATTGATTTGTTAGCAACAGCAGCAAGCTCAAGTCTTCTGAATTTAGTAATAGCCAAAAAAACCATGCTATCGAGACTAAATTCTGATTGGACAGAAACCACTGTCCAACTTTGTAAATACACTTCGACTAGCTCATTTGTTGTATTTTGTTTTATTTTAGTTTTTTTTTTGTGAATTAACTGTTGTAAACCTAAGCTTAGAACACTGAATTCTGACCTCACAGAACAAGACATACACATGTCCTCGTCCAACACTGATTTACAACATTACCACGCTGTCAAACAAGAACCATGATACAGTCATTTGGACTTTCACATTTGTAGCACCCTTCTGCAGAAAAACCTGCATGAAGAAGCAAATTCTAAGTTGACCAAAATAAGTCTGATTACTTAAAGTAATCAGCATTGAAATCCAACGAGTAAACACAAACACTCTTGGACACTCCAGAATGACTATATCATTGTAGATGCCACTCTCTGCATCTCACCCTAACAAAATGACATCACTAACATTCCTGTTCTCATTAACCCAGAGGTTAACTGAGAAACACAGGTGTTGTGTGAATTCAATGTCATAATCATAGTGTTTATCTGGATTCCCTTTTCTTTGTGTAACTTCTGTTCTTGATGTTCTGTTCATGATCCTTGCTTAGCCAAGATAGAGAGTTAGCCAATGCCCAGCTGGTTATTGTACTGCCCAGATGTTACTAATATTAATGAACTGACAGATGAACTCCTTCAAACTATGGATTATACATGTGGATCTATGCTCTCAGGATCCCACATCAAGCGACATCCTAAGACCAAAGGGGGGATGTTGGGACCCACAGATGAAGTCATTCATAGTGGATTTTCAAAATGGACTTTGAACTGAACTCGGTGTCCCAGAATTCCCCTTTCTTCACACCTAGGTGCAAAATGAGGGTTTGAGCTACTATTGGTCAGGGTGACAGACCTCCTGCTGATCAGGTAGTCAAAACTCCAGCGCCTACATTGTTCTTCTTGCTCTCTGACTCAACGCCCTCTACTTCTTCAACTTCGGATCTTCAAGGGCTCCTCTCCACCTCCCCCCACGGGGCTGCCTACCTTCAAGATCCCTTCTTCTGGGCCCAACAAGCTGTGGAGAGCTACAAGCTGCATTGGCAGCAGGCCCAAAGAACTTCTCCTCACTGCAGCGACACAAGGTCCTGCCAATCTGAGGATCTGAGGAACACCAAGCAGGTTAGCACCGAGCTGCTATCCTTACAAAGGAAAGGAGTGATCAGTTTCCTCCTCTGCCGCCTTTCATCAAAACTTGCACAGCAAGAACAGCTTTGTTCAACATTGGAGCCCCAACCTTCTCCTGCAACCACCAGCACCTTCTCTTCAAAGACTGGTAACGTTGAACTGGGCTTAGATAGCATAGCATAGCATAGCTAAGCACAGGACTAAACTCTGGTTGATGTAATGCATTTGTGTTCAATATATGTGTTCATTCACTGTTGGTGTTATAGTGACCTTAAGTCAAGTTATTGGTAGTTTGCTTCCCTAGACGGCTAATTCAACATTAGTCGAATTATGCTTCACACAGACTCCCAGTCTCTGCATGCAACTAACCATCTTCTATAACCTGGCATCACGTCACACACACACAGGGACACACACATGTTCCTTGAGCCTAGAGCATATCACACCCACATGTGATATCAGTGACGCCATTGTTTCTTTGTTCTGCCAGACACACACACACACACACACACACACACACACACACACACACACACACACACCTATAAAGACTTTTGAACCTTCTTGCTGTCCATTTAATATTGTACAAGAGTGAATGTTGTCAACTTCTACACTGTCAAGAACTCCAAAATCCTTCAACCATTACTAACTGTTTTGGTAAATTTGGTTGTAGTTATTAAGTTAATTATTAACCAGAGTTATAAACAGTTCAGTACATTTTTATGAGACTGATTTAGTAAAATTGCTATCTTTTCCCTTCTTCAAGGGTGGTGCCCCGAGGTGATCTAATGCAAATTGGATCATATTATTTATCATAATTAATAATTATTCCAAATAATCATGAATTATTATTGATAGCCGAATTTAACCTAAATCCCCCTTTTATTGTTGTTAAACACTCCTTGACCGGGCCTTGTGTAAAGCGAGGCCCAACAACACCAACAACCAACCCAACCCAAAAACCCAAAACACACCAACCCAAATCATCAGTATCTGACAACCTGGGAATCAAGACTCAACAATCAACTATCTTTCTCATTCTTAACAAGTACACAATCAAAACTTCTTTCACCGTCAGCATGTTTGTTGTAATAAAAATAAGTCTTGACTCTGAGCTGACCTCTAGTGGATGTTCTGCTTAAAATCCATGCCAACATAATGCATGCATGGAGGAACTTGGGCACTTACAGTTACATCGTTTGAGATGGACATACAGTACATTTTTGTTTGTACGTAAAGGTGGCATAAATGAGCCTTTGAGATTTGAAAATAGCCACTTGGTCTAAAACATCAGGACTTAAGAGGATTTTTAGCTGATTGAAACAGCACGATTCTGTGTCCACCATAATGCAGTGAGGCAAGTTGGCACTGCTTATCAATCATTCATGATTTGCAGGAGAACACCAGAATAGTATGCAGGAGAATCTGCTCAGCAACAGCCAAATGACAAAGTTCTATTGCTCAAGCACAATGTATTTGTTTGTTCTTTTATTTCACGTTGCTGACAATCTCAATTAACACAATAACATATGAAAGGAATTACACAGGTTTGTTTTATATGTAGGCTTAGTCTAAAGAGTTACTTGCCATATGTTTCATTTACATTTACATTAAGGGCATTTAGCAGAAGCTTTTGTTCAAAGCAACTCACAATAAATACATTTATAAATAATAAATACAGCTGCTTTTTATCAAGGATACCTTAAATACATAAGAGCTATGATGTAAGTGCTTAGGGTAAGAACATACATATGTATTTGTTTTTTGTTTTTTAGAGAGTGGGGTGGGGGGCTTTGAGCGAGTCATGCTATGCGGGCTCGAGGCGAAGTCTGAATAAGTAAGTCTTGAGTTTTTGCAGAAGCTGAGCAACTTTTGTTTGCCGACCTAATAATAATAATAACTAGAACTGCAAGCAGTTATGAACGGGGCCCAAGCCCCCCCGCCCGACTTGGACCCCACGGAAGTTGGCCACAAAGGATGACCGGCACGGGGCAAAAGTCAGGACACAGGCCAACATCTGAGCCGTGGTATTCGCTGTCATGGTAATTGCACTGGAAGTGCAAAAGGCTGAATGTGTGCCGATTTGGATTTGTTGTAATAAGCCACGCCCACATTGAGCAGTCATGACCACCTTCAAGATATGGCCTCAGGATTGGCCCTACATACCGACCAAATTTCCTAAAAATTGGTGTAGCCGTTCAAGAGATATAAACTTCCCATATTTTTAGTGCTCCCTACTGGTCAAAGTTCACCAAATTCGGCTCATCCCTTGCCAGTGTCATGGCAACCAAGGATCTCAAATTTGGTGTTAATAGCATTTAGTTTGACCAAGATATCAAACAGTTTACATTTTTATAGCTAGCTACAGAAATGTATTTGTGAATAATTTGCACATTTTTTGACCGAGCAAAATTCTTTTGATAAGTTTAGATCAGGTCCAGCTGAAGAGTGTACGTGCCAAGTTTCAAGCAGATCGAACAAAATCCCAAGGAGGAGTTCGAAAAAGTAGGTTTTCCAGTTTTTGCGATTTTGCAAAAAACTTTATAACCGGAAGTGGGCGTGGCCAATCGCAAAGTGATTCAGCTCCATTCAGGGAATCTGGGGATACAAGGTTTTTGAATGTGCGACATACGGTGTGGAAGTTATAGGCAAAAATGTGTTGGCCTAGGTTATAGCGCCCCCTGCAGGCGGATATATGTAGTTTTTTGTGTCAGAGATATTCGCATATTTTTAGTGCCCCTTAGCGGCCAAAATTCGCCAAATTCGGCTCGTCCCTTGCCAGAGTGATGGCAACCAAGGATCTCAAATTTGGTGTTAATAGCATTTCAAGCAGCGTTGAACGGGCCCTCGCAGTCCACGCGTGTCGGGGCATGCCGCCGTCGATGCATGCTGCCGTCGGGGCATGGTCAAGCAACACCTTCCACTGAGGAAGTTGTTGCTTTATGATTCGGTGGCTGCTATTGCCGGTGTGAAATAATGTACGCTGAAGTCAGAAAAATTATGTGAACTGCTGCATGATTCCCTGGACAAAGACTGAGTCGATGGTCTGCCTCTTCAGCCGGCTGAAGAGAATGTGCACACAAGGCATGATGCAATGAAATAGTTTCAGGAAGAAGCTGAAAGAGTCATTCTCCAGTAGCCTCACAAACCTTCCAGCTTCTCGCACAGTGGTAGGCTCAAACTCCCCTAATGGTTTCAAAACACTGGATGATGTCACCTTTGTGCTAAAACAGTCTTCACTGCACAGATATGGAAGTTCCATCTTAAGGGGGGTACACACTACAGGATAATCGGGGTGATTTCTGTCCCGATTTCCCGCTTACTATCAAAGCCAGCAAAGGAACGATTATCTGATGTTTGTAAAGGACATTGTGTCTGATTTTCCTGTGGTGTGGGGTGTGTTAAGAGTGATTTTGTTCAGTCAGATCCGCTCGGAAGGCGTCGGAAGGAGAGTTCGTAAGTAATGAACATGTTTAGTATTTGCGACTAAAAATCCTGTAATGTGTGGGGTGTTCTGAACGGAGCCGAGCACGCACAGCGTGTGATGTCACGTGGACCGGACAAACAGCCAATCAAGATGCAAGCTGAGTCAGCTGTGTTTCTCCGTCAGCCTTTTATTTACCTGTTGCCAGGGTCACCTGCAGTACCGGGGACCAGAGTGCACAGCGCTGCTCTCGAAGCTATCTGTAATACTCCGACTCGCACTGTAACGCATACAGCCCACACTCTCGCCGTCTCCATGACTTTTTCAGCCAGTAATAGGCCTAAAACAACCACCACTGCATCTTCCGGTTCGTCTGCCATGTTTGTTTACACTGAGGTCACGTTTGACCATGCGAGATTTATAATATTGAGCGTGAAGAACCTGATACTCTGCTGAAGAATCGGTTAGTGTGTGGTGTGCACTACGGAGAACACCACACACTATAAGATCAGCAAAGAGAGATCTTGTGCAATCTGTCTTTTGTTATCATCAAGTGTGTGGTCTCCTAATCTGTGAAGGTTTGAAAAATCCTGTAGTGTGTACCCGCCTTTACTCTGTTTGCTCTTGGGAGTCTGTGTGCCACCACTCTGTCACACACACTGGCTCTCTTGGATGATCTTGAAAAAAATCCAGAGAATCCAGTCAGGTCAGAGAAGAACTGATTAACTGATGGGATGGGAGATGTCACCTGCTGCATGATAAAAGCTGAAGAGGAAGAAATTGCAGCTCATGGGGGAGTTGCGGTTGTGCTTTTCCCTCTGGGGCTTTAGCAGCCAAAAGTGTAAGTCCTACCTCTGAAATAAGACCATCAGCTGAAACCCAACAAGATTTCCTACATTTCTATGCATATATTGTCTGTCTTCCATCAGCTCTCCACTGTAGCGATGATGTCACGCACTCTAGCTCACGCAATACACACCCATTATAAAATCAGAAGACAGCCTAAAAATCCTTAAAACTAAAACTGTAATGCTTTGAGAACTGTAAAAGATTTTTTAAAACTGAAGACATGCCCAACAGTGCAAAGTCTTCTGACTCTTTAAAAGCTGGAATGGTGTCTCTAGCTCAAAGCATGAGGGACAAGGAGAGGTTGAAATTTGATGAGTTTTGAAGAGGATTTGAAGATTTCCCCATTTACTTTCCATTAGACTACGACCAGAGCACCATCTATTGGCAGATTTGCACCAAATTTTACACATATCCTCAATAGGCCATACCACACAATGATGAACATTTATGTAATAATCAGACAGCATTTTGTAAAGATATGCAAGATTGTCTGTTTTCAACGCAATATGCAGGAATTTGTCGTTTTATATTTCGGGCAGTTTATGGACTATCAAAATTCTTTTGATAAATTTTTGTCAGGAGGGTCCACAGATGCTGCATGCAAAGTTTGGTGCAAATCGGTGAAATCGTCTGGGAGGAGATAGAAAAAGTAGGTTTTTCATTTGTCACGATTTTGCAAATGTAAAATTAATGCAAAAGTGGGTGTGGCCTATACCACACCATTCAGGTGAATTCAGGGAACACGTAGATATAAGGTTTAACAATGTGCTACATATAATGTGGGAGTTATGTGCCAAAAACGCTTTACATTGAAAATAGCGCCCCCTGCTGGTCACTTTTGGTGTGTGAGTCACAGGGGCCATTTTATAGCACCTCTATGAATTTCATTTTATTGTTTATGTTTATGTTGTTTATTTCGGGCATGTCAATTCATCATCATCACATTTCTTCCTTGTTCAAATAATACAATACACATGGCCGAAAGGGAAAAAGCGGGAGAAGCCAAAGCTTATCTAGTCCCGCCCCCATTACCCACAGGATAAAATCTTCATCCTAATCTTTTGTTATCTTTTGCATTTTACATTTTTACCTAACTTTTTACCTACTTCTTTTAGCATGACATTTGACAAAACATATTACAGCAGTAGCATACAGAGCTGAATTCAACTCTAGACAGTACATACAGATTACGTGTGTGTCTGCACATGTCCTTATTGTTTGGGTACAGAATGTTTTTTTGTTATGCTCACATGCCGTCTCAACACAGTGTCTGTTGAGTCGTGCCTCTGACCTTAATCAACCATCCAGTATTAATCTGTATTGATCAACGGTTGAATTTACATATTTTTTCTTAAAACTACTTAGTGTTGTCGATTTTTTGACATCATCTTCTAGCTCATTCCATAGTTTAACACCTGTTACCGATAAGGAAAAGGATTTTAACGTAGTTTGTACCTTCCTTTGCCTGAAAATCATGTTCCCTCTGAGATTGTAGCTCTTCTCTCTGTCTAGGAAAAGTATTTGCAGGTTGTGAGGGAGGCTTTTGTTAGCTGCCTTATACATCATTTGTAGTGTGTGATAGTTTATTAAGTCATATAGTTTGAGTATTCTTGATTCGATAAATAACTGATTTGTGTGTGCCCTATAGTTGGCATAATGTAAGATTCTCAGGGCTCTTTTTTGGAGTATTAACAAAGGCTGTGTGGAGCCATTATATGTGTGCCCCCACACCTCTGCACAGTATTGCAGGTGTGGAGAGACTAGTGCGCAGTACAACAGATGAAGTGCTTTTTGATTTAATATTTCTTGTGCTTTCCAGAGTATGGACACACTCCTGGCCAGCTTCCTTTTTAACTGTCTTATGTGTGGCTTCCAACTTAACATGTCGTCGATAATCACGCCCAGTACTTTATTCTCATGGACCCTTTCAATATTCACTCTGTTTACTTGAATGTTAGTACTGTTATTGCAGCCTTTTTTTCCATATAGCATATATTTTGTTTTCCCAAGATTTAGTGATAATTTATTTATATTAAACCACACATGTAGTTTGGCCATTTCATGATTTACTGTTTTCACAAGTTGGTTCAAGTCACTCCCAGAACAGAAAATATTTGTATCATCCGCGAATAATATTAATTTCAGAATATGTGACACTTTACAGATATCATTTATATATAGTATAAACAACTTTTGGACCCAGAACTGACCCCTGTGGAACCCCACAGACTATGTCCAAGCTAGTCGATGTGTTATCACCTATTTTAACATATTGGGATCTCTTGTGTAGATAGCTCTTGACCCACTGCAGTGCTACACCTCTAATGCCATATCTCTCCAGTTTAGCTATTAAAATATCATGGTTAACGGTGTCAAATGCTTTTTTCAAGTCTATGAAGATTCCTATTGAATATTGTTTATGGTCAATAGCGTCGGTAATGATTTCCACAGACTCAATTAGAGCAAAGGCAGTCGAGTGGTTCCTTCTAAATCCATATTGGCTGATATAGCAGTTTGTGCTTGTTGATGAAGTTATCTAGCCTATTGTTGAAAAGCTTCTCTAGGATTTTTGACAGTTGAGGCAGTATTGAGATTGGTCTGTAATGAGTAAACTCGTGTGTGTCACCACTCTTAAACAGTGGCACAACTTTGGCAACTTTCATTTTGGTGGGAAATATCCCGGTTTGAAATGACAGGTTAAAAATATATGTTAGAGGTGAAATGATTCCGTCTAATACTTTCTTAATTAGCCTCATGTCGAGGTCATCAACATCACTGGAAGTTTTTGCCACACATTTGTCGACCAGATGTATAATTTCTGTGTCCTTCACTGGTGTGAGAAACATTGTGCAGGGAGTTCTGTCTCCATCCTTATCAAAATGGTCCCAGTGTAATGTCCTTGGCTAGCTCTGGCTCGATGTTTACAAAAAACTGATTAAATCTATCTGTTATGACTTCCGGGTTATCTTCCTGCATGTTGTTATACTTGAAGTATGGAGGGTAGTTTGGTTTTGTGCTATTATTATTAGTCACGTTGTTTAGAATATCCCATAATTTGTTAGAATACTTCATATTTTCTGCTAATAGCTTGCTGTAATATTCTTTCTTGCATTCCTTTAGGATGCTGTTTAGCTTGTTTCTATACCTTTTATATCTCACTTCAGACTGGGCCGTCCTTGATTTTAGGAACTGTCTATACAGAGTGTTTTTCTTCCTGCAGGCGTTTATCAAAGTTTTTGTGAGCCATGGTTTCTCCTCCTTCCTCTGATTTGTGTGTCTCTTTTTCACAGGACAGTGTCTGTCATACAGTGTTTTAAATATTTGCAAAAAGGAATCATATGCATCATTCACATCTGTTTCATTATAAACATTGTTCCAGTTTTGCCTCAGTAGTTCATTTTTTAGTGTATTCATTCCGTCATCGGTTCTGACCCTTATGTATGTGTTTTTGTTCGGTGTCTGTCTCACAGTGTATTTATAGTCATAAATAGCAACGATTGGTAGGTGGTCACTTACATCATTTATCAGGAGTCCACTTGCTGTGTCATTAACGTTAGTAAAAATATTATCAATTAGAGTAGCGCTGTATGTTGTGATCCTGCTTGGGCGTGTGATGAGAGGTTGTAAGCCCATTGTATACATCAAATTAATGAACTCGTCAATTACCGTGTTTTGTTTTGGATTGAGCAAGTCAATGTTTATATCACCACAGATAAAGACTCTCTTTTGGCTTGTTTCAGAGAATATTTCTCCGACACATTCATTGAAGTCCTCTATTTTTGAGTCAGGTGCTCTATAAACACAGCTTACAACTATATTTTTACCTTTCGTTACACAGATTTCGATTGTCACACATTCCAATAAGTGATCCACAGCTTTAGACATGTTTTGTACTGTCTCATACTTGATGTTATTGTCAATGAATAGTGCCACTCCTCCTCCACCTTTGTTTCTCCTGTTAACACATACAAGATTATATCCAACCAGGAAAAAATCTGTGCCTTTTTCTTCATTAATCCATGTTTCCGAAACTGCAATGATGGTGAAAGGGGTCTTGAAGTGATTTAGGTATTCCTTGATGTGGCCGAAGTTGGTGTATAGACTCCTGCTATTAAAGTGAATAATAGACAGTTTCCCGTCCATCTCAATGCTGTCGTTGTATTGAACTTCAGTGTAATACCCAGTCATGTTGAAACAGTAGTGATTATCTGGGTCAATTCTCTCATTCGGGTCAGATAAGGTATGATTCACACGATGATTTATAATGAACTCCACACTTCCCTGCTCAGCAATCCTTTCAGATATTCCCATCATACTTTCAGTCCGTGTAAGAACCGTTAAACTTTGCTGTGCTGTAGTTATGGAGTGTTCGTGGGCCATACCTTGGTTATCGTATTTCTCCAACTCAACCTTACTCCTGATCTGGATTATTTTGACTTCTTCAGCTGATGCTCCATTTGTTTTGATGTAGATTTTGCAGTTTGCCATCCAAGTGTGTTGTATCTTACCACCCTTTTTCAGTTGGCGAGCTGTCTGCATGCGATGTCTGCATTCGTTTTGGTGAGATTCTCGTTGATGTAAACATCCGAGCCTTTGAGCTTCTTGCCCTGCTTCAGCAGTGCAGTCTTGTATTTTCTGTTGGTGAATTTCAGCATAACAGCTCGAGTTGCCTACTCTCTCCTTCGGGGTAAGAGGTAACATGCTTCAATGTTGTCGAAATCCACCTCTATGCCTTTGCCATTCAGGAAGTCAGACACCTGCTTTTCCACAGATTTGATCTCAGATTCGTCAGGCTCAATGGCTGAAACCGCAGCTGCAACCACCTTTGCGTAGGTTGGAGGCTTGATTTTGAGGCCAGTCACAATCACATCTTTGAGCTTTCCCTGTTGATCCAGCTCCTCCACTCTGTTTCCCAGCTCCTTTATCAGCTGGTCGTTTTTTCACATTCTCCTCCCGGAGTTGAGTGATTTCAGCCATCAACTTGTTGAGGGGTTCCATCTTGTTCTTCATATCTCTTATCTCCTCCATCAGATCGTCTCTCAATGCCGTCAGGCTTTCGTTCAATTGTTCCCACTTAGGGTCAATCTTAGGAGGCATTGTCTCACTTTTATTTCTAGAACAAGATATCTCAAAACTTGTCTCTGTTTGTCTCGTGTCTGTGCTCTGTGCGCTCTGCCGCTCTGTAGCTGCGTGCAGTTCCGCCTCCAGTCACGAATGTTCTTCAGTCATTTAACGTATTTCCATAAGTGTTATGGTGTGGGCACAGTGCCAAATATAAAATTAAATTGGCACCGCAGAGCCATCTAGAGTCAAATTGGTAAACCCTTCATACTCTCTCCTCAGGAGGACACTGGCAATACAAAGTTTCGTGTCAATCCGATGAACGGATGTGGAGATATAAAATAGCTCAGTTTAAAGAGCGCCACCTTGTGGTCATCACCTGAAATTTTGCACAGGGCCTCAGCGACCTATGACGAAGTTGTAACCTCAGTTTTCTGTCATTTGACCGTACCAATATTGAGGTATGCAACACTTCCTGTTTTGAACCAAATCTGCAGGAAGATGATATTTACTAACTTGAGTATTGTGTGGCCTATCAAAATTCGAAAAAACCGGTAGCCGGAAATGGGCGTGGCCTATACCACGAGATTCAGCACAATGCACTTAACGCGTGGATATAAGGTGTTTGAATGTGCGACAAAGTATCTGGGAGTTATTAGCCAAAACGCACTTGCCTTTTTAACAGTTAATAACAGCACCACCTAGTGGTGGAAATTCACAAAGACAACAGATTATAAAAATTTTTGCCAGGTGTGACTTATATTCCAAGTTTGGTGAGTTTTGGGGTATGTTCAGGCAGTGAAAAATGCTATCATTTTGTGAGAAGAAAAATAATAATTATAATAATAATAATAATTAAAGCTGCAAGCATTGTTGAACGGGCCCTCACAGTCCACGCGTGTCGGGGAATGCCGCCATCGTGGAATGCTGCCGTCGGGGCTTGGTCACGCAACACATTCTGCTGAGGAAGTCATGCCTTTACAATTCGGTGGCCTGCTACTGCCGGTATTAAATACTGTACGCTGAAGTCAGAAAAACTGTGTGAACTGCTGCATGATTCCCCGGACAAAGACTGAGACGATGGTCAGCTTCTGGAGCTGGATGAAGAAAATGTCCACACGAGGCATAATGCAATGAAATAGTTTGAGGAGAAAGCTGAAAGTATCCTCGTCCAGTAGTCTCACAAACCCTCCAGCTTCCAGCACAGTGGTAGGCTCAAACTCCCCTGATGGTTTCAAAACACTGGATGACGTCACCTTTGTGCTCAAACACAGAATGTACAGCACGGATTTGGAAGTTCCATCTTACTGTGTTTGCTCTTGGGAGTCTGTATGCCACCACTCTTATCAAGCACACTGGTTCTTTTGAGAGATCTTGAAAAGAAAAAAAAAAGCAGAGAATCCAGCCAGGTCAGAGAAGAACTGATTAACTAATGGGATGTTACATTTGATGATGATTTGATGATGAAAGCTGAAGAGGGAGAAAGATTTAAAAAGCTCAAAAGGCAGAAAAGCTGAAAAGTAAGAGGGCTGAAATAACTTAAAAAAGTGAACAGTTTCTCTGGCTGAACACATGCTGCAGCAATAGCACAGCCAAAGTTGTGCCGTTAAAAATTGCATGGGAAAAGGCCTCCCAAACTCCTGCCACTTTTGAAAGAAATGTAATGGGTATCTGCAAAACATTTATGTATTGAGTCACAGGAGACATTGCTGAACTCCGTGATGTTGTTTTTATTTCCGTAAAAAGTGAGGACTTCAGAGTGAGAGGCCAAACAGGCTCTGTCTGCTCTCCTCCAGAAATGTAGACTCAAAATTAACATTGCGGCTTATGGGGGAGTTGTTGGAGTGCTTGTCGCTCTGGGGCTTCCACATCCAAAACTGTAAGTCCTACATCTTAAATAAGACCATCAACTGAAAGCCAACAAGATTTCCTACATTTCTATGCATATATTGTCCATGTGAGGTAAAAGATGTGGAATCCAAATCAAGCTGAACAGAATTTTTTCTCCAGTTCCTCCAGCTGCTCTTCACTCGAGCGATGATGTCACGCACTCTAGCTCATGCAATACACACCCATTATAAAATGACAAAGACAAGCAAAAAATCCTTAAAACTAAAACTGTGATGATTTCAAAACCATACAAGATTTTAAAAAGCTGAATACAGGACTGGAATGGAGTCTGTAGCTCAAGGTATGAAGGACAAGGAGAGGTTGAAAGTGGATGAGTTTTGAAGAGGATTTGAAGATTTTCCCATTTAATTCCATGCAAACTAATTAGACTGCCACCAGATTGCCATCTATTGGCCGATTTGCACCAAATTTTACACATCAGGCCATGGAACACAATTAGCAAAAGTGTTGTGGTAATGGGAATGTATTTAGGGAAGATATGGAACAATATCTGTTTTGAATGCAATGTGCAGGAATTTTTTGTTTTATGTTTTGGGCACTTTTTGGGCTATCAAAATTCTTTTAATAACTTTTTGTCAGGAGGGTCCACAGATGCTTCATGCAAAGTTTGGTGCAAATCCCAAATGGTCAAATTGTCTAGGAGGAGTTCGAAAAAGTAGGTTTTTCATTTGGCGCGATTTTGCGAATGGAAAGTTACTGCCAAAGGGGGCGTGGCCTACACCACACAATTCAGCTGAATTCAGGGAACATGTAGATATAAGCTTTAACAATGTGCAACACATCATGCAGGATTTATGGGCCAAAAACTTTTTTTTTCAAAATGGCGCCCCCTGCTGGTCATTTTTGGTGTGTGAGTTACAGGGGCCATTCTATAGCACCCCTATGAGTTTCATTTCCATAAGTGTTATGGTGTGGGCACAGTGCCAAATATTAAATTATACGGCCACCAGAGCACCACCTAGTGGCGGATCGGTAAACCCTTTATCAGCTGTCCTCGGGAGGGCACTGTGAATAAATATACAAAGTTTCGCATTAATCCGATGAACCGTTGTGGAGATATAAAATACTTCAATTTAAAGAGCGCCACCTTGTGGTCATCGCCTAAAATTTTGCAGAGGTCCTCAGGGGCCTATGGGGAAGTAGTAATCTGAGTTTCATGTCATTCGGACACACCAATGTGAAGATATGCATCACTTCCTGTCCGTAAGCAAATCTGCAGGAAGTTGTTAATTAATAACTTGAGTATCGATTGATCTATCAAAATTCTTGTAATAACTTTTTGTCAGCAGGGTCCACAGATGCTGTGTGCCAAGTTTCGTGCAAATCGGTGAAATTGCCTGGGAGGAGTTCGAAAAAGTAGGTTTTCGACATTTTGCGACGTAGCGAAAAAAAACGGTAGGCGGAAATGGGATTCAGCACAATTCACTGAACGTGTGGATATAAGGTTTTTGAATGTGCGACAAAGTATATGGGAGTTATTAGCCAAAACGCACTTTCTTTAATAACAGCGGCACCTAGTGGTGGAAATTCAGGACGACAATAGATTATGAAATTTTTCGCCAGGTGTGACTTATATTCCAAGTTTGGTGAGTTTTAGGGTATGTTCAGGCAGTGAAAAATGCGATCATTTTGGCAGAAGAAAAATAATAACTAGAACTGCAAGCAGTTATAAACAGGGGCCAAGCCCCCCCACGCGACTCGGACCTCGCACACCGCAGAGCCCACAGAAGTTGGCCCAAAGGACGACGGGCTTGGAGCAAAAGTGAAGACACAGGCCAACGTCTGAGCAGTGGTATTCGCTGTAATGGGAAGTGCACTGGAAGTGCAAAAGGCTGAATGTGTGCCGATTTGGAGTTGTTGTACTAAGCCACGGCCACATTGACCAGTAATGACCACCTTCAAGATATGGACTCAGGATTGGCCCTACATCATACGACCAAATTTCATAAAAATCGCGTTGCTGTTCAAGAGATATAAACATCCCATATTTTTAGCGCCCCCTAGTGGCAAAAATTCACCAAATTCAGCTCATCCCTTCCCAGTGTCATGGCAACCAAGGATCTCAAATTTGGTGGTAAGAGCATTTAGTTTGACCAAGATATCAAACAGTTTCCATTTTTATACCTAGCTACAGAAATTTGTTTGTTAATAATTTGCGCATTTTTTTACCGAGCAAAATTCTTTTGATAACTTTAGATCAGGTCCAGCTGAAGAGTGTATGTGCCAAGTTTCACGCAGATCGGACAAAATCCCAAGGAGGAGTTCGAAAAAGTAGGTTTTCCAGTTTTTGCGATTTCGTGAAAAAACTTTCTAACCGGAAGTGGGCGTGGCCGATTGCAAAGTGATTCAGCTCCATTCAGGGAATCTGGGGATACAAGGTTTTTGAATGTACGACATACGGTGTGGGAGTTAAAGGCAAAAACGTATTTTCCTCTGTTATAGCGCCCCCTGCAGGCGGATATATGTAGTTTTTTGTGTCTGAGATATTGGCAGGAGTCTGGACCAACCCTCCAAATGGCACCACCCTCCCTTGCACGGTTTAGGCTGCAGCACCACTTTTAGCCGGAGAAAAATAAAAATAAAAATCTTTACAATTACAATAGGGTTCCTAGTGCTGGTCCTAGGAAACACGTATGCTTGCATACGCATTCCCTCGGCCCCTCGGTCTTGGCCCCCTAATAAGAATCATTTGAAAAACAATAGGGACCTCGCAGGTTCCCTGCTCGAGCCCTAAAAATCTTTACAATTACAATAGGGTTCCTAGCACCGCTGGTCCTAGGAAAACGCATATGCTTGCATTCGCGTTCCCTCGGCCCCCCCCCCCCCAATAATAATTCATTTTATTTATATAGCGCTTTTCAATGACCCAAAGTCGCTTACAGAGGTGAAGACACAAAAAGATAATTAAAAAAAACACAAAAAGGGGAATGACAGTCAGGGGGGACAAGCGGGAGACAGCACAATGGAGGACAAGCGGGAGACAGCACATTGGTGGACAAGCGGGAGACAGCACAACGGAGAACAGAAGCAATGGTGGAGTGTGGAATAGATTACACTGTTACAGACAAACAGACAAAACAGGTACAGCAGCAGTCTAAAGGTGGTAGGGATGGATTGAAGAGGGGTGGGGGGCTGATGGGTGAGGAGAGTAGAAGGAGGGTGTAGAGGGGCAGGTCAAAGGGAGAGGGCAGGGATGAAGATGGTTATGGGTCGGGGAGGTCATAGGCTTGAGAAAAGAGGTAGAGTTTTGAATGTGGAAAGTGAGGGAGAGTCTCGGACTGGTTGGGGGAGAGAATTCCATAATCGGGGTGCTGTTCTGGAAAAGGCTCTGTCTCCGAAGGTTTTGAGTCTGGATGGTGGTACGGTCAGAGTGAGAGTGGAGGAGGATCGGAGGGCTTGGGAGGGGCGATGGGGGATAAGGAGGTCAGACAGGTAGGGTGGGGCCAGGCGATGGAGAGCCTTGAAGGTCAGGAGGAGTATTTTGAAATCAATGTATTGTTTGATGGGGAGCCAGTGGAGAGTGTAGAGAACAGGGGTGATGTGTTCACGGGACCGGGTGTGAGTAAGGTGGCGAGCAGCAGAGTTTTGGACCATTTGGAGTCTATGGAGGGAATGAAAGGTGATGCCAGTGAGGAGGGAGTTGCAGTAGTCAAGACGTGAGGAGATGAAGGCATGGATAAGGGATTCAGCAGCAGGGAGGGAGAGGCAGTGTCTGATTTTGGCGATGCGGCGGAGGTGGAAGTAGGAGGTCTTGACAATGGAGCTGACATCGGGATCGAAGGAGAGGTTGGGGTCCAGGATAACGCCAAGATTGCGTGCGAGATGGGTCCAGTTTTGTTGAGAGTGGATTTGGTGCCAATGAGGAGGAGCTCTGTTTTGTCACTGTTGAGTTTACTATCATTTACGTGTTAGATTTACCTCACGCAGGGTTAGCTCCTCCCTGAAATCAAGACTATAACCACAGCTGAGTTGGCCGAAACGGGCTAATCGCCACACAGCGTCAACAGTTTCACAAGAATTTACACAAAAAGTATATAGACAAGATTAACTATTTCAACTAACTCTACTGTCACGGCCCTAGTGGGGTGCCCGTGTCACTACTCCCTCATGAGGATGCATAGTTCCACCAGGGCACCAGGTGTCTCTATTGTTTTGAGCTTCAGGCCGAGTCCAGAGAGGAAGCAGCACTGCCTGCTGATTGGCTTCCACTATGGGCCTGGTGTAGCCTTACTGTTTAAAATCTGAGGAGCTGCCAGTTTTTCTCCCTCCTTCCACCCTGATGCCGGCATTCTGCTTGGTGCCTGCCTGATAGCAGGCCAGATGCTGGCTGAGCTTTTTCGACTGTTACTTGTATTATTCCTCGTTTTCCTTAGTTTGTAGATCTACAACTTTTGTACAGTTTATTTTGTAAATAAATTATTCATTGTTATTCCGCAACCCCTCGTGTGTCTTCCCATTTTTGTCCAGTTTATGAGCCAGACTGTGACACTACTCACAGAATGCCTAAACACTGGATCTACATTACTTTCTGACTTACCAACAACAAGATAACATGCAGCTTCATTCCCCTAGACAAAATGTAACTGAACAGTAGGGATATGAATCTTTGGGTGTCTCACGATTCGATTCGATTCGATTCCGATTCTTAGGGTCACGATTCGAATCAAAATTGATTCTTGATTCAACCGATTCTCGATTCAACCGATTCTCGATTCAACTGATTCTCGATTCAAAAATTGATACAATGCATAGTGTGTTAAGGCATTTATGGCATCAAAACAATACAGTTTGTATAAGACAATGTGATTTTTAAATAAACTGATTTCAATGATGTAATCACACAAAGGCAAACTTAAGACAAAAGGTAACATCTATCTATGGTCACATTATGCTATATAAGAAATGAGAACTTCCTCTATGAAATGCGCAACAGCACAACTTTAATAGCGCAATCTGCTGCAGAATGAAAAAAGCAAGCCCTTAAAGAGTGTGTTTTGACTAGATGATTATGGGTTTTGAAAAAGTTGCTATCTCTCTACTTGGAAGGAAGGTGCTGGCTACACTGTGTGTGGATGTTATGACCTGCACCTTCTTTTAGTGCACTTATGTTTGACATAGTGCCTGCAGTGCATGGCTGCCCTTGTTTGCATAGTTAATAGCCGCTTTTATACTGGGCAGCAAGCCGCCAATTTGACCATCCTTCTTGCGGCTCGGTCCGCAGATTTAGTCAGAAGCCGGTAAATTGGGGGTCGGTCCTGGTCTGCCAATTTACCACCTCGGAGGGTACACTTTTATCCAACTCCATTCCGATCTAAATCCGAGACGTCGTTATGCCAGAAATTGCGTGAGATGGGCGGAGGTGTGGATGACCTGCGCTGTTGTGCGCCCCACAGCTGAGGAGTTTTAAAACCAGGAAACAGCTGATCACAGCAGTCAGTCCATCACTTCATCCGTGGACGTCAAGATGAGCAACTGGACAGCTGCTGAGATCAAGGAGATGCTCGCGTCTCCTCGGTCTCTGAAGCTGTCTTCGCTGTTAGCTTGTTGTTGTAGCGGCTAGCTAGGAATGGTCGCTACTTACAAATGAAAAACCCCCGCTAAGAACCCAGTTCTAAACTCCAATAGGGTGCAATGTCAAGCTCTTATTTTGAAGACAAATTCCTTGTCTTTCTTTCCCCTAGCTTGCTGCAACGCTGTGTACGGAAGCCCGTGGGGGCGCACAGAGAGATGGGGGAACGTTAATAAAAAAAAACGATTTTTGAAGTTTATGAATCGATTCAGAATTGTGGATGATTAGAATCCCGATTCTTATGTGAATCGATTTTTCCCCCACCCCTACTGAACAGCATTACTGGTTGCTCCTTATATGCAGGGTTAGTTCCTCCCTGCAGTCATGCCTATACACCTACTTCACTTGACACAAGAGTCTTTACAATAGACAATCTCCTCTTTGGTTGCTTTTAAGATATAAATACTTTTTAACACACTGCGTTTAAAACAACTAGACTTTTATCACTTTGTTGAGTTGTGTACTTAAGTCAATGTCCAAACCAGGGAAATCCACAAGTTTGCTCAAGGTAATGATGCGTTTCATTTGGTTGCCTGTTGCTATAGCATCCAGGAGAGTGAAGAGCGAAGTCGGCGAAAGAGACTAAATGCAATGTGAATAATAAACATGACCTTGTCTATAAACATTTGTACCTGAGTCAAAACTACTAGGTTTTCATCAGCAGTGTTGCTTGTTTCATTGAGTGTTCATCACCAGTGAAGTGGATTCTCACAGATTGTTTGTTTATTTGCCTTACTCGTGGTTACTAAGTGTTTACAATCAGATTACGTTATTGTACATTAGATAGTAAGTAATGGTATGCTCCAAGACTGTGTCTGCATATTTGAATTCAGGTCAACCTTTCACTAAACTCAGCACTCACTGGAGACTCCAGTTCTGTTTCCTTTTTGTCCCCTGTATGTAGTACAGTAGTATATAGTACTACTTCTCATGTAGTAATTTACATTTTCCCTCCAGCTCCAGTCTGAAGTTTACATATCAGAACATAAACAACTATGGCGTAATATTTGTGTCTATAATTTCGTGTCACACGCGCAGATTTCAACTGCTGCGCGCACTTGTTTGATCTTCGCGCACATATTCAGCAACAGAGTGAATCAGAGGCCGGTGTGAGCGAGTAAAAAACAACAGCGACACGCACAACAACACTGTGCAGCTGCTTTGACCACTGTCAAAGCAGATGACCACTGTATCTGACACACAGTGCTGCAGGCGCACGTACTGTGGTCGGCCAGTGAGGTAGTCCACAATCCAGGACACAAGGGGAGGATCCACCAGCATCGCCGTCAGCTTGTCACCCAGTAGAGCACGCCTGATGGTGTTGAAAGCACTGGAGAGGTCAAAAAACGTGACCCTCCTCCTTGATGCTTCTACAGCTTCTATTGTGACCGTACACATGTTGCGATGTCTCAGTGGTAAGGAAAGAGACTGTTGGGGGAGGTGGCTGTCATGGGTTGGCTGCGAACCTGAGGAGGTGGTGAGACCTAGAGGGTCTAGAATTAGAAGGGTGGGCATGTTTTGGCCTAATTCCGGTAAAACTGATAGTGGAAAAGCAAATCAGTAGGGCATGGTTTGACTTTGACTTTTCCATCGACACCCAAAAGTGCCAATGGAAAAGTAGGCATCCACTAACCCAGCCCAGCAACCTTTATACACCAACCACTTGTATCAGTCTCAATCATTCAGTCATTATCAAGAGTTTGTAAATTGGTGCTAAATTGAGAGCTTCGCATTTAGGCTCCATTTTTTTTTTTTTTTCGCAACAGCCCAGTGCAACACTTGCATTTTTACTGACACAAAAAAACACTCTGTGTTCAAACTCACACCTACGCTCATTTGTGAAAAGGATTCTTGAACTCTTCTCTTGATGCGACAATCCACCCTCAATGTGATGGGAGCAGCGCTGTGTTTTTTTGTACTCGGGGCGCTGACTCATCCCAAGCTCCTCACACTGGCCCTGCCAATGACCCTTTTGGTAAATGGCGTGTATGCTGTGTCACTTTGATCCTGGAAACTTGGCTAACTAGCAGTCATGTCAGTGGCTTACTAGATCAAGGCCAATTAGGGGGCCAGGCTAGGTATTAAGACTATTGGTTTCACCTCAGAAACCTCATCAGGAGCAGGTCACCCAGAGACATTGAGGAGCTCCATCATCATTGTGATTTAAGATGGGCCTTTCCTGATCCCTCTGGCTACAGGAAATCCCTAACCCTGGAGTTTGGCAGGTAAAGGATAATTTGATCTGTGTCTGAATCAGATGAGTCAGTAATCACTGTACGGACACACAGACACACAAGGTAAAGGGTCAACAGAAAGACACATAAGGCTCCACTGTTAGAGATCGTGGCAGATGGTATGAGTAGTTGCCTGCAGCTTGTCTATCCTGCACATAGCAGCTACTAACTTGTTTAGTGAAAGGTGTGAGGCAGCTTTTATTTGCGTTAGCGCCACCTTCTTGATCAGGGGTGGTATTAAAGTTGACGTCATTATGTCACACAAACAGGCCAACTCCTGACTGAATGAGGCCTCTGCTTAAAAAAATACAAGCCTCAGTGAACTTATTGCGAAAAGAAGCATGATAAACTACATTTAATCAAGCTTGACTAAAAGTAAAGCTATCATGTTAAAATATTATTTTGGTAAAAGTGACAGTCACCCATATGAAAAGCACTTCAGTAAAATTATTTTGAAATGAAATGTAATTCAATATCAAAAGTAGTCTACAAGTACAATTGTGTATATATTTACATATATGTATTATAAATAATGGGTCAACTAATAATCATATCTGATATTCAGCATTTTGTGATTATCAGAATAAGTGTCTCTGTGCTCTCTTGTCTCACAGGCTCCCATAGATGGTCCTGCTGCTGCGGTCCTGCTTGACTTCTACTATCATCATCCTATCATCTTATCATCATCTATTATTATTATAATTATTTGTACTATTGTTGTTGTTAATATTATTATCAGTAGTAGTAATATTGGTATCATTACTATTATTATTCATACTATTACTATTCTTTTGTTTTACTATTATTATCCATTATTATCATCAATATACTTTTAGTATTATTGCTGTTAGTAAAAATGTTATTACTGCTGTGTCTCTCCCCCTCTTCCCTCCTTCACCACCCCTCATTCTCCTACATGTACTCGACCCACATACACACACACTCACACAGCTACATAACAAACAGAGCGTAAACTTGTTCAATGTAAAAGGATACAATAACCTAGATTTAATCGCTGACACATGCTAATTTTGCTTCCGACAAGAGGTAGCATTCTAGACTAGCTGGTCGATAAGCTAAATGTATCACTGTCACCCTCAATGTTGCACCGCTACTGTGTGGATGAGCTATGCTGTGCCACTCTGTGACATGACTGGGCGTCTGGTGTGGATGTGGCGTCATTCTGCCCACCGACCCCCACTCTCTTCCATCTGAAGGGCACACAAAGACAGCCAATCAAAGGTTCCTTCTGTGATGTGAGACTATGAAGATAACACATGTAGCTTGTACACATCCACATTATAGAGTTACAACAGCTCCACAGCAAAGAATAGAAGTACACACATCATAACACTATGGACTCATAGATGTAGATGTGCAATAAAAGCAGCTTTGGTTGTTCAGCTTCAGGCTGTTGGACTCAGATTTAATGCAAGCTGGTATTTTCATGGCAAGTTGTTTTTATTTCTGTGCAAGGAAATCAGAGCAAAGGGAGAGGAGTTGTAATTAGGAGGAGAACAAGATGCCAAGAATAGCTAATACAGCAATTAGAAGGAGGAAACGACAAGAAAGGGAGGGGGCAAGAGGGAAGCAGGCAGAGAAAGAGAATAAAGGGAGGGAGAGAAAGAGGATGAAAGAAACATACAGCAGATAGAGTAATAAAAGGAGAGAAGATGCCAGGGGGAGAGGGAAATCAGATACTTAAGCGTTAGGGGAAGAAAACTGGGGAAACAGCGAAGGCACAGGGGAGAGACAGAGACTGATGACATGAGATAAAGGGAAGTGAGAAGCACTGAAGGAGAAAGAGTGTGATGAAGGGGAAGTGAGAGACTGACTATTTCTGCAAGTGATAAAAGCAGGGGAACACAGGGAAGAGGGAGATTTCACTGATGTGACCTGAGAAATATTCCTGATGTTCTTTAAGGAATGTTCTGCTTTTACAGTACATCACAGATACATTCAATGAAGTTATTTATTTTATTTTTTTGTGGTGCAAATAAACAACTTCAGAGATTCTTGTACAGATATGTGACAGTGCGGACATTTTAGATGTTTCCTAATGGTCATGTTTAATCAGGTAAACCAAATTACTGTATTAATGTAGCACTTTATGTAAGGTGCAAGTGTGACCATGGGGAGCAATTTAGTTTAGTTTAGTTTAATTTTCTTGCCCAATGACACTTGGACATGTAGATAGGAGGAGCTGGAAGTCAAACCACCAATCCTGTGAAGAGTGGACCTCTAGACCTCCCAAGCTACAGTAACCCCTTTATGTAGCTGATGATTAGAAGTCGCTGAACTCACAATCCATGATTTCTGGCGTAATCAGAAGAAATACTAAATCTAATGAAAATCTGAAATAAATACACAACACTGCGAAAATATTATGTCTGCATGTCACTTAGACTGCAAACAAAATATACAAATTTAATGAGGATTTGTATTAAACGTACTTTATTCAGCCACGAAAGGCTTGTGAATTTTGCAGTTCATAGTTGTAGTTTTGTGTTGGAGCAGCACAGGCAGATGGTCATTGATGTGTGCTGTTTTGTAGATTGAAACTATTATGTTAATTGATTTGAGGCTCATATTTTCAACATGTAGGACATTCTACACAATGTCTGGAACAGACTTCCTGGCAAAGACCTTTAAGAGGGGAAATACTTAACATACATTTGGGGTTACATGTGGTTAGCCCCCCACAGTATTTCTACCTACAACCTGAATTTATCTGCAGGCATTGCTGTGGTGACTGTGGCCATTCTTTGCATCTATAACAGTAACACTGACAAGAACGACACTCATTCCAGGATTTGAACCTGGTGCCTTCCATCGGATATGACAGATGTACCAACAGACTCATACTGCACCCAAGTTCATTAAAAATTCAAATTTATGGTATAGAAATGATTAGGGTACATTGGCAGCAAGGATTAGATTTTTTTAATGAAAACTAGAGCTCAACTGAACCATCAGTTGGCTGATATTATCGGTATTAATGTCATCTAATATGCGTCAGTATGAAAGCTTTTTTAGATCAGTTATAAAACAGACAGAGATGTGGGTGAAGTTAAATGTTTCAGCACACGGTCGTAATTCTTATTACTATTGCATTTAGTGTTAAATGAAATATCCTGCCTCAATTACTTCTTTGTCATGTGTTTTAATAAACATGTTTGAGAGATGTTGCAGAAAATGTGTGAATATCAGCCCATGTATTGACATCAGTAATTTGTACTTCCTAATAGGGCACTGACATTGGCTCACATGAAGGAAAGTGGATGTAGTTCAGAATAAAAAACACCATTATGACCTTTAAGGCAGGAACACACACTGGCCCAACCGTTGGACGTCTGAAGCGTTTGGGGAGACTCGGACGAGGTCGGGAACAAATCAGTTTGGTGTGTTCAGCTGCGCTGGAAGCCTTAGGAACCGCGTGGACAGCGTCTGCTCCGATTCAACATGCGAATTCTGAGAAGGTTGGCTGTCGGCCGTCTGAGCCAGTGGATGCTCTGATTGGTTGTGTGCCAGCTGTATGACCATTCTGACTGGCGGTGTGCTAGCGAATCAGCGTGGTGTGTGGGAGGGGCGGAATACTGTGTGTGCTTTGTTTTTCTATGCACTCCGTTCTGTCATTTCCTGTTTTCATGTAACGCAGAACGTACACGCCACTGTGGAGCTGGCAGCACGTCAAAGCGGTGTGTTCAATTCAACTTTTCTGCGGGTCAGACAAGAGGTGGTTGGATAAAGGCAACTGGCTGTTGGTTTCAGTCTGGGCGGTGTGTGTGTAAGGAGCTCCATACAACCGCAACCTCCTCACCCACCACCCTCTGCCATTCCTCACACTCTCTCACAAAAGACACTTCTTTAACACTTCCACCCATCACAGAAGATCAACAATGACAGAGGTGGGAGGAGGGAGAAAAGAAAGTCATCATCATTACAAATAAAACTTTGCACGGAGAAAAAATAACTCAAAGTGCTGTGTTTGCGTGGCTGCATGACGAGTTTTGTCCTTACCTTCAACCCTGACACAGATGCCAAAAATATCAGTAATTTTCCTGCAGTGTTTAGACTGGAGCAGGGAAGTCACCCTCGCCTCCCTGTGATTAGACCCCACCGAGGCTCCAGTACAGCAAGATAATAGCTGGGTGTAATTGCATTGTTTATTTGTAAGCGTGAGAGTGTGTGTGCCTCTGTATGTATTTCAGTCCCCTGCTGTCAGACCTCGTGGCAGAGCAGATTACATTAGTGCTAGCTGAAGGGAAAGAGAAACCAAGGTGTACAGATAGACATGGCCTCCCTGGACCCTCAGCTGCAGAATGCAGGATATGAAAAGTGCTAAACAAGTTGATGAAAGATATAGAGATAAAGACAACAGCATACTCATATAAAGACCAACACACCACGAACATGTTCACTTAAAATGTTGTTGAAGCATGAGTCAGGTCAGTCGCCCCCCCTTGTGGCCCAGTTGTTGAAGAACGCGCGCTAAGGTGCTCTCTTGGGAGCCAAAACATGCGCTAAAGTGCCCTTTTGAGTGGAAAAAACACACTAAACTGCCCCCTTGGCTGGTTAAAACATGATAAACTGCCCTCTTGGGAGGCAAAAACGCGTGCTAATGTGCCCTCTTGGGAGGCAAAAATGTGTACTGAAGTGCCTTCTTGGGAGGCAAAAACGCATGCTAAAGTGCCCTCCTGGTTGGCAAAACACACTAAACTGCCCTCTTGGGTGGAAAAAACACTAGACTGCCCCCTTGGCTGGTTAAAACATGATAAACTGTCCACTTGGGTGGCAAAAGGGCATCTTTAAGTGCCCTCCTCATTGGCAAAACACCCTAAACGGCCCTCTCAGATGAAAATAAAACACTTAATTGCTCTCTTGGGTGGTTAAAACAAGTTTAAGCGCACTCCCGGTTGGCAAAACATGATAACTTGCCCTCTAGTCTTGGGTGGTATAAACGCGTGCTTAAGTGCTCTCTTGGGTGGAAAAACAAACTAAACTGCTGCCATTGGATGGAGAATATTGATTCCAATTAAGGCAAGCTTTCCCAGAGTCATTTTATGGTGTCAACAAGTTAAACCTTGTTTATGTTCAATACACTTTGTATGGCCATTAGCCCATATTTTCTGTTTTTTTTAAAAAAAAAAAACATTTTTTTTTTTTTTTTTTTTTTTTTGCAAATGGCCGATGGGCTAATAAACTTTCTAGATTTTGTTTTCATTTACAATTTAGGCTAGGGAAGTTAGATTCATTGTATTTAGTAAATGATGGAATAAATTGATGGCAACTAGATAGATGGTAACTGAAGTTTTAAAAACACATGCTTGTTGGTTGTGAATGCAGAAGGCATTCACAACATATGTTCTTCGTTTTCACGGAATTCTTTAATTTTCTTATTGGTTGTGAATGCAGAAGGCATTCACAACATACGTTCTTCGTTTTCACGGAATTCTTTAATTTTCTTCTTATTATTATTGGTTGTGAATGCAGAAGGCATTCACAACATATGTTCTTCGTTTTCACGGAATTCTTTAATTGGTTGTGAATGCAGAAGGCATTCACAACATATGTTCTTCGTTTTCACGGAATTCTTTAATTGGTTGTGAATGCAGAAGGCATTCACAACATATGTTCTTCGTTTTCACGGAATTCTTTAATTTTCTTATTATTATTGGTTGTGAATGCAGAAGGCATTCACAACATATGTTCTTCGTTTTCACGGAATTCTTTAATTTTCTTCTTATTATTATTGGTTGTGAATGCAGAAGGCATTCACAACATATGTTCTTCGTTTTCACGGAATTCTTTAATTTTCTTATTATTGGTTGTGAATGCAGAAGGCATTCACAACATATGTTCTTCGTTTTCACGGAATTCTTTAATTTTCTTCTTCTTATTATTATTAGTGTGAATGCTGAGTCAGCATTCACACTATTGTTCTTCTCGTTGGTTGTGAATGCAGAAGGCATTCACAACATATGTTCTTCGTTTTCACGGAATTCTTTAATTTTCTTATTGGTTGTGAATGCAGAAGGCATTCACAACATATGTTCTTCGTTTTCACGGAATTCTTTAATTTTCTTATTATTGGTTGTGAATGCAGAAGGCATTCACAACATATGTTCTTCGTTTTCACGGAATTCTTTAATTTTCTTATTATTATTATTATATCTTCCGGGTCAGAAATTTCAAATCTTAACTCCTTCCACATTTTTCAACGGATTCACTCCATTCAAACACAGAACATTCATCTCAATTTGGAATCAATTGCGTCTATTTTTCTAATTGATATCATTCATAATTTCAGAAATATTAGACATTTTTCAGCCTTTTTTTCCCATTCAAGCAGATGACGGAATCTTCAAAAATCTTCGATTTTCACACTTTTTCATGCATTTTCAAAGCAAATCTAATAATTCATACGTCCACATTAAAACTCCATTCAAACTGTGAGACTTTCACAAAGATTAGGACTTTCTTCCCTGAATTCAGCTTTTTCACAGCATTCATACTTTTTGCACAGTCGCACTTCAAACATTGGAAACTTTTCAGCCACTTTGAGATTTTTGCATTGGTGTGTATGGGGTGGAATGTTGACAGCCAGAGTGCAGAGGCCAACTGACAGAGTGGAAAGGAGCTGCCCGATATTCAGAAAATCTCGTCTTCAACTCGCCACCATTTCCACAATGTTCACTCCAGCAGAAAAATAAAAACACCAGCTTGTAGGTACACTCGTGCTTGTGCTTACAGCGGATCTCTGGAGGCAATCGGACAAAAACTTTTGGCTCGGTGGGCATTTTACTGACAGGAACACCGACCAACTGACGCATAGAGTCCCATTAAAATGAGAGGAAAAATATCTAGAGGCAGAAAAAAAACATTCACTTTTCTAAACTGCTCAACAAGACACATTTCTGACCACAGACACACAAAAACTTCACAGGATGCTCAAAAGACTCTCATAGTTTTGACCATACCATTATTTTAGTGATAGCAGTTACTGTTTTGCAAAGAGAAGTATGATAATGTGAGGTGAGCCTCAGCGGAAATCACTATTAAAACAGCTCTCCCAACAGCTCTCCCTGTTGGTTACCAGGACTGCTCGGTTACCATCACCATGGCAACCAGGAACAACTGAGCCAACACAGAGAGACAGAGTAGACTGCGGCTGAACATCAGTAAGACCAGAGAGATGGTGTTAGATTTCAGGAAGAAAAGGAAGACAGCTTTCCAACCACTGCGCATTCTGGGAAGGGATGTGGAGGCGGTGGAGGATTACAAGTACCTGGGTGTTACTATCAACCACAGACTGGACTGGAGATCTAACACTGAAGCTGTCTACAAGAAGGGGATGAGCAGACTTTACTTCCTGAGGAAGCTGAGATCCTTCAACATGTGCAGCAAGATGTTGGAGATCTTTTATCAGTCTGTGGTGGCCAGTGTACTTTTCTTTGCTGTAGTTTGTTGGGGAAGCAGCATCGGAGCCAGCGACACCAACAGACTCAAAAAACTCATCAGGAAGGCTGGCTCTGTGATTGGCTGCAAACAGGACACTCTGGAGGCTGTGGTGGAGAGGAGGACACTGAAAAAACTGTTATCCATCATGGATAATCCTCTCCACCCTCTCCAACTCACACTGGTCAGACAGCGGAGCACCTTCTCCGGAAGGCTGCTTCAGCTTCGGTGTCGTAGCAATAGATACAGGAAATATTTCCTGCCACAAGCCATTACTTTATACAACAAGTCTCTCACCTCTGCCTGACAGAGAACTCTGGTCTTTCTACTGTTTGTATATTTTATTATTGTTTATAATATATTTTGCATATTTTGTTTTGTTGTATATATTGTTAATGTTTATTGTTTATAGCACACTGTGCATTGTATATATACACTATGTATATATTACCTTCTATTTATGTTATGTACAAAGTCTTTTATTGTGGACACACTACTGCTGTAACAAAATAATTTCCCTGTCTAGGATCATTAAAGTAATTATATCTATCTATCTATCTATCTATCTATCTATCTATCTATCTATCTATCTATATATATATATACAGTATATATATATATATATATATATATATATACACATACATATGTATATATGTATATGTATATATATATATAGTCATATGTGTATATGTGTATATATATGCATATGTATATATAGGCCTATGTATATATAAGTTCATGTGTTCATGTTTTAAAGGCTAGCAGTGTTTAATAAATAAATAAATAAATTCAATAAAATGTCTAATATTTTCAACAGTTACAGGTGTGTGTTTCATATTATTTCAAATATGCCATGCAATTTCCCATTTTAACTTCACAGGACATCATTCATGAGCAGTTTGTGAGAATTACCCTTAATTAGAAATTAAAAAGAACAGCTGTTCTTGGTAAAGGGAAGTGCAATTGGTTAAGTTGATGCCATTGTTACAACTAGATGCTTAAGGATTTTAATTAGTGTTTTTTGACATGACATATAATGATAGCTATGGAATTATGCTTTTTTATTGCATTTGGTGGCTCTTAAAAGAGCTGTTTTAATATGAGGATCAAACTGCAGGTTGCCAGGTAGTAGCTCCCTCATTGGAGAAGTAGGACACCAATGTTTCCCTCACACGGATGGCCTCCCGAGTGGCGTTGTTGCTGCCTACTCGAGTGACTGGCTGTAGGCCCACAGCATCGCCGTTTGCTGTTGGTGCTCGCGATGGTCCTGGTTGCCCTGCAGGTGGCCTGGTTGTCCTGTTGGTGGTCTGCCTCAGGAAATTGTGCAGGACACAGGTAGCTTTTACACAGGCATCCACATTGGCAGGGCTGACCCCAATGGCTCCTCTGTACATATGCCATTGGGATGTGAGAATACCAAAGGTATTCTCAACAATCAGCCTTGCATGGGACAACCTAAAGTTAAACCCTCTGTGACTGCCTGACTTGTGCCCTGGAAAAGGCCGCATGAGGTTGCGGCACAGCGGGAAGGCCTCATCCGCCACAAAAACATATGGCTGTCGTCCCATATGCTCAGCCCCTGGCAGCAGAGCATCCGGTGGCAGGCCGAGGGTCCCATCCAGCAGCTTCTGGCCAAAGTTGAAGTTTGCCAGGACACCGCCGTCACTGATCCTCCCATAGCTGCCCACATCCACCACTCGTAAGCAGTACTCTGAGTCCACAACTGCAAGAAGAAAGATGGAGTAGATCCCCTTGTAGTTGTAGAAAAGAGACCCGGAGTTATCTGGGGCTCCATTGCTTCCCGTCAATGGACCTGAGGCAGTTGGGGAACACCCACCAGTGCCGGAAGCCCTCTGCAATGCTCCTCCAGTCCTCTGTGATGGGCACTGGCATGAACTCCGGTACCAAGGCATCCCATATTACCCTGGTGACCTGGGTCACGATGCTTGCCATGGTGCTCACGGCCACACGATAGCTGCACGCTATTGTGCGGTACGAGTCCCCCGTGGCCAGGAGCCGCAGACAAATCGCCAAGCGCTCAGCGGGTATCGGACACCGGTAATTCGTTGTTGCCATGGTAATGACAGGCCCAGTCTTTGACAGCAAGCTGTCAAATTGTTCCCTGTCCAGACGGAAGTAGTACTGGAATCGCCATCCACCAGCCGGTGAAATTCGCCGTGCTGCTCACGCCTCTGGAGGATTTCGTGCACCCAAATCCGGCGACGAGGACGGCGTCTCTGTAAATACAACAGGGCAACACCAAACGCAACTATATCCCTATCATCCATATTGATAATGACACGCAACTGAGTTTAAGTGCAGCTATTTATAGAACATGTTTATGTTGTAGAGCGCTACATTACAGCGGGAATGCAATTCATTTGCTCACATTATCGTTGATCTAACCAATTGCACTACACTTCACAACTAGACTGAAATGTAGGCTACACAACATTGACAGTAGGCTAGAATAAATTACTATGATTAGAGCTATTTCCCATCAAACAAAAACGCTGTTCTAAAAACTTTTGTTAAGCTAGTCCTGTTTTCATTTAGCCACCGCGTCCATTTCATCATACATTCGGCAAAATCAGTGTTTATTTGGGATGATCATTCTGTAAATACGATTGTGGAGTAATTCTGTTTTTAATGACGTTATCAAGTTACTGTTCATCAAGTAAATTTCTGTGATCAACGATGTCGGTAAATGTATGGGCTGCTACAGCAATAGTTGTGTGGTGGTGTTTGACGCGAGGGGCCCTTTAAATTTAGAAGCAAGGACAAACAGGGTGACAAAAGCGACTTAAGTGACTTAGGTGGAGTGGACAAGGTGGACAAGGCGGATTTTCCTCTTTGTGCGCTTCGGTCTGAATGCACACTTAGAGCCGTTCGCACCTCCGCAAGCTCCACATACGTCGTGGTTCGTTTCCGTCAGTATGTAGCACAGACGAACGCGACGTTCACAGGCTGTAAATTGTTAACTGCCTAAAATTAGGGAGATTTTCGGGCGTTTACAGGGACGAAAATCCCACTTTTCATGCAGTGCTCCGCCTTGGCAAAAGGCTGCATATCTTAGGCTATGAAACACCACTCCTTTCGCTGTGCATGTTGCCCCATCTGACTTGTCACTGTCAGGCTGCTTAAAAGCTGCAGGGAAGAGAAGTTGTCCTGTCAACTCTCTCCCTTTCCTCCTTGTGCTGCCAGTTGTCTCACTGGGATGATGTCTTTGCAGATGAGCTGACATGTTAATCGTGTTACTGTTAGCATAAACAACACGTGTTGCACAATGCTTGCACACTGTTGCACTTTTGTCAACAACTTTCATACCGCCGTCATCGTAGGTCACTCTAAATGCAAAGTGATCCCATACAGCAGACCTATGCAGTGCTGCGGCGGTGCCTATGAACCGAACGGTACACACGCGCCCCGAACTGTGACAAGCGTACCGAACGCGACAGATTTTTTTGATGAACCATTCCACTCCTAATATATATATATATATATATATATATATATATATATATATATATATATATATATATATATATATATATATACATATATATATATATATATATATATATATATATTATATATATATATATATATAAAAGATCAAATGTACAATAATGTTTAATAATGTGCAAAAATTGCAATGATTGTCCGTGTTGGAGTCAGGTTACAGAAGGGGGGGTGTCTGACTCTCTTATGGAGGCGTTATAGAGTTTAATGACCACAGGCAGGAATGATTTCCTGTGGCGTTCAGTGGCGCATCTGGGTGAGAGGAGTCTTCCGCTGAATGTGCTCCTCTGCTGGGCCAGTGTGTCATAGAGAGGGTGTGTGGAATTATCCAAGATGGACTGAAGCCTGGACAGCATCTTCCTCTCTGCCACGGTCGTCAGAGTGTCCAGCTCCTCCCCCACAACATCACCGGCCCTCCTGATCAGTTTGTTTAGTCTGTTGTTATCTGCGACCTTCAGCCTACAGCCCCAGCATGTGACCACAAAGAAGATCGCACTGGCCACAACAGATTCATAGAACATCCTCAGCATCGTCCGGCAGATGTTAAAGGACCTCAGCCTCCTTAGGAAAAAGAGTCGGCTTTGGCCCTTTTTGTACATCGCCTGGGTGTTTCTAGCCCAGTCCAACTTATTATTAAAGTACACCCCCAGGTACTTGTATTCCTCAACAGTGTCCACAGGGACCCCCTGGATGGAAACAGGGGTCACTGGTGTTTATCGCCCTCCTCAGATCCACTATGAGCTCCTTTGTCTTTGTCACGTCTAACTGCAGATGATTCAGTTCATTCCAAGTGACAAAGTTGCCCACAACAGTCCTGTATTCATTATCATCACCCTTTTCAATGCAGCCAACTATTGCTGAGTCATCAGAAAACTTCTGAAGGTGGCAGGACTTAGTACAATAGTTGAAGTCTGAGGTGAATAGGAAGAAGAGGAAGGGAGAGAGGACAGTCCCCTGTGGGGCCCCAGTGTTGCTGACCACCCTGTCAGACACACAGTTCTGTAGGCGTACATACTGTGGTCTGCCCATCAGGTAATCAACAATCGATGACACAATGGGGGCCTCAACCTGCATCACAGCCATCTTCTCACCCAGTAGAGACGGATGGTGTTGAAAGCAATGGAGAAGTTAAAGAACATGACTCTCACAGTGCTCGCCGGCTTGTCCAGATGAGGGTAGACTCTGTTCAACAGGTAGATGAAGCCATCCTCGATTCCCAGGTGAGGCTAGTTGGCAAAGTGTAGTGGATCAGTGAAGGGCCTGACCATAGGCCTTAGCTGCTCCAGGACGAGCCTCTCCAGGGTCTTCATGATGTGGGATGTCAGGGCCACCGGTCTGTAGTCCTGAGGCTCGCTGGGACGCGGCGTCTTTGCCACAGGAATGAGGCAGGATGTCTTCCACAGCACAGGGACCCTCTGGAGGTCCAGGCTCAGGCTGAATACTTGACTAGCCATTTTTAAACAGCTTCTCCACATTATCTCCGGAGCGGTGGTTCGGCAATTCTCCGCCGATGGTGATTCACACAGAGGGAAGCATCTCCGCCTTCACGTGTGTAATTCACACAGAAAGCCGGCGCTGTGGCTCCTACAGAGGCGTGACGGTACACGTGTTAATGACGTCGGTGTTTCCCCAGGTGTTCCCCTTGTCTGTCTGTCTCCAGTTTATAATCATATGGATGCTGTTATAATGTGTAGTAATTGAGATCCTGACCCACCAAACATCCTGAAAAGTGATGGAGTGAAGTTTTTCGCGCTTAATTACATAATTATACATAATCACCATCAGTTAACTGGACGCTGTCTGACTCCCTCACTCGCGGGGACGGAGGATGTTTTCTCGGGGAAAGTTTCCTGAAATCTCGGTCCGGAAGGCTGACGGTCGCGGTGATTTATTTTCGTCACAAACACTCGGTGAGTTAAAGTTTTATGCCGGTGACAGACGCTGTTTTTTGAGCAGAAATGTGAGGAAGAGTTTGGAGGACAGGCGGAGGACGGAGGGGAGGACAGACGCTTCTCCACGTACAGCTGTGGTATTTGATTTCCTCATATAAGTTGCCAATGACAGTTACAGTTACTACGTTACTTTTGTTCCGTCATGTAACGTTGCTTTGTGGGACATTTCTCTGTATTTAGTTGAGTGAAGGACCTGTGCAGGTGTCAGACTGTCAGACCGACACGCCCTCGCTCCGCGCCTCCGGATTAGCCGTTCACACTGGGCCGGCTCACCAATAATGCGGCCCTGATACTACCTCCAGAGGCAGATCAGAGCCGGAGCGAAATTTCCCTCCTCTCCTCATCCGAAACTTTCACACAGAGGAGGGTGCGGAGAATTGGCGCAGGATCCCTGCATGCAAACGGCAGTGTGAAAGAGGCTACTGAGTACTCCACACAGCTGGGGGGCACAGGCCTTAAGCACCCTGGGAAGAACATCATCGGGGCCTACAGCTTTGCCGGAGTGGAGTCTTGTCAGCTGTCTTCTCACCAGGTCAGGCGCGAAGAACACTGTAGAGGTGACAGTTGGGGGAGGGGTGAGGTCCTCAGGTTGTGGAGGACATGATGCAGAGCAGGGGGGAGGGGTGGACTAGGTGGGTGTGAATTGAGGTGGTGGGGGGCAGACAAGGGGTCTGTAAAGCCTGGTTTATGCTTCTGCGTCACGGCGACGGCGTAGCGACATCGTCGACCCTACGCCGTCATTGAGCATTCGAAGTTCTGCGTCGAGGAACGCGTTGTTCTGCGGAGGTGGTCTGTCCGACCAATCACAGTCCTTGCCGTTCGCGTCTCGACGCGTCGACGTGACACGTAGTCAGGATTTTTTGGAGGCGCACGTCAGGCTACGGCGTAGGGTCCGCGTAGGGGTCTGCGTCGACGACGTAGCTACGCCGTCGCCGCGACGCAGAAGCATAAATCAGGCTTAAGGAGGAGGAGTAGGGGGAGGTAAAGTGGCAGTTGTTGTTGGGCAGCCAGTGTTACAGGCCTCAAGACGAGTCACCTGTTAGCAGAAGATATTTACCCTGTTTTCACAGGAAAGGAAGAGACAGGAGTCATCAGTCGCCGTTC
Organism: Diplodus puntazzo; assembly: GCA_963678695.2. NCBI lineage: Eukaryota > Metazoa > Chordata > Actinopteri > Spariformes > Sparidae > Diplodus > Diplodus puntazzo. Next base: position 27,167,756 of record OZ023174.1, read on the forward strand.
CTCATAGCGGGCTGTTAGCTGTCTGAGGAACGTCAGCCTGACGCTGCGTATTACAACTAGCGCTCACTAAAGGGGATACTCCACCTTGTGGTGGAGTGAGAGACATGCACTCTGCTATAATCAATAGAAAACACCTTGTATCTGACTAGTTTTTCATACAAAACACAAAATAATACATAATAATACAATCAAATTTGTGACCATACATATTTGTAGGTGTCACACACTCCCCAACAAAAAAAATAAAATGGCTCCTGACATTTTACTTCTTTACCCATTAACTCATTTACAAAATATCACTTGTCATAATCAAAAACTGAAAGTGCTGCCCTTTAACAACCTCTAAGCAAGTGTAGATAGGCATGTTATAACATTCTGGTAAGGCATTATATGGCGGTGACAGGTAAGGTATTGGAATACAATGCGCTACTGGAACAGTGTACGGTGTCAGGGGGTATGGCTGCATGCCCCAAAGTGTCATGTGTGGTGCCTCATAAACTTCTGCACTACTGACTGATGGTTGTACCTGAAGCGAGGGCTGACCTAGTGTGTTGTAGGTGAAGAGTGCTGCTGGTTGTCTATCTCTAGTCGACCTTCTGAGTGTCTGCTCATCTGATTGAGGGGCCAGACCGGGTCCAGCACCAGTCTCCCCCTGGGACAGGCTGCAGGGTTTCACTGTCACCGTTTCATCCGTACCAGATGCCTGAATGACACCGGACTCTGCATCACTCACATTTTCCTCCTGCTTTTTCTTGTTCAGCAGGTCTTTTACTGTTCTTCCTATTTGATGATGTGTTCACTTTCTCTTTTGCTACAGGCAGATCGACAGGTACGTCATTGACGAGGTGTAATAAGTTACGATGCAGGACTCGTGACTTGTTCCTATCCATTTCTGAGACCACCTTGTAGACTGGACTGTCTCTGATTTGTTCAGTCACAACATACACAGCATTTTCCCAATATGGTCTTAGTTTACCAGGACCACCTGTTTCGCTCAGATTTCGTACTAGCACCCTGTCTCCAGGTTGCAGTACCACTCCTCTTGTGTGTTTGTCATAATACTTTTTTCCACGTGTACTTGCAGTTCTTGCCGCTCTCTGAGGCTATCCGGTATGCCTCTGTCATACGCTCTGCCCACTTCTCAGCGTAGCTCCTTGCCGCCTGAGGCTCCTTGTCTGTGGTCAGCCTGAACAACAGGTCTATGGGCAAACGTAGGTGTCGCCCAAAAAGCAAAAAGAAAGGCGAGTACCCAGTTGCTTCATGGTGTGTGCTATTGTATGCATGAACAATCTGGGGAAGGTACTCTTTCCATCTTTCCTTTTCCTTCTCACTCAGGGTCCGCAGCATTTGCAATACAGTGCGGTTAAACCGCTTGGCCGGGTTACCCTGGGGGTGATAAGGGGTCGTGCGTGAATGTCCCACCCCGCTCATTTGTTGTAGAGTTCGAAAGAGCTCGTTTTCAAACTCGCGCCCCTGATCATGGTGGAGCTTTGAGGGATAGCCAAATCTGGGCATGTAGTCACTGAAAATCTTTTCTGCTGCGGTTCTACCAGCTTTATTGCGGGTCGGGTAGGCCTGTGCGTATCTAGTAAAATGGTCTACAACTACTAAAATGTATTGGTAGCCCCCCTTGCTAGGCTCTAAATGCAGAAAATCAATGGAAACAAGCTCCATGGGTGGCTTGTGCTTATGCTGGACATTGGGGCTCTTATTTGAGCCACTGGTTTCTTTTGTTTGATACATGGGCACTGTCTGGTGACATAAGCTTCGATCTCACGCCTCATGTATGGCCAATAGAACCTCTGCCTTGCCAAACTGAGAACCCTTTCAGCCCTGACATGTCCCATGTCGTCGTGTAAGTGTTTGAGGACCAATGGCTTAAAGCTAGCAGGCAAGACTAGCTGACGTCTCTCTGCTGTCTTACGATACAGTATCCCGTCCTCAACTTGAAGCTTGCACCATTCATGCATCATTTTCCTGACCATGCCTGTCACATTCCGTTTCATGTCCTGTGTGAGAGTTTGGCTGGAGTCTTTCATTTTTAGGATCTCACCTATCACTGGGTCTGTCCTCTGGGCCTTTTGCATTTCAGCAAGGTCAATGGGTTTCAGGGGTTCTCTGCTGCTTACTCAGCCTGGTCACTTTGTGACAGAGCCAGGGCAGCAACCCAGGCGATCTCTCCCTCCTTGCCTGCCCTGCAGCCTTCCCATGTGGCAGTGACTGTCTCCCTAGGCAGCTCTTCTGTACACTCTGACACAAAGATATTAATGTCGAGTGGGCATCTTGACAGAGTGTCTGCATCGACATTTGCTTTGGATGGTCGGTAGTGTATGTCAAATCTAAAATCGGACAGTTCACCCACCCCCCGGAACCCAACAGCATTCAAATTGGCAGTCCGCATCACGTACGTTAAGGGGTTATTGTCTGTGTAGATGGTGAAGTAGGGTGCATAGAACAAATAATCCCTAAATTTCTCACAGACGGCCCACTTAAGAGCAAGGAACTCCAGTTTTCCTGAGTGGAGCCTATAGTTCTTTTCAGCCGGTGTGAGGGTCCTCGAGCCGTATCCAATTACCCGGAGTTTACCACCCTGGCTCTGGTAAAGGACGGCTCCCAGCCCTTTATTGGAAGCATAAGTATGGAGCACGAACGGCAACTCGAAATCTGGATAGGCGAGAACAGGGGGGTTAGCCAGCATGTCTGTTAGCTTACACAGCGTCTCCTGGTGAGTCTCAGTCCACTGGACTGGGGTCCTGGACAGCAAATGTGTGCCCTTACCCTTCTGTCCCCCACACCTCTCCTGAGACTGCTCTTGGTTCCTCTTCGGCTGCAAGAGTTCATAGATAGGATTTGCCAGTCTGGAGAAATCTTGAATATACGAGCGATAGTAACTCAAGAAACCAACGATCCTCCTCACATCTCCAACAGTAGCAGGTTTTTCCTTCTTCAAGGCATACACTGCCTCCAAGTCCATAGGATCAATGCGCACACCCTCGGTTAGACCAATCGACCTACACATCTGACCTCTCGTTTGAAAAGGTCGCATTTTGTGGGCCTGAGCTTGACCCCGTTCCTTTGTAGGGCTCTCAGGACCTTTCTCAGCCGTTCCACATGCTCCTCAAATGTGCCAGCATAGCACAGTATATCGTCCAAGTATAGGATACAACACTCATCAAGAAGGGGGTATAGCATCTCTTCCATGCTACGCTGAGACGCAGCGGGTGCGTTTGTCAACCCGAATGGTATGCGCACCCACTCGTAAAGACCCCAGGGGGTAATGAACGCGGTCAGGTGGCGTGATCCCTCGGCTATGAACCCCTGGTGGCAGGCCTTTCCTTGATCTAAAATGGAAACCCAACTGTACCCACCCAGAGTGTCTGTGAGGTCTTGGACTCTCGGTAAGGGGTGGCGATCTGGAACTGTGCGCTGGTTCAGGAGACGATAATCGATACAGAGTCTGAGCGTTCCATCTTTCTTGTGCACACACACGACAGGTGCTGAGTAAGGGGATTTAGATTTCACAATCCACCCTTTTGCCAGAAGATCTTTTATATACTCCTTAACCTCCCAGTAAAGGGGCTTTGGGATGGACGCATATGATTTCTGAATGGGAGTATTGTCGTTGAGTGTAATGGATATCTCCAAGCTTGTTATGCATCCTATGTCATTGTCGTCTCGTGCGAATGCTCCACACTCCTCTCGTAACATCTCCTTCACAATCTCCTGCTGGGTCTCACTTAGGTGGCTAATGTCAATTGGTGGGTCCCATTTTTCCATCACACTACCCCTCTCACTACTCCTGTCCTGCTGAGTTTTGGGGGGCTCATCACCATTAGCTACCTGAGTAACACTTGCTGGGTTTAGTTCATCAGTCTGCACTATCTTAACTACTGACTCAATGTTCCCTAACACAGTTCTACTGGGCAGCGTCACATCATGCTTTGTGTGGTTACTTATGGGGACTTTCACCTAAGGGGCTTTTTCATGGGAAATCTCTATTAGGCTGTCGCCAACATCGAGCTGCTGCAACTGAAGATTGTTCTCACTGGGTTCAAAGAGCACGAGTGACTTTGATGTGTCAAATGTGGATGGTACTTTACACTTAACAAGCCTAATCTGACCAGCTGGAATAACCACATCATATAGTCCCACTTTAAGCACACTCTGATTGAAGTCATTATCACTGGTGAGTTTCGTCTGAATGAAGTTGACTAATGTAGTAGCTTTATCATCCTGCAGATCCATTGGACCACGAATGAGGCTCACAAGTGTGGGCATGAGATCAGCACCGTCCTTTGTTCCCAGTATGAGCTGCTCAACTACATTGAATCCAATCAGGGGGCGGTCTAAGGGCATGCTACTCACCAGGAAGGGCACTTGTATCACTAAGTTTGGGTCACTGTTGTTTGGGAGACTCACCATCACTCCCATGCAACCATCATATGGCAAGGGTTCACCATTGACAGCCAGCACACTGAGAGTCTTTTCTCCCATCAGTTCAGCCAATGGACGCAGCTTGTGATCAGGAAGGTAAGTCTTTACCCACTGGCGATCGAGGATACTCACTTGGGCACCAGTGTCCAGTAAACAGTCCATTGCATAATTATTGATATAGCACTTGATGTTACATTTCCTTCCCACTAACTGGGCCACTCTTTCATGGGCTTCGGTCACTTGGCTCGTTAGTGAGGGACTGACACAGTTGGTTTGTACTTGAGTCCTTTTTCCTAATTGCAGCACTGCCTTTATGGTGGATGGGCAGTTGCTGCTGCTTAGGGCATGGACTTCAGCGGATGGTTGGCCTGGACTCTTTCATTTCCACCTTTTAAGACATCCTACTGCCTTGTGCCCTGCATCACCACAAATGAAACAGTGGTTACATGGGTCTGTACCCTTTTCAACACAACTAGGACAGCTGTATTTCTTTGCTGTTGGTCTGGGTTTTGGATGAGTGTGGGTACATTGACAGGATTGTTCTGCAGTCTTTGTGGCTGTGAGAGCTTCCACTACTTTGGTCAGAGCATCAACTTTTGAACTCAGTTCTTCTATCACCTTATTTTTATTCTTTGTTTTAGAATCTGCTGTTTTTTCAGTGTCCTGGTCAGTCTCAACTTGAGCAGTGTGGGCCTGTGTTACCTTTTGGCAGGGATTACATCCCAGTCGTCGCTGTCGCTCACTCTCTTCACTGGATACTTTATTCACCTGTCGTATCAGCACTTCATCTGATACAGCACAGTCAGAGAGGAGGGGCTTGAGTTCATTACGAATGTCGCTGTACTTGGGGAGGAGACCCTGATGAATAGTATGCAGAAACACATTCTGCACTGTGCGGGGCTCATACTCATACATAAAGTCCATGTTATCTTGTCTGGAAGCAAACATGACTTTCTGTTTCAGACCTATCATCCTATATAAAAACTGTTGAGGACTCTCCTGTTCACGTTGTTTTGTGCTCATTAACTCCTGAAATAACTCACTTCCACTCTTTTCATTCAGGTGTGACCGCAGGAAGCTTCTGAGCTCACTGAGGGTTAAGTCGTCCTTGTTAACCAGCATGTCATTGAACTGTCCTGGTTTGATGATGCGAAGGACACCTTGGATGATTTCACTCTCTGTATACTTCGCCATCAGTCCCTCATCAATCTGCTTACACAGTCCATAGTAGCTGATGTCGGATGTGCTGTCCCCGACCTGACCCCCGTGAAATTTGAATTCCCTGCGCTGTAGGAATGACAGGTCTCTTAGGGAAACCACGCTATCATGTTTGCTGTGTACTGAATCTGTTGTAGGGCAGCTATCGGCTCTGCTTTCTACTCTCAAGTGTGGCAGTTGTCTAGCAGTAGAGGTGGGTGTATGTTGAACTGATGCTGCCTTAAACTCAGTTAGATTCTTACCCAAAGCTTCATAGTTAGCCATTAGTCTCCATACTCTGATGATTGTGGATTTGCAGGCTCAATAGTGGGTTTGTCAACTGACTTACTCTCTGTGTCACTGTGCTGAGCTACTGTGATGGGTAAAGGTGATGATGTCAGTGTAACAACCTCATCCTCTGATTCTACCGGTTGGCTTGCCTCAGTAACTTGCCTAGCAGTGAGGTCAGCAATTGCATCTCTCAAACACAACAAATGAGAAAATCCCTGGTCCTCTAAATCAAGCAGCGTTTTACAATTCAGGTAAGTACATATGTAATCAACACAGCTCTCCTCATCACCCTGAACTGCACTTACAGGATCCAGATCAGGTACTGGTGAGATGATTTTCACAACTTCTGAGAGTTCCTCCGCTGTCAGTGTGTGAAGAGTTTTCTTTACCTTCCACGCCAGTTCTTTCCTTTCAAAGTCCTCCATGTTGTTTCCTTCTGTTAGCAGTTTCACAGTACTGTCACCTCAGGCAAGCGGTGCTGCACTCCTCCAGCTGCGGATCCCTTCGCACTCTTTGGTCCCGTAGCTGCCTCAATCATACACCTGCTGCTCCACCACGCCGGTCCTGTGATGTCTGCCTTGGGTTCGTGGATTAGTGGATCAGCATCGCCTCGCATATGACGCCGATCCCAGCGGTGCCCCCAAAATTCTGTTACAGGCCTCAAGACGAGTCACCTGTTAGCAGAAGATATTTACCCTGTTTTCACAGGAAAGGAAGAGACAGGAGTCATCAGTCGCCGTTCCTCATAGCGGGCTGTTAGCTGTCTGGGAACGTCAGCCTGACACCGCGTATTACAACTAGCGCTCACTAAAGGGGATACTCCCCCTTGTGGTGGAGTGAGAGACATGCACTCTGCTATAATCAATAGAAAACACCTTGTGTCTGACTAGTTTTTCATACAAAACACAAAATACAATAATACAATCAAATGTGTGACCATACATATTTGTAGGTGTCAGACCAGCAGCAGAGACTTGTGGGAGAGGGGCTGCAGTATCAAACCTATTGAAAAATAGGTTGAGCTCATTGGCCCGGTCCACACAGCCCTCCAACCCCATGCAGTCTTCTGGAACCCGGTGATGGTTCTCATGCCACTCCACACATCCCTCATGTTGTTTCCCTTGACTTTATTCTCCAGCTTTCTCCTATAATTGTCTTTAGCCTCCCTGATTTTAAGTTTGAGTACCCCCTGCACTCTCCTCACTTCATCACAGTTGCCATCTCTGAACGCCCTCTTCTCCTTATTCAGGATGGCCTTAATGTCCTCAGTGATCCAAGGTTTATTGTTAGTGTAACAGGTTACAGTCCGAGCAGGGACATTGCAGTCCACACAGAAGATTATGTAGTCCGTGATGCACACTGTGAGCCCAACAATGTCCTCCCCGTGGGGCTCACAGAGTGCAGGCCAGTCGGTTACTTCAAAACAGCCCTGCAGTGTCTCATCAGCCTCCTCCGACCACCTCGTAGGCTTCCTCTTAACCACAGGCACATAGCAGGGTTTGAGGTGAACCAGGTTGTGATCTGACCTGCCCAGAGGGGCTTTAATTGTGATGTGACCAGGATTACACCGTCTGCTATTCACTAGAACGGCAAGCCCCCCACCTTTCCGCTTACCGCTCTCGGCACAATCCCGGTTGGCCCGGATGGTGTGGAAGCCATCCACGGAGACTTTCTGGTCCGTAATGTCTCTGTGTAGCCAGGTCTCAGTGAAACACATCAGACTGCGCTCCTAGGTACTCCGTGTGGCTCCACGTTAGCGCCGTTAGCTCGTCCATTTTATTGCTAAGAGATTGTACATTTCCCATAACAACAGAGGGGAGACACGGCTTAAATCTTCTCCTCTCCATAAGCCTGTCCCGTCTCGACCCTCCTCTCATCCCCCGACGTTTCTTCACTCCTCTGCATCCCCGGTGTGTTTTTCTCCAGACTTCAGGTGGTATATCAGCTGGTCTGGCCACAATGCCAGCCGGTATTAGCGCGATTAGCTGTTCTCCGGAGTAAACAAAGGCAGCGTGTCCCAGTGGAAGCGGCATTGATAAAAACAACGAAGAAAAGCATGAAAACTCTCTAAAAACAACCTTGTTAGAGAGGGCAGGACTTCACAGAGTTACAGTGAAAAAACAAGAACGAACAAAAAGAGAATAAAAGTTAAGAAAGTTAAAAAGCTCAAAGGCTGGAGCAACGTAACAGGCAGCATGCAGCTTTCGCGCATGCGCCAACGTTCCAGTGTAGACTGGCTGAAAGCATATGTTATCCTTATATTTCATCGCCTCTCCTCCGTCTTTATGACAGCCACTCAACCTTCCAGTGTGGCTGTTTGGAACGACGATTTTACCACGTAGCCAGACAGCACATTGTATCATCTGCTTGTGTTAGACCCTGGTTTACCATGTTAGCATGCATACTTTTGTGGCACAGAATTAAAGCTTTCATAACTTCTTTCGTTATATGCAATGATATTTTTTTATTTAATCGCCTGTAGAAACCAGTTTTGTCCGTATGGATTATGGATATATTATTATGTGCATGAAACATCATCCAATCAGAATCAGTTCTGTGCAAACTACTCACAGAGCTCCTTCTCCAACGCACTGCACATACACACTGACACAGACAGCCACATGTGACCACAGGGAAAAACAACAGCGTGACACTCGCCTCCTCTTGCTTTTACACCAAGTCACTTCTTCTGTTGGCATGCTCCGTCTTTCAGACAGATGATGCCTTTAAAGGACATTGTTGCTGAACATCCAACAGTGAAATCTCTCATCTTAAACACAGGGGCCTGTGATGTTGTGAAACAACAATCTGAGGTATTGAAACAAGACTTCACTGATCTGTTGAACAAAGTCAGATCTCTCGATACTGTGGTGTTTGTCAGTGGCCCTCTACCAACTGTCCGCAGAGGTGATGAGAGATTCAGCAGGTTGTTGATGTTGAACAGATGGCTCAAGGCTACATGTGCCGCTCACTCTGTGAACTTTATTGACAATTATAACGTTTTCTGGGAACGCAGACACCTCTTTAAGGCAGATGGATTCTGCCTTAACAAGTCAGGAGTAAGGTTGTTAACCTCCAACATATTCTACTCAGTGCACCACACACCAGTTCCTCCCTTCAAGGACAGCAGGCAAGACAAACCAAAACAACTGATAAGACAGCCCTTGGAAGGAGAAGTACTTGTGCCTGAGATATCACGGATGAGATGAAAAAGCTGGTCAATGTTGGACTCAGACTCACACCCTGTCCAAATCTGCCACGCTTGAAACCACCATCGCCAAAATGTCATTGTGCCCCTCCACCTTCTCTGAATCATCCTAGGTCTGAAAACAGCGAAGCACATCCTGTCCATGCTGACAGCACAACTAACTCTCACTGATATGTGCCAGGTCCGGGCTACGAAGTTGATATCACTACTGTTTTCCCCCCAGAAAAGCCAGGGCCCCTTGGAGTTCAGGCAGCCTCCTCAATTCCCGTGCTTACAGGTAATAGATTAATTGTGAATTTCTTGAGAAACAGGAAATGCGGGACTAAATTTGCCAATCCACTCAATTTAGCTCCCATTCCTCGTCAGCCACTAACTGTCGCAAAAAATTGCACAGTTGGTTTTGATACTGTAACTGTAGCTCTATTAAACATCAGATCTCTGGCAGGAAAATCTTTTTTAATACATGATTTTATCATCAAACACAATCTTACTTTTATGTTTTTAACTGAAACTTGGTTAGACCAGGATAACAATGCAGCTGTTCACATTGAATCAAGTCCTCCAAATTTCTCTTTCATAAGTGAAACTAGAATGCATAAAAAGGAGGAGGTGTTAGTATTCTGTTTAATGAGTTACTCAAATGCAAGCAGATGTTTTATGGAGGTTTTACTTCTTTTGAATACGTTGCTCTTCAGGCAAACTAATCTCAAGCTATATTTCTAAACATCTACAGGCCACCTAAATACTGTCCGTATTTCTTTGATGACCTTGTTGAGTTACTGTCTCTTATCTGCACTGACTTTGACTGTGTGTTAATTGTTGGTGACTTTAACATCCATGTTGACAAGCCTGAAGACAGATGGACTAAAGAACTGTGCTGTGTCCTTGATAACTTTGGACTCACTCAGCATGTGACACAGCCCACACACAACAGGGGCCACATCCTAGACCTAGTTATCTCAAAGGGTCTGAACATTTCTAAGGTTCTGGTATCTGATATCGCTCTCTCTGACCATTACTGTGTTTTCTTTGAGAGTGATATATCTGTGTACACAAATGTTCAAACTGAGGTTGTCTCAAAGTGATACATCACTGAAAACACTGGTGACATATTCATTGAGGCTTTCTCCTCCACACCACCCCCTCTAGATTCTCTGTCAATGACCTTGTACATCATTTCAATTACAAAATTACAAATGTCATGAATGCCATTGCACCCACTAAAGTGAAGGTGGTCTCTGGTAAGAAAAAATCTCCTTGGAGAAATGCCACTCTAGTCAAGATGGAAAAAAGGGAATGTCGAAAAGCTGAGCGCAGGTGGCGAAAAACAAATCTCCAGGTTCATTTTGACATTTATAAAGAGAGACTTCACATTTTAATTTAGAATTAAAAAAGTCAAGGCAGTCCTTCTTCTCAGACATCATCACCAAGAACAAAAATAATGCTCGTGCCTTGTTTGCTACTGTCGACAGACTAACAAACCCTCCTGTGCCAGTAGCCTCTGAACATCTGTCTACAGGGGCTGTAATGAATTTGCATTATTCTTCACTGCCAAAATTCAGAACATTAGACAAGCAGTCAGTGCCACTCTACCAGGTACTGGAGGTGTGTTGTCGTTTTGTCCACCTAAACCCAACTCTAATACACTGACACAATTTGAGCCAATCAATGACAAGAACCTGCAAGCCATTATACAGCATTTGAAATCTTCCTCCTGCAGCCTGGATATTTTACCAGCAGGGTTCTTCAAAAAAGTTTCAGACTGCATGATTCCAGATCTGCTACAGATTGTTAACACGTCTCTTCTCTCAGGTGTCTTCCCCCAAGCCATTAAGACTGCAGTCATTAAACCACTCCTGAAGAAGAGAACTCTAGACACATCAGTAATGAATAACTATAGGCCCATTTCAAACCTCCCCATTTTAAGTAAAATAATGGAAAAAGCTGTCTTTCAACAGCTGAACAATTACTTAATAATAAATGGCTGTTTTGATGTTTTCCAATCAGGATTCCGACCACATCACAGCACTGAGACGGCTCTTGTTTAGGTCCTGAACGACGTTCATTCAAACACAGACAGCGGAAAAATCTCAGTCTTAGTATTACTGGATCTCAGTGCTGCGTTTCACACAGTCGACCATAATATACTACTGGACTGACTGGAAAACTGGGTTGGACTCTCTGGTACAACACTAAAGTGGTTTAAATCTTATCTAAATGAGAGAGATTACTTTGTGTCTATTGGTGATTACACATCTGAACGAATGAAAGTGACAAGCGGAGTACCCCAGGGCTCCATTCTGGGGCCTCTACTATTCAACATTTACATGCTTCCTCTAGCTCAGATAATGGAAAACAATGAAATTTGCTACCATAGTTATGCAAATGACACACAAATTTATATCACCAGGGGACTATAATCCCATACATACCCTGAGTAGATGCATTGAACAAATCAATGATTGGATGTGTTAGAGTTTTCTTCAGTTGAATAAAGATAAGACTGAAATAATTGTTTTTGGATCCAAGGAAGAACAACTAAAAGTCTCTGCTCAGCTACAGTCTGTAATGTTGACAACTACAGACCAAGCCAGAAACCTCGGTGTAATTATGGACTCAGACATGAACTTCAGCAGCCATATTAAGACAGTTACAAAATCAGCCTACTATCACCTTAAGAATATATCCAGGATAAGAGGACTTATGTCTCAGCAAGATTTGGAGAAACTTGTTCACGCATTTATCTTCAGCAGACTCGACTACTGTAATGGTGTCCTTACAGGACTCCCTAAAAACTCCATCAGACAGTTGCAGCTGATTCAGAACGCTGCTGCCCGAGTCCTAACAAGAACCAAAAAAGTAGATCACATCACTCCAGTTGTTAGATCTTTACACTGGCTTCTTGTCTATCAAAGAATAGATTTCAAAGTCCTGTTGTTGGTTTATAAAGCATTGAATGGTTTTGGACCAAAATGCATTTCTGATCTGCTGCCACGTTATGAACCATCCAGACCTCTGAGATCATCAGGCACTGGTCTGCTTTCAGTCCCCAGAGTCAGAAGTAAACATGGAGAAGCAGCTTTCAGTTACTATGCGCCACACATTTTGAACAAACTCCCTGAAAATTGCAGGTCTGCTCCAACACTCACCTCTTTTAAATCAAGACTTAAAACATTTCTTTTTGCCACTGCTTTTAGCTGAAGCAATTCAAGTCTTTGAACTGCATTATGAGTCTTGTTTCTTTTAAAGCTTTTCTATTTTAGCCTACTTTCTTTTTGATGTTTGTTTTTTCTTAATGTTTTTACTGGTCTAAAATGCAATTCTTAATGTTTTTTAATGCAACTTTTAATGTCTTTTAAATGACATTTTTATGTCTTTTAATGTAATTTGTGTGTGCCTGTAAAGCACTTTGAGTTGCCTTGTGTCTGAATTGTGCTATACAAATAAACTTGCCTTGCCTTGCCTTGCCTAAAGTCTGTGTGTTGAGTGGACCCAGCTGAGCCTAAATGCTAAGCAGCACTGAGTGAAAGAAACACAGGGTTAAAGGGTATGAACAAATATGCCACCTTCCTTTCTACACACACACACACATTCACAGGCTCAAGGTCACAGTCTATCCTTTTTTGTTTGTGGGTGGCTCATTAATGCATGATGCCGTTTGACTTACATATACACACACACACACACACACACACACACACACACACAGACAGACATTCTACCCCAGTCTCGTCTCACACACCCTGCCACCCTCACCTAAAACCTTCTGTTCCATCCTTCTGTTATGCACTGCTGGTATGGCCTCTGACCTCTGCCACACACACACACACACACACACACACACACACACACACACACACACACACACACACACACACACACAAACACACACACACACTAACTGAGTGTCTGAGCCCCTCCAGCACTCTGTCCTTTCCTCTCAGAAGTCCCCTTGAATTTCCAATCCCCTATGCCAGCCACTTCCTGTCCTGTCGTGTCCTCCCTCCCAGTGTGCTGGATGTACTAACCCTTTATCAAGTTGTCATCGAAAAAGCTGCCTTGTGTGATTATGCTGTTTGAAGCCAGCACACAGGAATAGCAAGTCCCTTTAAATCCATTCAAGTCTACAGATGATCTGCTTGATGTCACACTGCAGGTTTCTTTCTCACTGAACAGGGATCTACAACACAGACACATGCACCACAATACTACTAACTGAAGGCAGTACATGCAGCTCCCTGAACAAACAAACCTCCTTTAAATGAAAATTAAAACTTGAGTCTGGTTTTCAAAGTTTTGGTCTTCATCTGTAATAACACATTTTTTTCATAAATAAGGATTGTTTTGATCTGGGTTCATGTCACAGCTATAACAAAATCTGAGTCCACGAGTGAAAATGGTTTGGTAGACAATGATGGTGAATAGTTGCCATATTTTGCAAAGAGAAATGACAGCAGGCATTCACACTGATTTTCAGTTTCCCTTCCAAATAAAGTGCTCAATGATTTTCCAACCAGAGGTACATCTACCTATGGGTCCTGCTGCTGCTGGCTCATGGTATGTGGATTTAGAATACAGGATTAGCCAGTTCACAGTAAACATTAGATACTAGCAGCTGTAATACACAGATAAACACAAAAACAGAGAATTCCAGGCTGACTATGTGTGATAAAAAAAAAAAAATCCACCTTTATATAATCAGTTCCATTAAATATGATCATGTTTAAAATATATTCCAACACATTTATAATACACAACGTGTGCTGTCAATGACAGGGTACTTAAGATCACATAGGGGATCCAGTGGTGTAGATAAGCTGAACTGTTGCAGTCTTTACAGTCAGCCTGATCATGTGACTGCTCACAGTTTTTGACACATCAAGCTTTGTCAAACGATTACGACATGTTCTAAGGTTCCAGGAATTACTTTCATGTCACATTTCACTGTTTTCACAACTAAAGGAAACGACTGCCATAAGATGACTCAAGTTAAAATTCCAGTGAATTTATCCACAAACTCTCCTCTGCTTTATGTGTAGATGAGGCTGAATGATTTAGCAGATAAAGAACTTGGTGGTCATACTATGGCTAAAACTGTGTTCAAATCATGAGTAAATGTCTCATTTTCATCCTGAAGTGCTTCAGCAGACTATGCTCAGTCTGTTAATGCCTGCCACTTCTTGGACATTTGGAAATATGTTCAGTTTGAAGTGCTGGCAGGCCTATATTTTCTTTTCTCCATTTACAAGCATCAGATATTGTGGATACATTGGTTTAAGGCTTTAATCAGGATCAGATGGTTTTGAGAATCTTCATTACCACTTCCTTGGTAGCCCTGTTTGAAAAAGTTTAGGGCACTGAGAAAGCTCAGCTGCCAATCACATAGCTCTACTTCAAGTTTAACTGTCCAAGAAGCAGATGGAGTAAATCAACAAATGTCCTTAAATCCCTAAATAAATAATGGAATCTATTAAATGTTCTAAGAGTCTGCATTTTTATTGTTTAACACTTACTGGCTATCTGAACTGTAGTTATCCAGATAATTTGATGACACATTAATTGCTGTTTTGGCCCAAAACATTGTAAGGCAAGGTCTACAAGGACTTCGCATCTGATGGCTGTTTGATGTTACCTAACCCGGGAATTCCACTGGTTGTATGTATGTTGTGGAATGGCTCCAGTGCGATTTTGTTCTGTGCTCTGTTGTTGAGACTTGAGGAGTTGAGAGCTTCACCTTTAGGCTCAGGTCTCTCTTAATCATAAATGTCCAGTATAACACCAGAGTTACTGCTGGTGCTCCACTGATTGCCGATGATTTCACACAAAGTCATGAACTGCAACACAGGAGTACAGGAAGAGAGAAAACAGGAAACGGAAATCAATAGCTAGCAAAAGTAGATTTACTCTGTTGTCACATGTCTTCATGAACAGAGGAGACAGGACAAAACAAATCATTAAACACCAGTAAGCAGTGATAAACACTCCTCAGTTTAGCTCAGAGGGTCAGTGTCCGCAGGACTGGTCTCCATCCAAACCACACAAACAAGGTCACTGGTCACCATGACTATAAATATCACCCCCAGAAACAATGGGGACACAATACACACATGAACACAGATGTACTGCATACATGTGCAGATGGAGGCAGACACACACCATAAACAGTGAGCCTGTACAATAAGAATACCCTGAGCACACATGTCCATCCTTGTTTAAATCCTTGCTTGTGTGTTTTGTATTGTTTGGTTCTCCGCCCGCCGGCTGCCTCTGGAGACGAACTGGATAGGAATTCTTTATGATTCATTGTGTGTTTTCCTATGTGCACGTTCACATGTACGTGTGAGTAAATTCATGTGTATGTGCTTCTTGTTTTTGTGCTTTCCACCTCCCATCATCCACCTCCTGACCATAGCTCCTCTCTGTGCTGTCTACAACAACAACACTAATAACTGCTATTTGTCACAGGATAAGTAGTACATACACATTCGACTTGTGGTGGAGACAGAGTAACATTCCTTTGGCGGACAATAACAGCACTCACTCTGTAAGTATCCGTTAGTTGCCTTCAGGCTGTATCAGGAACATTTGGAGACAGGAAATGTGTCCTGCACTGGAAATGGATTAGAAAATGGATCTGGATCAGTAGCAAACAATTCATCGAAACACAGGATATGCATATACATAACCAACACATTCTCACCCGACCTGGAGCTAAAGCAATTGTCAAACGGTCGCAGTTAATATAGGTCTTGTTTTGGATTAAAATACCTACACTTAGTCTCTAGAGTAATGTAACTCACATGACGTGATGTAAGTATCTTACCTGCGTCACTGACGTAAGGAAGTAACATAACTTCAGAACAAATCACCCTTGACTCTTGGTTACAAACAGGACACAAACTCTGATATGACCAGTGTATGACCGATCCAAACACTCCCATCGCCCCCTCAGGGTCATCAACCAGGTTGCTGTCAGTTAGGTGTGAGAACAGGCTGACAAAGCAGCATGACGATGACAAGGCCAGCATTTAGCTCCAAAATACACACAGTCATATGTTTGTCAAAATGCACAGCTCATATTAACGTTCCCACCTCATCATGTGTCTGTTAAATTCTTCACTGTGGTGCCAGAATTTTAGATTGTCTTTCTCAGTGTCTTTGGGTTTGTGCGCACAAACACACAACCACAAACACACCTACAACAACTCTACTACACACCTACATGCTTCACCACCAACACCCTGTCGTCCTGCTCCTTCTTGTCTTGTTGTGTTTTGTTTGGTCACATATTCCTGCTAAACTATTTAGCTTTTCTCGAATTACCCACCAGGACACACACATACAAAACACACACAGGGCCTCTAGTATGTCAAGCATACTCCTTAATCTTTATCTTCCACAACAACAAGAGGAGCAGCAGGTTCTGTCCTGTACCAAGAGCACAGCAGCTATACATAGACTTCACTGTGAAGATCGCCAGATAGATTGTATTTAAAAAAAGCAGGTCTGTGTGTGTGTGTGTGTTTGTGTGTGATTGCTGTCTGCAGAAATTGAGCTTAACTCGCCACCCAAACAAGATAATGAAACTTAGAAAAAACAATAGTTGACAACTTTTGAAACAAATATAATGGTATATAGAGCTTGAATATATATTATATAATAATACTACCCCAGTGAATTGAGAATATATTAATCAAAACCTAGAAAAACGAAATTGTGTAAAAAAAACAATATAGAGGAACTTGAATTCTGATGGTGTACAATTGTATTTCAGTTAAGTATGAAAACAAAGTACAGGACTGACTCGCTGCTACATACAACTCCAAGCTGGGCCTTCAGACAGGTGAGTAAGACTCTCACATCTTGTGTTACAAAGCAGTATCAAGAGACAGGATCAGCCAGGGTTAGCTGGTTAGCATGCTATCTTGAGTAGAAACCTCTGCTACACAGAACATAGACGTCTTTGATTTAACATCAATGCTGTTGTTTCTTCACATTGTTGGTAATATTAGTTGATTTTTTTGAATGTTTCAAATTAAAACTGTGAAGAATGATCAATGGAGAGCACATGTAGTAGCAAAATGTCATATTCAGTGTATTTACTGGACAGTCAACTTGTGACTGCAGAGCAGACACATGGACACTGTGTGCGTCAACTATCACAGTTACAGACGTGATGAGCGCCTCTGCTCCTAACCTCAGAATAGACCAGAAGAACGCCTGAAACCATGGTCACTCTACACATGATGATGTTAGATGTATAATGCTTAAAGCCTTTTTGGGCCCTATTTTGACGATCTGAAACGCAAGTCTCAAGCGCAAAGCGCAAGTAGCTTTGTGGGCGGATCTCAGGCGCTGTTGCTATTATGCCGGCGGGATAAATGACTCTTGCGCCCGGCGCAAATATAAAATGGGTTGGTCTGAAGTAGCTACATTAGTCATAGGTGTGGTTTGGGCGTAACGTGCAATAAACCAATCAGAGCGTCATCTCACATTACCTTTAAGAGCAGGCGTGCTTGTTCCATGGTGGATTGCTATTATAATGGCGCATTTGCCAGGCGCACACCAGGAGCAGTTCACAGCCGAGGAGACCGACGTTCTCGTCAGGGCTGTAAAAGACCGAGAAGTGGCCTTGTATGGGGATTGGAGAAATCCATCCAAAGTAGCTTTGGTTAAACGGGCGTGGGAGGAAATTGCCATAATTTTTTCTAAGCCTGGCATCCCCATGACATGGCACCTCGGGAGCAGTGCGCACGGGCCGAGCAGTGCGCAACGGCCAGCTGATGACGGAGCAGCGCAAACACCAAGGTGCAGAGGATCCAGACCCACTACACGCCATGGCAGCATTGTCAGACCGGACGCACTGCCCGGGATGCGGCAAGGTATTAATGCCCGTCTTGGCCGGGTGGCGATGTTGCTGTTGCCTCTCAGGCGCATCGCCTCAAGTCTCCAAACGCACCACCTGCTCCTGTTGTGCACCTTACTCCTCCTCCCCCAACTCCATCTCCGTTCACCTGCTCCACTCATTGCCACTCCAGGACCCTCACAGCTACGGCGGGCACGTCACATGTCAGAGGGAAAAATAATTAGTTCTTCTATTTAAATCTTTTCAACTTTTTTTGTATGGTTTGCAAAAACGGGAACTGCTTCCTTGTAGATGAGAGAAGCAAAGTGTATGCATGTTGAGCACACGCTACATTATGGCCAAGCATGCGCCCTTAAAATAGCATCTGAATAAGCGCCACTGACTTTAGACCAGGTTTTTTCTGGTCTGTGGCGCAAGTGTTTTCTGAAACGGCAAAATAGCACCAGTGAACGTTTGCGCCGGAACAAGCCTCCTCTTTTCGCTGAACCTCCCCCGGAGCGCAAAGTCATTCCCTAATTTAAGGACGCGCGTCTGTGGAGGGAAAACTCCAATGTGCGCCGAGTGCAAAATAAGAATTACACAAGCGCCGGTGTACAAAGTCACTTGCGCCGAGTGCAAGATAGAGCCCATTGTGTCTTTTTTTCCTCTGTACACAGTCAATGTGGACTAAACTGCTGATCAGCTGCTCAGAGAGTTAGATGCAGAGCTAGACCTTCTAGAGGAATATACACCCACAGTGACATTGGATTCTGATCTGGTCTGGAGACACATACAGACGTAAGTAGAGCTCAGTGATTCATTTTTAACTTTTGTGATAAAAAGTCAAACTCATTTCACTGGGGATGAATACACCATTGAACAACCACCATGAAAATCTTTCTGATGAAATCTAACTGATGTGACCCAGGCACAAATATTCACAGTCAAGATTATCTTTTAGAGATTTATTTGTGTTACTCCCCAGTTTCCACCAGACCCGTCACCATCTGGACAATGCTCATGTTTCCAGCGGCTGCTCCTCAAGGGCCATGAAGCATTGCCTGAGTTGCTGCAAGCGTTGTGGTGACTGTCACATCACCTTTTCAATCATTTGTTATTTTAGCTTCATTTAAATGAAGTCTAGCTTGCCAAGTCCTCACTTGTTTTATGCCCATGAACAGATTCAGTTAATAAAATATGTTATTAATAGGCTGGAATGTCCCAGTTGCAAGTTTTCTACACAGGAAGAACAAAAAGACATTTACAGGACAAGTTGACAGAACGCAAATATGCCATTTGCTGAGGGTATGTGAACTACACCATGGCTCGACCCCACGGCACTTGTCAGTGCCTTCAGCATTGACCACATTCCACCTTCCACACGAAAAGGTGATGGACAAAGGAAGCTTCACTAGTAGAAAGCATTTTGGATTAAGAAATGAAAAGCTATAGGCTGCACCCAGGCTGAAATGAGGACTTAGATTTGACTGCTTCTTGTAAACAATCATTTGCTCTCTCTCATTTATTTTTATGAAGCCCATTCCGTTGTATCTAAGGCATCCATACTGATGTGCTTTTAAAATAGGTGACTACCGTCAGTCTCAGCTTGGATTGGCATGGAGCAGACACTACTGTAATCAAATATTCATTTCCAATAACAATAGCAGCACAAATAATTAAGATGAATATCTTTAAGCAAAATGTATCCAAATATAAAGTAAGAGATTACTGAGCTACAAAAACAGATTCAGTGAAGTTTTAAAATAATGCTCCCAAACCCTCTGAATATAAATGCGAAATTGCAGTAAATCACAATAGTTTAAAAAACTATATATATATATATATTAGTGCTGTCAAAGTTAACGCGTTAATAACGCGTTAACGCAACGTCCTCTTAACGCCGTCAATTTTTTTAACGCGCGATTAACGCTCAGTATATTTAAAAAAAAAAAAAAAAAAAACGCGCATTGTATGATTTACGGCCGTCGGCGGCACCCGTAGTCTTGATTCAGAGGGTGGCAGAAGAAGAAGAAAGGGAATCAGACGAAGAAGAAGCAGGGCTGGCGGTTCGTTAAAAACACGGCGGACTGAAAAGCAGCACTCGCTGCAAACTCCTCATCTCTGCTGTCATTCACGGTGGCGGACATTTGTTTCGCCATCGCCCTGATCATTTTGCGGGACACTCTCTCGTGGCGTGCCCGTTTGCTGATAACTCATCCCCGCATGTTTATCTCAGGCTCCTCGCTAGCCTTCTTCCTCCCTCCAGCAGGCAGCCTGGCGCTGCTGCTGTCCTCCTCGGACAGACGCTGAAGCTCCGTTTCTCTCACTCTCTTGGGGTCGACAGAGACACGTCTAGCGGCTGCTTTTCCCGAGTTTTCCTCTGAATATATCACGACAGAAAGTTTGAATTTCAAGTCGTACTTTTTATTGTTTTGCTGCACCGGAGCTATGGCGATCATCAGTGTGATACTGATTGACAAGAAGAAAAACGTGCAGTGTCAGTGGACACCACTTGCAAGCCAAACAGACGGCAGATACAGAGAGCCCGTCGCCCCCCCTCGCCAAAAGCAGACAACCCTGGATTTATTTTCCTGCATGATTTGAAGTGTTGAATGAACATTTTCATAATGCAAGTATATTTGACCTTTCTTATGTTGTTAAAAGTATTAAGAACATGAAAAAATACATTAAGGTACATTTAGAACAGAAAAAAATGTGCCAAAAAAATTGCGATTAATTTGCGATTAATCGCGAGTTAACTATGGACAAAATGCAATTAATCGCGATTAAAAAAATTGATCTTTTGACAGCCCTAATATATATATATATATATATATATTCTGGTGAAGGAGCCCCGCCTGCTCTAACTGTTTACAGTTTACAGTTACAGTTGGTGTCTTCCTCTTGAAGTTGATCACCATCTCCTTTTTTCCCTGGTGTTTATATGCAGGTGGTTGCAGTCACACCAGTTAACAAATTCGTTGATGACCCCCTATATTCCTGTTCTTTCCCCTCAGACACACAAATCAGACATAGACATATCATCGGAGAACTTTTGGAGGCGACAGTTCACGATGTTGTGCTTGAAGTCCGATGTGTAGAGGGTGAAAGGAAGGGAGAGAGCACCGTACCCTTAGGGCCAGCTGTAATGCATGCTAGCACATCTGAGACACAGTCCCTAAGTCTAACATACTGTGGTCTGTTGGTGAGAAAGTCTATGGTCCATGCAGCCAGGTCTTGGTCAACTCCCACCCCTTCCCCTTCAGGTGAGAAGTTAAGGCGACAGGCCGGAAGTGGCCGGGCTCCTTTGGGTGCACAGGGTTAGGTTAAGGGTTGAATCTAAACACACAAAACTCTGGAAAATATAAAAGATAGAGCTGCTGTAACTGGTTGCCGATCTTGCGGTGCTATCATAGATTAAGAGCTTAATGGGGGTCTAAGATGCTAGCTGGTAATCTGTTATTGTTAAGAGAACAAACAAGTATATACTATGCTATGTATTTATTAAGCAAACATATTAAAAATGAAGAATTATAAGGGTGGCTTTTTTCTTTGGTGGCTCAGATCCACTACAAATGCCACTCTCTCCACTGCAACCAGTGATTCACCTGCATGAGCCCCAACATTCATCAGGATAAGTTGTTTCATATAAGAAACAAAACATGAAACATGTCTTTGTTTGTTGTAATAACCATTAGTTATGTTATTGTCTCTATTGCATCATTGTCAAAAGTGACATCATTTCAATACTGCTTCACAAATTAGGTTTTAAAATGAACCAGTAAATTATTCTTTAAAAAAAAAAGCTTCAATTCAATGCCAAAGAATTATTATTTTTACATAAACAGCAGTGAGTTCTGTCAGACCTACAGTGATGTAAAGCCAGTGTCAACAAAACATCTTATAGTTCAAATTGTAATTGGGAATTCAGTTCCCACTGGTTGCCAATAGTACACTGCTAAAAAAACAGCCAAAATCAGGGAAAGGAAGCAATAAAATGAAGCAAGGGTTTCTCTGACTGTCTGGATGTTATTCATGTGGTAATTTGGGCATGGGACATGTTCAACACTAATACATTTTGCATAAACAATGAACACTCTGCAGTCGGGGCATGGCTTCAACACTCTGGCTTCATGGCTCTGCAGATTGAAGCTGGTCTCCCAGACTAGTAAATAAGGGAAAATTTGCTCAAATGTAGCAAATGCATTATCCGGAAGTAAAAAAAACATGTTTAGGAATCATATTTTAAAACCAGTGCAGCTAAAACAGGTACATAAGTCTTACACAAAGAAAAATGTAATTATGTTTTCCTTAAAGCTAGGGTCTGTAATGTTGTTCAGAAACACATTTTGTTATACTGGGTGAAATGATCCTGCTATCCTGAGAGTAGTCAGTACATTATGTATTCAGAAAAAGGAACGAAAATAATCAGACCTCTGTGGCAGCTGCAGGACTGAGAAAACGCTGACCAATCCATGCTATCCGGCCCGAATAGCACGGATTGGTCAGATGCAAGGATTGGTCAGATGCCTTCATGTCTCGTTCTGTCCCTCCCTCCTCCGCGCGTGCACACGTTATGTTTCACTGATGCCGGAAATATTCAGCACACTCCTCTGCAGAAATACGGAGTTGCAGGAGAAGACGTTCATTTGGTTACAATGGCAGAGAAAATGCAGCCAGCATTGCAGCCTGTAACAGCTCACCCCGTTAAAAAGGCAAGGAAAAGTTTGCCAACTTGGCTACGTTTGTAGCTCGTATTAGCCCAATGCTAACGTTAGCTTCTTTGTGTGTTGTTTTTAGCCATGAGAATGGCTAATGAGTCGGCCCAATTTCCACTGGATAGTGGTTCGCTGCGTTGCGGCTCCAATCCGGTTTTGCTCCGTCTTCCGGCAATCCCCACCGGTTGCGGTTTGAGTCCGCCATGGTGCAGTACGGTAGACAGCTGGCCTCACGATGTGTGCTGGTATCAACACGGAGTGTTTTATTTTGAAAAGTAACCGGATGTAGTTTGTCATTTCAGCGCTTGACTTCCTGTCTGCTCCGTGCTAAATTCAGCTGAATTGCTGCGTCTTGCTCCGGCATCTCCTTCTCCCTGCTGAGTCCCACTGCCAGATGCGCGTTCAAGTTTGTGGGGGAGTGGCTTTGGACGGAGCACTGACGGGGTGGGGGGGGTGGAATTTAGAGGAGGTGCCACTTTCAAATCTTGATAGCTCTCTTGCCAGCTCTTCAGGATTGTAGACCCTAGCTTTAATGTGCAGGATGAGGTAATTGCACATGTCAGTACACTCAACATAGGCAGGTTCAAACCCACGACCTTCTGCCTACGACACAATAGTGCTCACCACTTTACCACTTCACCTCATTTTGAAGATAATTCCAATTTAGCATCCAAGGCTATGGCAATCACTGCATGAAAAGTGGGATTTTCGTTAGTATGCGGCACTGTAGATTGACGTGGAATTTCAGGTTTGCGACTGCACGCGGCAATTTGCAGGCAACACCGAAAACTGCCGTGAATTGTCGGAAATTGACGTGGGCCTTGCTTGGCAGTTGTCCCCCCATTAACCCCCTCCCCCTGATTCTAGGGGAGGCTTTAACATGTAAATGAAAATGCTGTGAGCTATACAAATGCAAATCAGGGTAGCAGGGGGAGTTTTACCCCAGGTGACCTTTTTCTAAAAGGTGTTAACTTCATTTTAAGAAAATCTCTGGTATAGATGATGAGGCTCAGTATAGCCTAATTATAGACCCTTCAATTTTAGCTTGAATTGATTTATTCAATGAAAGTATGCTGGATTAATTACTGTGTATGTCATTAGCAATGGCCAATGTTATGTAAAAAAGATTATTTATTCTTTTTCTTTTACTCACTCTCCTGGGAACAAGTTTAAGATAAAACGCCAGTTGTTAAGAAGTTAAAATTTGCATGAAATATTTTGAGATACCTAAGATATTAAAATGTATAAGTATTTCTATAATTTCATGGGTTCTGAATGTTTTAAAAGAAGTTGAAAAGTAATTCTTATTACGTGTGAGAGTTCATGACCTTCAAGAGTTTTTACACTTCCGGGTTCACGGGAACGTGAGTGACAAGGAAGAAGGAGCAGAGAGTTAAAGAGCAAATTGCAGGTTAAATTTTTTATAAAATGCATATGTAATCTGGTCCAAAAATGACCTTTTGAAAAGTTGATTGAGGATTTAAAATGCTATTCAGGACATTATGGGAGATATTTAACCGAAAAGTGACAATTTTGAGCCAAGCGCCAAATTTTTTTTTTTTTTTCATATAACATAATGAGAGGGAGTTATATGCTAGCAGCTGCCATAGCTCAGTGTGGGAGTAGGTACGTCATCAGTCAGAGCGGTTGTGTTGTAGTGAGTTAGTGTGTTGTCTGCCAGAGTTATCAGAAGTTCTAAGATCGACTACGGAGCCCAGGGTTGACTAACCGATGCACAGGAACGACACAAACACAGTTTACTCTTTAAGAAACAATAATGCTTCCCTATTTATTACAGGATGGGAAGACCACACATCAATTTATTACAACTCTTACCCGGGTAAATATAGAAAATAAATAAATAAAATAAAGTTTCGCAGCTGCTTTTATTCTTAAGTTCAGTTCAGTCCCGTATAGTTGGAAAATCAGTCCCACCTCACTTGTGTGTGGGTGGTGTGTATGTGTAACAGTGTAAAAGGATTCAGGTTCCGCGGCGTCGTATCTCTAAGTATCCTGCGGGATCTGGCTCGCCATCAAACTTCGACTGGCTCCAGTATCCAGGTAGGTCCAAATCTAAGTGGGATCCAACGAAAAAACCTGACCTACGATAAGTAGGATCAGAGCATTCATTTTAATCCTCTCAACTCTCAATGAATTATAGAACATAGATCATGTTAAATCGACACAAACTATTTCAACAGAGAATTACTATTTTTACTGAATAACTGTTGTAATATGACATCACAATTCTCAGTAATAAAATAAACAACACTCAAATATTCAGATTATGACATTCCTCATATTATATGATGGAAATAACTTCTCAACTCAACAGTATCAAAATATTCTCTGCTCTTTACATGGTAATTAGCACACAAACAACATCAGCCATTAAGAAAGAAAAACACAATTGTGCACAGCAGGTAAATTGTGGCCGATTGTGCTTTAAGTTCACAGATAAAGTGCTTAACACACACACATAATACAGCTCAGTGTGCACAAAAAGAGCAACAAAAGAGGAAATAAAAGTCTCATATGCACCTTTAAAATGTCAGATCACTGTTTTAGCATTAATGTATCGAGTGTGTCTGCCCTGGTGCTAATTAGCACCGGGAGCTAGCGCTCCGACACTAGCTCGTATGCTAGCGGTTAGCTCGCTTCGTCGTTAGCATTAGCGATTTAGCATTTCAAACCAGTTGCTCACCGATGCGTTTCTCCTCCCGAGCGGCTCCTCCAACCAACTGATTTTGTGCTCACATGTCTGAATTTAACTGTTTTTGTAATTCATAGGTCAGACTCCCCTGGCCATTGTGCCAAATACGGCACATACTCCTTGATTGAGGACAGAATCAACAAGGTGTTAGATCTTCAACTTGTCCAGGTAAGTTAACATTATCAGACACATGAACCACTTGTGTAGTGCAAGATAATGACATCGCTTAATGTTTTACACAGAGCTCAGAGGTCCCAAGTAGTAGCTGGTGTGAGCTAGAGGGTCTTAAGCGCAGCGTAAAATTTCTTGATGAGCAACATATGCATGTGTCAGCCCTCATCACGGACAGAAATCAACAGGTAAAGATGAGCAAGAACAGAATGTACCAGTTCCCATTGAAAATCTTGTTGATGACTCTGTTTGAAGCTAAAATTAAATAAAAAATCTTTTTAATGTGTTGTATCTCCTGGTTTAGGTTGCTAAGTGGGTGCGGGAGGAGCTGTGCCCAAAAGGAACCAGTCATTTCTTTGACATTTGGCATATTGGCAAAAGTATGTATCTTGATGAACATAGTTTTGTTTGGGTTGTCTATAATCACATTTTATTGTTGGTTTGTTATTTGTTTTTTGCATTTTGTGTTTCTGTTTTGAAACAGGTGTAGGGAAAGCTTTGGATGCTGCTTCAAAGGAGAGGGAGTGCGAAGATCTGAAGCTGTGGAGGCCAGCTGTTATAAACCACCTTTACTGGGCTGCTGCTTCCACTCCTGATGGAGATCCAGATGTGATGGAGGCCAAGTGGAAAAGCATGGTCAACCATGTTCAGGACATCCACGAACATGGCACACCTGCGTTTCTCAGCTGTGCACATCTACCTCTGGAGGGAGAAGCAAGGAACAAGCAGTGGCTGGAACCAGGTACAACATATTGAATCTTCATTGTTCAATGTGCTTGCTTGTGATTTTAAGAGGTGCTTTTAAGATAAAAAAAAAAAATTAATAAACATATATGTAATACGAATCACAGCTAATAATGATTATACAGTCTTGCCTCATCATTAGAATAAAATTTGTGTTTATGCAGGATCAACTGTAGCAATAAAACTGGAACATGTAGCTACAAGAACAGCACTGGTAAAGGATGTTCGGCAGTTGTCCCCACAGCATCAGACCTTTTCACTGGAGGCCTTCCACTCCCTCATCCTGCACTTTGCACCAAAGCAAACTGGCTTCTCCTTCCTTGGGATGTACAGCAGGTAAGTCTGTGATTGTGAAAGAATGAGTACGGCTAAAGCTATAGGTACAATTCATTGCAGGTATGATGTATTAGACTGCATGAGTTTTAGCTTGGTGTACCCCAGGGCTGCACGATATGAGGAAAATCTGCGATGTGCGATAACACTGTTAAATATTGCGATGACTATATAAGTTGCGATAAATAAACAAATATTGAAGTGTGCATATCAGCTTGATATTAAGCTTTTAGCCAAACTTACCAAATTTCTTGTCTGAAATGGAAAATGTAGGCCTATTTATAACTCTATAACCCTCCTTAGGCTTCTAGGCATTTAACATTATTAAGAATAACATATATATTTTTACTGTACTTTATAACTAGTGCAGTAATTAAATCAGACCTATACAGATGGTACGGTACAGAAATGGTACCCGGGAGAAAATTTGGGAAAATAATGTGAAGTGCTTTCACTGTGTGCAACTTGAATTCGCCTTTCGCCCGTGATATTAAACCTAAAAACATCACGTCTTTTTTTTGTGGCAGTGCTGTAAATCGAGCAGCAGAATGCATATCGGGGAAACACTGACACATCAGATAACCTTCCGCAAAGACTGTAGGCTCTTTGGTGGAGCTCTGCTTTCAATAAAGCTCCGTCGTGACAAATGAATGAACTACTTGCGGAGTGACATGAAGACATGAATCAGAGGTATAAACAACCTTGAAAGCGGTGGCCGGTCATTAAGTTTACCAATACCTGACCCGTGCCTCTCGCACACACTCCCCCTGCTGCGGGCCTCCGTTAAACACTAAGCAGAGTCCCCCATGTGTGTTCTGTCCATGTTGTCTCGCTTCGTCCTGCCGCTCCCGCTGCCGCAGTCCACAGTGCGCATGGTGCGTGTAAATAAAATGATTTTTCTTATTCTTCGTGTTTCAGGCAGTCTTTTGCGATGTGTTCATCGCACATGTTCATATCGCGATGACGATGAAAATTCGATTTATTGTGCTGCCCTAGCGTACCCTGTCAACGGTGAATGATTTTTTTTTTATTTGAATATTTTGTTCTGTAACATTGCCCTCGGTCACTACACAAGAAAAATTAGGTCTTCAAATTTTCTACATGATGTTTTTACTTTTGGATTTATTCACACGTACAACTTGTGACTTTCTACTTTTCACTACAGACTTCTCTTGGCAGCTTTGCATTTCAACAGCAATGGCAGCAGAGAAGTTGCTCAAACCAGTGATGGTGAGGTGTGTTATGTGGTTCGCTACCCACGGTTTCGCCAAGGTGGCTGGATAGTTCGCCCTGTCAAGGAAAAGCCATCATATGGTTAGCAGTTTCAGTCAGTTCCTAAATATAATTGCACCTGCACCCCTTTCCAGATCCCTACAGAGAATCAACAAGGATGAGACTGTTGGCGTGTACCTTGCACAGCATTCACAATTTAATACAAGACGTTGATGCCCCCACAGAGGCTTGCATACTCAAAGTACACACACAATGTGACTTTCTATATATTTTTTATATATTTGGCACATCTGCATGGAAGTTGCAATTTTGTGTTGTACAGAATGTGACTAATTTTAACTTTATTTATGAATATAATTTATGAAATTTATGTTTGTTAGCATTCTTAAACTGCTGCTGCATGCAGGGTTAACCATCAAATGCAGATCTGCTTGAGATGTGCAAATGAAAAATCAGACATTGCTTTTGAATTTTGTTTCAACAGAAGTATTAGTGTTAGTAGTGGTAGGCTCCAGCTTTGTCTCATCTGTCCACAAACCTTCTGTGAGAATGTCCTTTGGTCTTTGCTGAAACTTTTTGAACCAAAACTGAAGCTTTTTTAAGTCACATCACAGATGCAAAATGAAACATACAAGAACACTGTTCCTACTGTGAAACATGGATCAGGCTCAGCTATGTTTTGGTTCTGCTTTGATGCACCTGGTACACAGTGTCTTGAATCTGTGCAGGGTTCAATGAAATCTCAGGACTATCAGAAGCTAAATGTGTTGCCCAGTGTCACAAAGACCAGTCTAGGTCACAGGTCAGGGGTCATCCAACAGGGTAATGACCCAAAACACACAGCAGCTACAAACACCTGGGAATGGCTGCGAATAAAACAATGGACTGTTCTGAAGTAGCTTTTTCTATGAGCCCTGATCTAAATCCTGTTGAACATCTGTGGAAGGAGCTGGAACATGCAGTCGGGAGAAGGAGCCCTCGAACCTGAGTCAGCTGGAGCAGTTTGCTCACGAGGAGACTACAGGTGCACAAGTCTGACTAAGAGTTACAGAAATCACCTGACTGCAGTGATTGGCTCAAAAGGTTGTGCAACAAAATATAAAGTTCAGATTAGGTTAAGGGTACCATCATTTTTGTCCAGGTCAGTTTCATTATCAATTTCCACAATTTTCTTTTAATGTATTGTTTGTCACTTTTGTCAGTTTCAAGTTATTTCAGGGACAATTGGAGGTTTCTCTTCAACAGGACCAATTTTGTCCACATGTGTAAATGGTCTACAATTTCGAACACATTTTCAGAGAGACACTTGGTAATTGTGATTTGTTTTTTTATTATTAATTTCCACCCAAATGAGGCCATTCAAACCCTTTATAATCTCCTCCTTCTCTTTGTGAAACTGCTTTCTAATGGCAGACACAACACAAGCAGGTAGAGGCTTTCTGATGTGCCTGCACAGAATGCCATAGGCCCAGTGGACAATCTGCCTGTATGCAGTGTATCGGTATTGCCTGGGGATAGGGACAAAAATTACTATGGCATCGAAAACTGTGACACAGGCAGTAATGATTTTTTATTTTTTATTTTTTGCATTTAATTGTTTGTTTTTATATATATATATATATATATATATATATATATATATATATATATATATATATACACATTTTGTACTAAATGACAGTAATGACATACATATAAGCCACTTGTACTTCTTATATGTGTGTGTCCGTGTGTATATACTGTGTAAATTGTAAACATTTTCAGTGTTTGTAAATAATGCAAGGAAGATGCTCATTCTACTTGATACTTATTAAGTCATACAAAGTGGTGGTGGTGTATTAGGGTGCATTATATTGACTGGTGCTCCTAATATTTCGCCCCTGTTGTGTGATTACTGAGTGAACACAATGTTAGAAACACCTTTCAATATACTGCACCGTTTACCATTATTTATAAAACTATTACACACACACACACATAGTGTTAAGAAAACAGAGTAAGTGAAAGAACTCAGAGTAATAAATTATTTCTGCCCTAAACCTACTCGTGTCTGCTGGCCTGGAGAGGTCCATGCTCCTGTGAGTAGTGCATGTAGGCTATCTGCAGCACATAAGGATTGAGGCAGCACGCCTCAAACCCCGGATGCTGTGTTAAGCACTGCGCTTCTATCCTGGGGGTGACGGTGTCCACTAAGGCCCAGTAGGCATCTACCTCCCTGCAGCACATACTCTCCTCGGCTGTGGACATGGACTCGCATTTTCCACACAAGCACCTATCAAATAAAAGGTGTGTCAGGACAGTGTTTATCTCACGTGTTTCTCATTCTCTTATCGCGGACGGTAAGTTAAAGCGCGACTAACGAGTATGAGACAGGACGTAAACAAGCTCTTTAGTTTCTGTTATTGGTACTGTATGTGTCAATACTCAGGGCTGTATTAGATAACCAATGCTAGTTTTTATTGGCTGATACATGATCGTAATGTGTAAGATATTGTTATATGAGCACAGCATTCATATCCATAGCTAATGCGTATAAGCTAACACCGGTCTCTCACTAAGACACCTGCCCTACTCTTCACTGATTTTCCTGGCACCATAGCTCTACCTCTCTCCTCTGACCTTTAATTCGTCCCCTGATCTCTCTCTGCTCTCTGTGTTGCACAACGGGCTCGTAGTTATACGGCTGTGGTCCGTCGTATGTGTAATTGTACACATTTAAAGTTTCCTCGGGGTCAGAACCGGCACCAGAATCCATTGTTTTGCTATTGTTCAAATCGACCGCTCTCCCTCTGCCTACGTCACTTCTAGCCAAGCGTTTTCAAATGCGGAAGTAACATTTTATCACAAAAACGGCCACCAAAGCCCAAATACGGCATGTAAAAATATATTTTTAATAAAAAAAATTTCCTACATTATTTTTCTAAACGTTGATGTAAGGTGGGATCTAACCTGCAATATGCTCTTTAATGGCGTCGAGCAGCTAACAGTGAGCTGTGTGTGTCGTTACTAGTGTCGTGTTTTATCACTAACGTGCTGTGAGTGAGTGAGTTGGACTCTCCATCGCAGTCGAGTGTTTGTGTTTTATTGGACACGAAGCAAGTTCGGCTAAGCTAGCTAGCAGGAGCTAGGCTAGCGGCCCGGCCATTCTCGAGATGAGGCCTGCGCTGACGGGAGGAGCTTTGCCGGGTCGCCACGGAGAGTGTCGCCAAAGAAGGGTGCTTCGCTGCCACAGAGGGACACGGAGGTTTATCGCTGTGAGCATTTTGTTTTCACAGACTAACCTCGCCTCATAACGAGACCGTGACCTCCTATTAGCTTGGAGCTATGACTGCAAGTCCAGATTTACATGATGACGATAATGACGCCATCGTGTGTAAGTAACGTTTACTGTTTTCTCCCTCGTTTAATTTTACTGTGACTTACGTTTCTTTATTCCTATCACTCTTTTTTAATTATTTTCCAGCTGCGTGTAAGACATTACGAGACAGTACGCAGGACAACAAACAACCAGATCTTGCATCGCAGGCTGAAGCTGTGAGGAGTTCAGTTTGGAGTCGATCGAGAACAAAGAGGTAAGACTTATTAGAGTAGATCCGTTTTTGGTCAATGTGACTATTATTTGGGTGCATTAATAGATGTGTTGTGTCCATATGCAGTGCATCGTGCAGTACTGATCATCCTTATTGATTGTTTTTACAGCTGCTGGAAGCGAGACAGAGTGCTAGCTGAGGATGAGGTGGACCTTTGGAAGTGCGCCACCATAGACCTGATGTCTGAGGAGGAAGACGGCGCAAGATAGTGGGGTGTCTGGATGGATTGTGCGACCTCCGTCCTTTCGCAGCCAGGAGCTCACCGAGCTCTGTGCCACGCTGCAGTCACATGAGAGGCGATTCCGAAGTACAGGGCAGCGCACCACAGACGTCTGCAAAAACCGACACTTTGCGGTGCTGTAGGATTTGGGGCTTCTCGTGAGCTTCCCCTTTGTTGTGTGGGCATATATATATATATATATATATATATATATATGTATATTTCTCACTGGAGTTTACATTTATAATGTTCCAGGGTGACCAATCACGAGTGATTTTGCTTGTTTATAAGTAGTGGTTTCATCCAATACTGAGTGAGGATGTTCAAGCCAGCCCACACATTCTCTGGCCAGGTGTGGTTTCGCTGCTATTCATATGCAAATTCGAGCCGTTCGCACCTCCGGGAGCTCCACATACGTCATGGTTCGTT
The DNA here is from genome assembly GCA_963678695.2 of Diplodus puntazzo. Classification (NCBI taxonomy): domain Eukaryota; kingdom Metazoa; phylum Chordata; class Actinopteri; order Spariformes; family Sparidae; genus Diplodus; species Diplodus puntazzo. The sequence goes on from OZ023174.1 coordinate 27,199,882, forward strand.
TCCGACAATTTGTGGCACAGTGAACGCGGCGTTTGCAGGCTGTTGCAATTGTCGTTAACTGCCGAAAATTAGGGAGATTTTCGGGCGTTTGCGGGGACGAAAATCCCACTTTTCATGCAGTAAATCATTTTGAACAGCCTGTCCTAGTCTCAACCATGACCACATGGGTCTTAAGAATGTAAAATGCCTTATGTGGTTAAGATTAAATATCTAAATGGAACATATCAGGGATTCTAGGTCCACCCACTGAATGTTGCTGTTCAGTGCAGACGTGGGCAGGAGAGACAGTCAGGCTATCCTAACAGCTCTTATGTATGCACACACACACACACACACACACACACACACTCGCACACACACACACACAGTAGTGCCAGATTGTTTCTCACACTGCATATCATGATACTGAACTTTATGCTCTCTCCTAGGGCCTGACTCATGGCTTTGACTATCAAGCTCACTACCTTTGTCTCTCTTGCTTTTTCAGAGTTTCTTTCACTGCTTTGTTCCAGATCTTTCTATGTGAGTGTTTTCTGTTCATCAACGATAGTGTTCCAGCACAGTTAGCAAAATTTTCCTGCCTTGTCGTTTTTTAAACCTTCATTCTAGTGTTTTAGAAACATAATAATTAGGGCTGTCAGTTTAACGCGTTAATTCGATTAATTAATTACACTGCAAATTAACGCGTTATAAAAATTAACGCAATTAATTCTGAGATTCTGAGTGGCAATTCAATGCGGGAGCATTTTAAATTTGGCCCATTGAATGACCCGTAGTCTACTTGGCAGTGACACGTCACTTCCCACCTGGGTGGCTAGTAGGGCTGTAATGATACACGTATCGAAGCTGAAATCGCGACACTCAGATCCACGAACCTGTCTCGCGCTGTGAGAAGGCAGAATCGCGACACAACTTCCAATCCAGATCAGCCCTATAAGTAACACCACATTAACACCGCAGCGGTCGTTCGCCAATTCTCCGCCGTTGTTCGGTCACACAGAGCGAAACACCGCTGTAAAGACGAACCGCTGTGTAATTCACACAGAAAGCCGGCGCTGTGGCTCCTAAAGAGACGTGACGGTACAAGTCATGATGATGACGTGTGTGTGTTTTCAAGGGGTTTCCCCGGTGTCTCCCCTGTCAATAAAATCAACGGAGACTGTCTTCCGGGGTAAAGTTCACTGAAGTCTCGGTCCGGAGGGCTGACCGTCGCGGAGATTTTTTTTCATCAGAAACACTCGGTGAGGTAAAGTGTTTTAGCCGGTGGCAGACGCATGGCAGAAATGTGACGAGGAGTCTGTAGGACGGGCAGGAGGAAGGACGATCTCCATGTACAGCTGTGGTATCTTTAACTTGTTGCCAAAGACAGTTACAGTTACTACGTTACCTTAGTTTGGTTCTGTAACAGTGTTTTGTGGGACATTTCACTGTATTAAGTTGAGTGAGGGATCTGTGCAGTTAACAGACCATCAGATAGACACGCCCTTCACAAAACTGCACCTCTGATACTATCAGGCAAGTATCATATACATAAGTTATTGAAATGTTACATAAATAAAATGTTTAATTTAGAAAGAAAAAAAAATCTAGGTTTCTTATCCAACTGTGAGTCAAGAATCGTGATACAAACCGAATCGTGAGTTTGGTGTATCGTTACAGCCCTAGTCGCTAGTCAAAGCAGGGTGACAACAGACATGGACGCGACTCAGGGGAGCGAGGTGAGCACATCGTTGCTAGGGCCTTTGAACGGCAAGTTCTTCTCTCCTTAGTGTATTCAATTGATTAGTCACGCAATACAATTTTGTAATGTTCTAGAATTGGAATTCTTTATTTGGATACCTTTAGCAGATATGAGTTTAAAATGCGATTAATTAGATTAATCAATTGCAAATCCTGTAATTAATTAGATTATTTTTTTTAATCGCCTGACAGCCCTAATAATAATATATTAATAAGAATAATATTAATAATAGCAAGTTGTGAGAATTCTTCAGGATCTTTTGTGTTGTGTTGAAGTAAATTTCAGTCACCTGAGCAACACTGCCACTGATGAGAAGAGATCCTTCGAAAGAAGAACATTGAAAATGTATCAATTTGCTGATGAGTGGTTGGTCACATGTTAATGATGTGCGGCCATGTTCAATATATTTGAAGCATCTAAAATGGAAAAATCTATTGTTGATTTGGTGTCATCATCAAATACAAGGAAATGCTGTGACTGGCATGATCATTGAGCTTGTGGAGGACTGTGAGGATACATTTTCTGGATGACTGTCCTTTTTCCAAACCTGATAATGTTTTCGTGTGAGGAAGAAAATGACAGTTAACAACGTTACAAAGATGTGTGTCTATCAGTGATCTGAAACAGGGGCGTCACTAGGTTTTAAGGACAGGGGAGGCTCAGCCCCCAAGAGATGATTACTTGGGACTTTCTGCTGTTAGCTGGGAGCTGGAGCTAACTACTTGTTACTACCAGCAGTGATGAATACTTACTTTCTTGAAAAGCTTTCTTATATCCATTCTTCTTCATTCACGTTCTTCTCCTCATGCTGTTCTAGTCGCTCTGTGTGCTTCAAGGCACACATGCTGCAGGTACCGAGTGCAAGCAAGGTCGCAGGGAATACGTGGACTGGATTTTCAGTGGTGTTGGCATTCTCTATATGAAAAGTGGAATGGATTGGATAACGACACACTGAAGGGGCTCTCTCTACCTTACACTATGAAGTGAAGGGAAACTGACAGATTTATGATCATATTTAAGTGAATAATGACAGGTTATATGATTATTGATTTAAACTCATATTCTGGCCACTTCATATTGAATTTGTCTGCACTTTTTTGTAAAAAAAATAAATAAAAATAATTAATGAAAACAGCAAATTATTTAGGGAGGCTTAAGAATATTTTAGGGGGGCTTCACCTAATGACGCCACCGGTGGGAAATATATTCAGATGCTTTACTTGCTCACCAAGGAAGTGAGAATATCAACTATGAAGTGTGTTACGGGCCTACTGACAGCCGGACCCTAAAGCAGAGACAGGCAGGAGTGATAGGTGCGAAAAAATGTTTATTTTAACCCTCTGGGGTCTGGGGTATAATTGGCCGTTTTTGACTATTTTTGATTTTACCATTATATTTCACCTAAAAAACTATTTACCTTGCCTTGTTTGGTGTCATTATTTTCAGCACAACCTCACATGTGTGACTGTACGGTTATTTTTTCATTTTGACATACTGTATTAACACAATTGACCTAAAACCACAAAAGAAACACTAGACAATTCCCCGCCGGGGAATCGCGAGAGTGGGCTGTGCGCTTTGCCCCGTGACGAACAAAAACTACGAAAGCTAAAGAAAAAGCTGAATCCCACGTTGATAATTTGGACTTTTATCTACATTTTAAAGTTCGAATGGTGTGTCTCGGTCAAAGTATGCCAAAGATGTCGATGTTTGAACTCTTCCTTTCGATCTTTTCACCTGGTCTCATTCACTTTGTGTGTGTGTTTGTGTGCATGTGAGTGTGTGTGTGTGTGTGTGTGTGTGTCTCTCTGTCTCTCTGTGTCCGTGTGTCTGCGACTTTTTGACCTCGTCCCATTCATTTCTTATGGGAAAGTTTATGCAGGTTTTAGCGACTTACGTCGCGAAAACATGACCGTTCTGGAAAACTGATCAATAATCTGTCTGTGTCCGTCTCTCTCTCTGTGTGTGTGTGTGTGTATGTGTGTGTGTGTGTGTGTGTGTATGTATGTGTGTATGTATGTGTGTCTGTCTGTCTGTCTGTCTTTGTGTGTGTGTGTCTGCATGTGAGTGTGTGTGTGTGTGTGTGTGCATGTTAGTGGTGGGCGGATCGATCCAAATATTGATACTATCGATACCAACGTTGGTATTGATATTGATCGATACCAGTGTAATGAGATCGATACTTTAGTTTCACTTTTTCTCCTGTATGCACTACCGCAGTTTCATCAAAAGCAGCAACCTGGCTGTCTGTGTCCGCTGCTTTCAAATGCTGCTCCTCGGCTCTCTCACACACAGCGGAGAGGGAGCAGCCAGGCACGCTGTGCGCCTCCTCCCGAATCACGTGACAGCACGGTGCGGGCGGGCACTGTTGAGTCACGTGACAGAGGCCCTCTTGTGATTTGATGTTGTACCGACACGTCATTCAGCAGCCCGACAACGCGGCAAATCCAAACAAAGAAGAAGGCTCATTCATTCATTCATATTCAGCGCAATACACACGTACAAGCAACAGAGACGGAGCCGAAGGATGGCAGAGAGAAAGAGAAGCGCCGTTTGGCTGTATTTTCAGGCCGAAAATGTCACAACAGCGACCTGTGTCATTTGCAAGAAGCTGGTAAAATACAGTGGTAACACTACCAATTTGTTTAAACACATGAGAAATCATGCTAATCAATTCGAAGAACTTAAGAAACGCAGAGAGGAGGAGAGAAATCCCCCAGCCCCTGACTCCGACAGACCCAGACCCCCGACCCAGAGGCAGAGGTCATTGGCAGAGGCCTTTCAGTCTGGCAAAGAATATCCAGGTAGATGATAGTGGTGAAAATGATATTTTAGTCATCTTCAGCATTAGTTAGCATTCACACTATTGTTCTTCTGGAATGTATTATTATTCCTGATTCTATAATTTTTCGACTCGCTTCTCCTACTAATTTTGAGCTAGAAACCATTCAGCTATCAAAATGTTCTGCCTTTTAAGGACATGGAGGCTTGTATTTTTGGCTTTTCTATCTTTTATGCTTTTGGAAATATTTTTTCTGCAACATTTTTCCCATTCATCAGATGGTATCTGTTGTGTCTCTCGCTCTGGTGCCCTCATTTTCACTCTATAGAAATCAAATAAAAACACATAACAGAGTTCAGTAATGTCTCCTGTTTCTCACTACACAAGTAGTTATAATAATAACAAGGTAAATAACCTTGATACATTTATCCCATTGAAATGTGTTACTTCATTAAATTACCCTTTTGTGTTAACTGTGAAAGGGATACTTTATGATGACTATATTTAAACTACGAGTAGATGTGCTACAGACTTGATTATTTTATTATTTCCCTTAGCTGATTCTACAAGAGCAGTGGAGATAACAAAGAGCCTGGCTGAAATGGTTGTGAAGGACCTGCAGCCTCTTTCCGTGGTGGAGGATGACGGCTTTAGGAATTTTGTGAGGACACTGGATCCTCGGTACAAAATTCCAAATAGAAAAACTTTAATGGAGGTCAAACTACCAGCCCTGTATGAAGACTGCTGCTCTCAGGTCAGAAAGGCATTAAGTGGTGTGGATACAGTTGTCCTTACAACCGACATGTGGACATCAAGAGCCACAGAGGCATATTTAACAGTGTCATGCCACATCATTGATGAGAACTGGCAAATGCTGGCATACGTGCTCGAAACGTGCCCTGCTCGTGGACAGCACACTGCAGACAATATTTGTTTGCAGTTAACCAGAATCGCAGAAGAATGGGGCATAACTAACAAGATTCAGGCTGTTATAACCGACAATGGCGCCAACATGGTTGCTGCCGTGCGCAAAGCAGGTTGGGCCCACTACCCATGCTTTGCACATACTTTAAATTTAGTGGTGAAAGACTCTTTCAAGGCTCACCCTGACTTGCTTGAGATTCAGCAGAAAAGCAGTGCTATTGTTGCTTTCTTTCACCACAGCACTAAAGCTGCAGACAAGCTCAAAGAAATTCAGGTGCAGCAGAAGTTCCCTGAAAAAAAACTCATCCAAGCAGTTGAGACAAGGTGGAACTCTGTCTTCCACATGTGGGAGAGATTGTCTGAGCAAAAGGAAGTGGTTACCACAGTCCTCTGTCTCCTTGGAAAGAGCTCACTTTGCTTAAGTGAGGAAGAATGGGCTGTCATCAGTCTGTCCATAAATGCACTGAGACCATTTGAGGAAGCAACCAGGGAGATATCAACTGAAAAACACGTTTCAGTTTCAAAGGTGATTCCCCTGGTGTCACTGCTTCTCAGAACCACTGCAACTTCCGAGCGCCAAGGTTGCAAGCTAGCTGCTGAGCTGTCAGTGCAATGTCTGCGTCGTTTCAGGGCTATTGAAACATGTTATGGTCTTGCTGTCAGCACCTACCTGGACACCAGATTTAAAAACCTGGCATTCCGTGACTCTACAAACGTTGAGCCTGTAAAAGCTCGACTTGTCACCGAGATGCAGTCAGTGAGTCAGACCTCAGCACCTTCATCATCTGCATCAAGCTCAAGCTCTTCCACCAGCTCTGCCCCAGCTCCTGCAACTACCTCCAGCTCGTCTGCCGGGGCTGCTGCATCCCCACTTGCAGCAAAAGGCGGGATATGGACAGAATTTGACACTCAAGTCCTTGCATCTCAGCAGCATCGGACAACTGGCACTGATGCTCTGATTGAAATCCGCAGGTACTCAGAGGAGAGGCCAATTCCTCGGGATCAGGATCCACTACTTTGGTGGAAAAACAATGCATCAACATTCCCTTCTCTGAGCAAACTTGTGAAGAAACACCTGGGAGTGGTTGCAACCTCTGTGCCAGCCGAGAGGATTTTTTCAAAGGCAGGACAGTTAGTTAGTCACAGGCGATGTGCAATAAAAGCAAAAAATGTGAACATGATACTGTTCCTGAACAAAAACCTGTAACCAAAACCTCTGTCCTACACAGGGGGACAGGGCCCAGAGTGTTGAAGCATTAATGCTTATGCTTCAACACTGCTTCAACACTGCTCTTTGACCTTCACAGCGTGATTAGTCAGCAGATTGTTGGAGGCGGGTTCAAGCTTCTGATTGGACGAATTAAAAGTAAAGTTCATTTGTTCGTTCTTCAAAAGCAACATGCTATGTTGTATGTTAAACTTCACACACTTATAATATAGTATTTAATATGAGTAATCATTTATAATATGTAATATGAATGTGGAGGTGAGTTTGGTCGAGGCGTGGCTGCAGGAGAGAGAGAGGTGGAGAGGACTCAGGAGAGCAGCGCCAGGTGAGTGATTGGCAGAGCTGGCAACCAGTTACTAATGTAGCTAATGTAGCCCAACATATTAACACTGTCACAGGGACCGAACATGGCTCGTGCATCTCATTCCCTGGCTTCTGTCCTGCGCATCTCTCATGCCTCTCCCATCCGAGGTCCAGCACACTACTGCATGGGAGAGAGTGATTAGCAACCGGTTGCCAGCTCTGCCAATCACTCACCTGGCGCTGCTCTCCTGAGCTCTCTCCACCTCTCTCTCCTGCAGCTGCACCTCGACCACGTTCACCTCCACATAGAGTAATCATTTATAATATCTAATCGGAGTGTATTCAAATGTTATGTTATTGTCAGTAATAATACTGCATTTGTATGTAAAAATGTATTAACACTGGTTACTACTTCTGAATGAAAGGCAGAGTTGTTTTTTTTTTGAGAAAGTTTTAATTTTTTTGAATTGAAGCCTTTTGGGAAAAGGCCACCATGGACTTTTCTCCCACCACAGGAGGGCTTCCAGGAATATTTCTCTCTAAGGTTTTGGGCATTGTTACACTTTATTTTTTCAAAATGCACTTAATGGGAAAACATTTCTTTTATTTTTGTATTGTATTTCCACATTCTATATTCATAACACATTCACAACACACATTGTTTTAAATGTTTTATTACATTGTTGTGTGTTGATTTATTGTGTACACTTTGTTCATTTGAGAGTTTATATAGATTGTATTTAAGTTTTCTAACTGTTCTGTTCTGACAAAAGCATTTAATAAAAAAAAAAATTTCTATTTACATATAAACTTTGCCCAAATTCTGTCCTGGGTTTTAACTAATTAATAATACAAAGGAAAAATCACAAAAACACTTGAAGGTCATGAAAATTCATTCAGATTTAGCAATTTGATGATGCATCCACCTTAGTTATTAAAAAGTATCGGTATCGGTATCGGCGATACTGGCCCTTTATTTACTTGGTATCGGATCGATACCAAATCTTGTAGTATCGCACACCACTAGTGCATGTGTGTCTGTCTGTGTGCCACTCTCTCTGCTGGCCCAGCTGATCTCGGTTGCTAGGTGACGGTTGGTGAGGGCCCGTAGCAACGGCCGTCCCAGGCTGATTTGAGAGCGATTTCTGCCTCAAATCTAGGACGTCAAACTCGTGCTATTTAGTCAAAATCATACATGATGTCGGCAATTTTTTTTCACGATCGCGCCAAAAAGCCCTTAAAGAAGACACTCATGAAGTTTCGTGGTCCTAGTTTTAGAAATGTGGAAATAAGAGCGAGTTTAAAAAAGGTGCAGTTTTGAAAATCCTCCTCCCGATTTACATTGGAGTGAATGAGACTGTTGAGAGCTACTCTTGTCGGTTGGAGGCCAATATTTCAAAGACCGTAAATCCTACCGATAAAGTAGACACATTGGGAGAAAGAAGACAGGTGTGGCTACAACTTTGGAAAATATCACTGTTTTTGAGTGACATTTGTGGCCGGGATCATCACGGTAAGGGAAAATTTCTGAGATAATTTTTTAGTTTCTGCCACTGTGTCAGTTGGCCCCTGCCACTCTGCTGCACGAACATTCCGCCATACACACTCATTGAAAACCCTGAATTTTTCCAAAATCACTCACCGTCATTAAGGGGTCAGAGTTCTAAAACTATACATCGTAGGAAAAAAGTTCAAATACAACTCAAATAGACAAGACTTGTGCCTACATTTTAAAGTTTGAATGGTGTTTCTAGGTGAACGTATGCCAGAGCAGGAGATGTTTGAAAAACGTCGCAGATATGCGACTTTTTTGACCTTTGACTTACGTCGCGAAAAATTAATATTATGGAAAGCTGAATAATAGCACACGCTGTCAGATCGAGCCGCACGTTTTGATATATTTTTTGTTTGTGTGCGCTCAACAGTGCGGGACAAGTTACCGACAGAAAAACCTAGGAGGGGGAATAAGAAGAGGCGTGGTGAATATCAATAGTGCACTATGGACACCTATAGCTCTGCTATAGAGGTGTCCATAGTGGGCTGGCGAGCACAGCCCACTAACTAGACAATTTCCCGTCGGGGAATCGCGAGAGTGGGCTGTGTGCTTTGCCCCGTGACGAACAAAAACTACGAAAGCTAAAGAAAAAGTTGAATCCCACGTTGATAATTTGGACTTTTATCTACATTTTAAAGTTTGAATGGCGTGTCTCGGTCAAAGTATGCCAGAGATGTCGATGTTTGAACTCTTCCTTTCAATCTTTTCACCTGGTCTTATTCACTTTGTGTGTGTGTTTGTGTGCATGTGAGTGTGTGTGTGTGTGTATGTCTCTCTGTCTCTCTGTGTCTGTGTGTCTGCGACTTTTTGACCTCGTACCATTCATTCCTTATGGGAAAGTTTATGCAGGTTTTCGCAACTTACGTCGCGAAAACATGAACGTTCTAGAAAACTGATTAATAATCTGTGTGTGTGTGTGTGTGTATTTGTGTGTCTGCAACTTTTTTGACCTCATCCCATTCATTCCTCATGGGAAAGTTTATGCAAGTTTTCGCAACTTACGGAGTTGCGAAAACTTATAGTTACCCACTATGGACACCTATAGCTTTGCTATAGAGGTGTCCATAGTGGGCTGGCGAGCACAGCCCACTAATAAAATCCGAGTAAGAAAAATTTAGTTTTTTTACTGTGAAAACCACAAAAATGTTTAACGAACCATTTTTATTACTTATAATGCAAATATAAATTGTTGTTTACTAAATGTGTGCATAAGTTTTTGAAATTTCAGGGCTCCGTCCAGCTGAATGAAGAGCTGCACTGCCTGCTCCACATTCAGCTTCTCCACATTCTTTTGACTCATTAAATTAAAAAAACGACTCCACAACACAAAACACACTACACTAAACACTACAGAACACACTAACTATGCACTCCAAACATGCTAAATGTCACAAATCTTTCAACTCTCAAAACTCGCGATCTCTGTCGCTGCCTCTGTCACCGACACTGCTGCTTTCACTTTTCTGCCCCGTCACTCCCAAATCTTCCCCCTGTCCCCCAGCAACCAGATCACGTGACTTACCAACTAATTTTGTGATTTGCTGGTGTGGTGCCTTTTTCCACCGATAGGAACACGTTTTTTTGCTTTCACAGACTTCCTGCTTGCAGACACGTTCGTGAGGAAAGCCCGACTTTACCGTCTCTTCCTGCACCAAACGCGCAGCAAATGTGTTGGCAACGTTAGCGAAAAAGCGTGGCGGACATAATTTATCATAAATCCGGTTTTACTTGACCTATCAACACGATTTAAAAACTGGTAAATAGTTTGAAGGCTGCTCGAACACATAGAGTCGGAACCGAGACTCACAGAGGCGCCGTTTTGCTGCTACGTCAGCTTCAATTGGTCACATGATTTTGACGCGCCGGCGCGTCAATCGACTCCAGAGGGTTAGCAAAAGGCTCCACAAGTAAAAAGCAACAAGTGGCTGGCAAGACATGCGGGGTAACTCAACCGCCAGAAGACGCTCAGGCACGGGGCAAACTCAGGAACTCAGGCAACGAGGCAGCTCAGGGCAAACTCAGGAACTCAGGCACAAGGCAGTGAGGTACGAAGAACTGAAAAGGCACACAAGGAAGAAAAACGTCAGCACTAGCTGGCAAGACTGCAGCAAAAAACTCACTAGGAGAACACGGTCAGCTCTACCGACAAGACGGAATTATCTGGCAGGGGAGAAGGGCCAAGACCAGGTGTATATATAGAGGTGGTACTGATTGAATGGCTGCAGGTGTGCCTCGTCAGCCTTGTCGGCCAAGCCCTGCAGAGGGAGAGGAACAAAGAGGCAGGGAAAAACAGGCAGGGCAAAAACACCAAAACACAGAACCCTCACAGTACCCCCCCTCAAGGGACGCCACCTGGCGGCCTACCAGGCTTCTCGGGGTACTGCGAGTAAAAGTCTCTCAACAGACGTTCCTCTGGCCCACACCCCTCCCAATCAACCAGGTATTGAAAACCCCGGCCCCGCCTCCGCACATCCAGCAGACGACGGACAGTGAAGGCAGGGTGGTCATCGATGATCTGGGGGGGTGGAGGGGGTTCGGCCGGAGGGGACAGAGGGCTGATGGAAACAGGCTTCACGAGGGAAACATGAAAGGATGGGTGTACCTTTAGGGCAGGGGGAAGCCTCAGCCTCACCACAGTGGGATTTATCACCCGGTCAATTTCATAAGGGCCGATGAACCGAGGTGCCAGTTTCCGGGATTCAGTCTGTAGGGGGAGGTCCCGAGTGGACAACCAAACCTTCTGCCCGGGCTGATAGTCGGGCGCCGAGGTCTGGTGTAGATCTGCCAACCTCTTGTTCCGAGCTGCCGTGCGGGTGAGGGCTGCCAGGGCTTCTTGCCAAACCCGGCGGGCGCGCCGGAAATGACCCTGCACCGAGGGCACAGCAGAGTCCGCCTCCTGCGAGGGAAAAAGTGGGGGCTGGAAACCATTCGAAGCCATGAAGGGAGACATACCTGTGGCAGAGCTAACCAGGGAGTTGTGGGCGTATTCTACCCAGGGAAGGTGGGTGGACCAGGAGGCAGGGTGGCGAGACGTGACACAACGGAGAGCTGTCTCCAAGTCCTGGTTGGCCGGCTCCGTCTGGCCGTTAGTTTGGGGGTGATATCCTGAGGAGAGGCTGGCCGACGCCCCCAGAGCCCGGCAAAAGGCTTGCCAAACCTGTGAAGAAAACTGGGGGCCTCGGTCCGAAACAATGTCCTGAGGGATGCCATGCAGCCAGAACACATGTTTGATGAGCAGAGTAGCTGTGTCCAGGGCTGAGGGAAGCTTGGACAGGGGAATGAAGTGCACAGCCTTGGAGAATCTATCAACAATAGTCAGAATAGTGGTGTTACCTTCGGAGGGGGGCAGGCCCGTGACGAAGTCCACAGCGATATGTGACCATGGCCGATGAGGAACAGGAAGGGGGCGAAGGAGGCCAGCAAGAGGGCAGTGAGAGGCCTTGCTACATGCGCAGACAGAGCAGGCGGAGACGTACTCTCTGGTGTCAGCGGACATAGTGGACCACCAGAATCGCTGCTGCACTAGGGCTAGGGTGCGGTGGAAACCAGGGTGGGAAGCTATCTTGGAGGCGTGTCCCCACTGGAGTACCGGGGACCTGGCAGGCTGAGGCACAAACAGCCGGTTGAGTGGACAGCCTTCAAGATCCGGGTGGTCCTCTTGGGCCTCCTGGACCAACCTCTCGATCTCCCACCTGGCAGCTCCAACTACACACAATGAGGGCAAGATGGTCTCCTCACCTGGCTCCCCCTCCGGGAGGGCAAACTGACGAGACAGGGCATCTGGCTTGGAGTTCCTGGAGCCGGGCTGGTAGGTTAGGCTGAAGTTGAAACGGCCCAGGAACAAAGCCCACCGGGCCTGGCGGGAATTCAACCTGCGGGCAGAACGGAGGTAGGAGAGATTCTTACGGTCAGTCCAGACAATAAAAGGAAAGGTGGACCCCTCCAGCCAATGCCTCCACTCTTGGAGAGCCAGCACGACGGCTAGAAGCTCCCGGTTCCCAACATCATAATTTCTCTCTGCTGGCGTGAGTCGGCGTGAGAAAAAGGTGCAGGGATGTAGCTTCTGGTCAGAGGTGGAACGCTGGGAGAGAACTGCTCCCACCCCAGTGTCTGAAGCGTCAACCTCCACCACAAACTGAACAGCAGGATATGGGTGAGAGAGCACAGGGGCAGAGGAGAACAGGCACTTCAGTCTGCTAAAAGCAGCGTCTGCTGCAGGGGACCATGAAAATTTAGTCTTTACAGAGGTTAGCCTGGTTAGTGGGGAAGCGACACTACTGTAGCCCCTGATGAATCTACGGTAAAAATTTGCGAACCCCAAAAACCTCTGTAGCTGCTTCCTGTTTGTAGGAGTGGGCCAGTCGGCCACTGCCTGAACCTTGGTATGGTCGGTCCTGATCTGCCCCCTCTCCACCACGAAGCCAAGAAACTGCACTGAAGACAAGTGAAATTCACATTTCTCAGCCTTAACATATAGTCTATTCTCCAACAGCCTCTGAAGAACCAGACGGACCTGCTGGACATGTTCCTCAAAGGACCGAGAGAAAATAAGAATGTCGTCAAGGTAGACAAATACAAACTTATTTAACATATCACGTAGGACATCATTAACAAGGGTCTGAAAAACGGCAGGTGCATTACTTAGTCCGAAAGGCATGACACAGTATTCAAAATGTCCGAGAGGGGTATTAAAAGCCGTCTTCCACTCGTCCCCCTCCCTAATACGTACCAGATGGTAAGCATTTCTAAGGTCCAACTTAGTGAAGATGGTGGCCTCTTGAAGGGAGCTGAAGGCAGAGTCAATGAGGGGTAAAGGGTACTTATTACCTATAGTAATGTCGTTTAAGCCTCTGTAGACAATACAGGGGCGAAGAGTCTTGTCCTTCTTGTCCACAAAGAAGAAGCCCGCCCCGACAGGAGAGGAGGAGGGACGGATAAGACCGGCTGCAAGGGAGTCTGTGATGTAAGTGTCTATGGCTCCCCTTTCTGGTTTGGAGAGGTTATAAAGCTTGCTTGATGGTAGGGGGGCGCCAGGGAGCAAATCTATGCCGCAGTCATAGGGTCTGTGGAGTGGCAAGGATTGGGCATGGTCCTTATTAAAAACCTCCTGGAGGTCGTGATATTGAGCAGGGACAAGAGTGAGGTCAATTAGTCTGGGTGGAGGTGGTGTAGAGGAGACTGTGGTAGGAATGGCAGAGTGAAGGCAGTGTAGGTGACAAAAAAGGCTCCAGTTGGTGATGGCCGAGGTGGACCAGTCGATGTGGGGATTGTGCAGCTTTAACCAAGGGAGACCTAACACAACAGGGGTAGTAGGTGAGGAAATGATAAAAAGAGAAATAGATTCGTGATGGTTACCAGAGAGAAGCAATGACAACGGTGCAGTGCTGTGAGTTACTCGACCTAGTAGCTTCCCATCAAGAGCCACCACGTTCTTAGCTGTAGATAAGGGCTCCGAGGGAAGGTTAAACTGGGCAAGAGTCAATAAAATTGTCATCAGCACCAGAGTCCACGAGTACTTCCAAAGGAAAGGAAACTTGAAACCGAGACACAGTACCTTTAAGCTGGAGGCGTCGAGGTGGGGAGGAAGGGACAGAGGTGTGGCTCACCAGTGCCCCTCCTGTGGCTGGTGAGCCTGCTCTTTTGGCAGGACTGGACACTGGGCGAGAAGGTGGCCAGCCTGGCCACAGTAAATGAGGAGGCCAAGGTGTCGTTGGCATCCAGCTGGGGAGAGCCTTGTCCTACCGAGCTGCATGGGTTCCTCTGTGCTGGGGAGGGATGAGGCTGCCGACGGAGAGCCACTCGAGACAGGTGGACAAGAAGGTAGAGGAGACGGTGCAGGTGGCCGTGCAGACCAGGGACGAGGGGAGGGGGAAGGGGGCCTAAACCTGGCTGCTCTCTCCCTCCGTCTCTCACGGAGGCGGTCGTCTAGGCGAATAGCCAGGGAGATTAGGTCGTCTAGACAAGAAGTCTGATCCCTAGCCACTAGTTCATCCTTGAGCTCCTCCTTCAAACCCTTGACAAATACCCCCTGTAGGACCCTTTCATCCCACCAACATTCAGCCGCGAGAATGCCAAAGTCTACAGAGTACTGGGAGACTGTGCTGGATCCCTGCTGTAAAGAAAGGAGCTGGCTACTGGCCTCCTTGCCCTGTAAGGGGTGGTCAAAAATCTTTCTCATCTCGGCTGTAAACAAAGGGAATGAACTACATAGGGGACAGTTGCTGTCAGACAAGGCCAGCGCCCAGGCAGATGCCTTATCCGACAGCAAACTCATAAAAAAAGCAATCTTAGATCCATCAGTGGAGTAGGTTAAATGCTGTTGATCATAAACTAAGGAACACTGGTGAAGAAACTGGCTACAGGTGCCTAAAACTCCTGAGTACCTGGCAGGTGTGGGGATGAAGGGCTCACAGGGATGGTTGGATGGAAGAACCAGAGCAGAGTCCGGAGCGGAGTCCGGAGCGGGATCAGAGTCTGGAGCTGGAGCTGGAGCTGGAGGACTGAGGAGGTGTGTGGACACCTGGTCCAAACGACTCTCGAGTTGAGTCCTGACGCAAGGCGCTGAAGCGTGTCCATAATTTGTTTAAGGGCCTCCCCGTGTTGCCCTATAAGGGCTCCCTGACTTACTAGCGCCTGCTAGTGAGCTAAGTGAGGAGATCTCTGCAGGGTCTATATTTATATTGCCAGATAATTCTGTTACAGGCCTACTGACAGCTGGACCCTAAAGCAGAGACAGGCAGGAGTGATAGGTGCGAAAAAATGTTTATTTTAACAAAAGGCTCCACAAGTAAAAAGCAACAAGTGGCTGGCAAGACATGTGGGGGAACTCAACCGCCAGAAGACGCTCAGGCAAGGGGCAAACTCAGGAACTCAGGCAATGAGGCAGCTCAGGGCAAACTCAGGAACTCAGGCACAAGGCAGTGAGGTACAAAGAACTGAAAAATCAATTAAGGAAGAAAAACGTCAGCACTAGCTGGCAAGACTGCAGCAAAAAAATCACTAGGAGAACACAGTCAGCTCTACCGGCAAGACGGAATTATCTGGCAGGGGAGAAGGGCCAAGACCAGGTGTATATATAGAGGTGGTACTGATTGAATGGCTGCAGGTGTGCCTCGTCAGCCCCGTCGGCCAAGCCCTGCAGAGGGGGAGGAACAAAGAGGCAGGGAAAAACAGGCAGGGCAAAAACACCAAATCACAGAACCCTCACAAAGTGTCTGTAGTTACTGTAGTTTCCTCAGTGAACCTGATCAAATAAGGATAAAAAGAAATTATTCCTGAACCGGTGGACTTGGGCCTGAGAGCAGCAGGCAGAGTAGGAGTCTGGGAGAGCATTTTTGGTTTGGGCTTTTTCATGAGGTTTGCTGACTATCGAAGGAAAATCTGTAATAGCACCAGCTTGAACTTTTAAGTCTGTTGTTGTTGCAGTCACAGCAAATTGCACCGACCCATCATGAGCATCAGCTGAATGTGAACAATTTGAATAGCAGAGAGAGAAACTGTGTAATGATGTTGATGCAGTCAGGAACTCCTTCTTTAGCACATACTACATCATGCTATGGAGTCTGAAAGATGAACGACCCTCTCCCTCATCCTATATCTCTGGCTACATCCTCTCAGACAGCACTAAATTATTATTGTTGTAAGCACACACACACACACACACACACACACACACACACACACACACACAACCATTTTGTAGCAGAATTTGCTGAAGCAGATCAGGCAAGCTTCTCTAAATATTATGGAGAAAAAAAGATGGTGTGTGTGTGTGTGTGTGTGTGTGTGTGTGTGTGTGTGTGTGTGTGCGCGCACGCACTGAGTTTGCCTTTTCCTCTATCCACACATTTTCTCTCTCAAAACTGATTCAAATTGTCAATTTTACACTTTTTAGCTTTTCAAAAGCAGAAACAAACTCACAGCCACACACGCACACTGCAAATCTTGCAAGTCCTGCCCTACTCTCTGCTACTCTACACTTAATTCAGACTGTTTATGAGCTGTAGTTTACCCGGGAAAGACAGTGACCTCTTCAGCCTCCTTCCTGGTCCTCTGCTGCTCCTCTTGGGTCACTTATCCTCTGGAGAACCTTTTCTTTTCCTCTCTGATTTTGTTGTCATCGTCACTGTCCTTCACCCTCTTCCATTTATTTCTACTCTGTGTTCTTCCGTGTTGTCATTCACTCTCGAAATCATCCACGTCACTCACTAACCCATTTAATCACTAACATACTCCTTCAGTCATTCTCTTCTAACTTCCATCTGAGTGTGTTTCACACCATGTTCTCATTATCTTTCCTTCTGATGTCATTGCTTCCACACCACACAGAGAGATAGATGAATGATCTCTTTTAGTTCACTCTCTCTTAGCAAAAGCAGTTATACTTAATCTCCATCAGGTATTCAAGCCCCATCCTTCTTCACTTCTTATATTTTTATGCATGCATTTGTCTGCAGCTATTAAATGTATGCCTGCCTGTAGTAGGATGTTTTTATCATTTGAAGTTTATCTGGCGAAGTTTCAGGAGTACGACCACACCTCAACAGCACCAACTTCCGACATTCCTATAAATAACCACCTGACCCTCTCCTCGTCTTCGCTCTCGTATTCTGCGGCTCTAGTATTCTGCCAGAAACGAGATCACGCGACATCGCCTCGAATACATCCAAACTTTTGTACGAGCAACATCAGCCTCTACTCACCTCATCATGGACTTCGTATCACTATCCCCGTCAGGCGATGATCTTTTCAGACGAGATCAGGATCACCATTCATCAGAAGCCGACAACTTTCCCGTCACCTCCGTACCCGAGACCCCGATTCCAGTGGCCCAAAAGCTGTCTAGGAAGCAAGCGAGTTCCTCATCCATGGTTTGCATCCCGCCTGGTTCATCTCTCCTTAACATCCAAGATTACCATAGTTCGCCTGATGACCCCTCCGTGTCTCCCAGTCCACATCCTTCCTCTGCAAGAGAGGACGAGGAAATTCCGGAACAGAAAGTTGCCATCGCCGCAGTTCTCCGTAGTTCGCCGTCTACTTCGCCTCCGAGAGGCGAAGCCTCCCGCCATCGTTCCGACAACACCGGCCGAACAACTCGCCGGTCGCAGCGTCACCATGCTCCGGTGAGATCTCCCGACCGGCTTTCATCTTCTAAAATCACCGATTGGACAGTAGCCACTCTTCAGAAAACTTTAAAGGACAGAGGAATTCTGTTTCACCGAACGTACAATAAAGCCAAACTGTTCTCCACACTCATGTGGAGCTTGTTCTGTCAACACCAGCTCTATTCCGGGTGACGTCATCATGCGCATCCCTACACACCGTGACGTCGACGCTCCTGTTAAAGGGACAGTACAATTAAATCCTACAGCTCAAAGACAACATAAATCTCAAAGACAACAGAAAGAGCAGTAGCAAAAGCGGAGACAGAGATCCTCAGCCAGATCAAATGACTCTAGAGTTTCTGCTAATACCTCTCGTCATCACTCCACTCCAGAGGGAGCACCTAGATGGATTTCAGGACCCTCCAACTACCATCAGGATTTTCATCATAGGTACCAGCAGCCTACAACATCAAGGGCAAACGTCATGGCGCCCACTGTCATCCAGTTCCAGCCATCACAACAGCCGATCTTTGCCAGCGCCCTCTACTTTCCTGTTTCCAGCAACCACAGCAGATTGCTTCAAGGGGGGCTCATGGCACAGGGATGCCAGCGCCTTCAGCTGCCTGTTTCCAGCAACCACAGCAGCTCGCTTCAACCGGGGCTCCTGGCACCGGGATGCTAGCCCTCCGCTGTCTGTTTCCAGCAACCACAGCAGCTCGCTTCAACCGGGGCTCCTGGCACCAGGATGCCAGCATCCTCAGCTTCCTGTTTCCAGCAACCACAGGAGCTTGCTTCAACCGGGGCTCCTGGCACTGGGATGCCAGCACCCTCCGCTTCCTGTTTCCAGCAACCACAGTACCTCAATTCAACCGGGGCTCCTGGCACCGAGATACCAGCGCCCCGCTTCCTGCTTCCAGCAATCACAGCAGCTCGCTTTAACCGGAACTCCTGGCATCGGGATGCCAGCGCCCTCTGTTTCCTGTTTCCAGCAATTACAGCAGCCCGCTTCTACCAGGGTTCCTGGCACCGGGGCATCTGGCACCGGATTGCCAGTGCCCTCTGCAGCCTATTTCCAGCAACCATAGCAGCTGGCTTCAACCGGGGCTCCTGGCACCAGGATGCCAGTGCCCTCTGCCGCCTATTACCAGCAACCATAGCAGCTCGCTTCAACCGGGGCACCTGGCACTGGGTTGCCAGCACCCTACGCCGGGATGCAGATATTTTCCCTCTCCCAGCTCCATCAGTCCCAGCAGCTCATGTCGGCTGGGGATGTCAGCACCAGGATGCCAGCACCTGTTCTTCCCCCTCAGTAGGCAACCACTAATTTCACTTTATCCACAGCTACCCACACTGAGCCGCACCAAAACCAAACGAGAGCTTCAGCCTTCTCTCGCCTGTCGTAGGCAGCTTCACCAGCACCCATACCTCCACAAAAGGTGTCATCTGCCCCTTCTGTTATCTTTCCTGTAACCAACGGCGTAGATAAGTAAGGCAGGCCCGTCATGCACCAAGGAGGTCGTTTGATTTGCAACTTCAACAGTACCGGGTGCACCATGTCCCAGTGCCGCTTCCTCCACGTTTACTCCTGCGGCGGGGGCCACGCCCGCCCGCATGCCCGCACAACCTACCTCACTGAAGCTAGTTTCTTACAAGGACTTGAAGAAGGTTTCCACCCCGGTCTTTCCACACAACCATCAATCTCTTTCGAATTCAAAAATCTTCAGTCGGCCATAACCAAGCCGAAGCCAGTCGACCGCCCGTTCACCAAAGAAGTTAAGGAAGGTTTCATAATTGGACCGTCCGTCCTCCATTTACTAACTTCGGCGACCTCGGTATCGCAACCAGGAAATACTCCGGAAAGAAGCGCATTATCATCGATCTTTCAGCACCCCATGGCAGTATCATCCCCAGCATCAATAGCTTGATCCCGAGTGAGGACTTCTCCCTTCACTACGCCAGCATCAACCATGCCATCGCCCTTATCAAACTCGCCGGGAAAGGGTCGCGGCACTCAAAAACTGACATCACCAGTGCTTTCAAAGTCCTCCCTATTCATTCCGACTTCTGCCGTTTCGTCAGCATCCGCTGGCGTGGTGCATATTACTTCGCCGTTAGGCTCACCTTCGGTCGCAAAGCAGCCTAAACTCTTCAACACCCTATCTGAAGCCTCTGCTGGATCCTGTCTAACAACCATGGGATTCCATTCCTCGTCCATCTCTAAGACAATTTCTCATCATTCCCCCCCCCCCCCCCCCCCATCGCCACCCGCTTCCGGCCTGGTTACCCTGACTTCAGTCTTCTCCGACTTCGGGGGTTCCATTGTCTGCAGAGAAAACAGAGGACCCCTCCACATCCCTCGAGTTTCTCGGAATCACTCTTGACACAAACAAGTTTCAGGTTTCACTCCTAGTCGGAAAGCTCAACTGAATCAGCCTTCTGATCTCCAATTTCCTCTGCGCTCCATGCTGCACCAAACGTCAACTTCTGTCC
Organism: Diplodus puntazzo; assembly: GCA_963678695.2. NCBI lineage: Eukaryota > Metazoa > Chordata > Actinopteri > Spariformes > Sparidae > Diplodus > Diplodus puntazzo. The sequence continues at coordinate 27,220,009 of OZ023174.1, forward strand.
CTTCTGGGCCACCTCAACTTCTCCTTACGCATCATCCCCCAAGGGCGAGCCTTTATTTCTCACCCAATATCGATCGCTTCTTCTGTCCGATGACTCTTGACTTTCATCTCCCTGGGTCAAGCTGTGCCGAAATCCGTCCGTGACTCAAGCTTCCACCAATTGGAACGGAATCACTTTCTTTTACGACGACTAACCGACTCACCCGCATGACATCCATCTGTACATCGATGCTGCTCCTTCTGTTGTTTTTTGGGGGTTTCTACAACGGAAGATGGTTTGCAGCAGAATGGGCCCCGGAGTTCGAAAATGAATGCCAGAAGTTCAGAAGCCTGGCACCTCACGCAGTTACCTTCCCAACGCCGGTTGGGCGTTGACATTCAACTTGTAAATCCTGCGCTATTACCCCTGATAGGCGACTCCCAGAGCTCCATCATCAACAGCCTATCACCCTCAACCCTCTCTTCCTACTGGACAGCTTGGAAAGCTTCCATTACTTTCACGATCAATCCAACATAACCTTTCCGTCGTTTGATCTTATCGCCTTGACTTCTTTCATTACTTACGCCCATTCCATCATGGCAATTAAAACCACACCATCAAGCTTACCTAAGCGGTATCAGCTTCTATTCCAGGGGTGTCAATCTTACGGCCTGCGGGCCAAAATTGGCCCGCGGCAGGGTTTAATCCGGCCCGCGAGATGATTTTGCAAAGTGTAAAAATTGTGTAGAAAGTGTAAAAAAGTCTGCAAGTTTTCAATAAAAGTAACTGCTATTTCAAATGTGTCCACTGGGAGTCGCTGTTCATGCTGGAGCTGGGAGTTCTACAAAAGGCCTGTCTTTATTCATACATGCTTGTTCGGTGTCACCTTTACCCTCTGTCGCACCCTCACTACCCAAAATGGCTTTGTCGAAAAAGAGAAAAGTGGACACAGTGCAGAGCTTTCTACGAAAAATGGACCTTTTCCTATTTATTCACGGAGGTTAATGGGAAACCTGTGTGTTTGGTGTGCTCACAGCAAGTTTCAGTGCTAAAACAATATAATATTCGATGCCACTATGAGACTCATCATACTAAAAAATATACCAGCTTGCAAGGACAACTGAGAAGAGAGAAGATAAATGAATTGTTAGCGGGTCTGAAGAAACAGCAGTCTACTTTTACCCGTAGCCGAGATATCAGTGATGCAGCAGTGAAGGCTAGCTACCTTATTGCTAGCGAAATAGCAACATCATTAAAGCCGTACTGTGATGACATGTCCGAACTGTTAATTTTATTCGAGCCAGAGGTCTGAATCATCGTCAGTTTGACAGCCTTCTCAGAGATAAAGACGTTAACCATGAACTGCCATACCACACCGAGGTAAGATGGCTAAGCCGAGGAGCCGTGCTGAAGCGTTTCTTTGAATTACGAGAGCAAATTGGACAGTTCATGGAGGAAAAGTGCAAACCAGTGGTGGAATTTCATTCCCCAGAATGGATCCAGGATCTAGCATTTATGGTGGATTACAGGGCTCTTGAATAATCTGAACAAAACACTGCAAGGCCGCAAAAAAATTGTCACACAGTATTATGACAGCATACGCGCCTTCAAGTTGAAGCTGACTTTGTGGGAGACACAACTTTCGGGTGGTGACCCTGCTCATTTTCCCTGTCTCAAAGATGCGTGTGCACCCAGAGTTAATGTTGACATGACTCGGTACAAAGATAAGATCACAGGATTGCTGCGAGAGTTTGAGCAACGGTTTCAGATTTTTGGTGAACTTAAGATAGATTTCACATTGTTTTGCTCGCCATTCACAGTCAGCGCCTCTGATCTTCCAGTCAACATCCAACTTGAAATAACTGACTCGCAGTGTGATTCAGATTTAAAGAACAAATTTGCCTCAGCGGGCTTGGACACATTTTATCAGTTTCTCCTGCCAGGTTACCCCAAACTGACAGCACTTGCTGCGAAAGTTTTGTCCATGTTTGGGACCACCTATCTTTGTGAACAAGTTTTCTCTGTAATGAGCATAAATAAAACAAAGCTGCGCTCAAGGAAATTGGCTGCTACTCAGGATATGACGCCTGATATTGATGCACTTGTGAAGGCTAAAAGATGCCAAGTTTCAGGAGCAGATTAAACAGTGATTAACCCTGCTTAATGTAAAATGCTGCTTGAGACACTTTTGCAGCCTGAAGAGTTCTGTAAAAATTAATGCTTGCTGTGGAAATATACTCTGAACATTGTGCAATATCATGTCAGTCAGCAGCAGAGTTTGATTCGGCGGAACCCTGTTCATGTATTGCCACAACTGATACAGTGTGTTTTTTTTATGTTGTGTTGTATAAACTGTATATATGTACAAGGCACTGGGGTAAAGCAACCCTCTTTAATAGTTTCCACCCACTTCAGTTTGTATGGTGTGGTGTGTAAGTTCAGATGGTCAGGAATACTACGCAGATGTGGAAATGAGAGTAAATTTATAATAATTTCTAGATCTTGACAAGTTGTTTGATCATAAAGTAAAATACTAAATTGGTCAATTCCAGATACCTGTGACTATTTTGTGCTTTTGTAGATACACTGTGACCTGTAAGTCCTAATTCAAATGAGTATATGATCAACTGAGGCATTATATTGTTGAAATTGTACAAATTCTTCTTTAAAAATATCAGGTTGTTAAAAATGTTTTGTAAAAAGATTGTTCCTTAAAAATGAGCATTTTCAGAATGTACTACTTTTCTGCACTAAAACTAGGTGGAAAATTGGTCCGGCCCACTTGAGATTAAATTTGGCTGTATGTGGCCCCTGACCTAAAATGAGTTTGACACCCCTGTTCTATTCCAAGCCAATAATGGGCAGTTCGTTAACTTCCCTTTTTAAAGGACTCCTACGTCAAGAGCCAGCTAAAAGCCCTCGCCGTCTTCCTCTTACTGCCAACTTGCTGTCAATCTGCCTCCACACCATCCGTTCCGGGTACGGCACTCCTCAAGCTCGAACCCTGGGAGCCATGTTCTTGCTTGCTTTTTCGATTTCCTCAGATGCTCCGAATTCACCACCTTAACCATTCACGTCGACTCAAGCCGCCATGCATGCATTTCAGACTTGTCTCGCTTTTCAGACGACACCATGGTTTTCTATTTAAAGCAAACTAAAACCAATCGATCTAGTCCGCTGACACCCGTCTTCTACTCCAAGGTCCAATCACCACTGAATCCTTTCGAAACCCTTGTTAACTTCTTGCAATTCCACAAATCTCAGAGCATAACAATGACGAATCCTCTCTTCACCTCTGAATCCGGACAACTGGCTACTCGATTCTGGTTCCATCATCACTTTCGCCACGTGCTGTCATTGTCTGGTATTTTAAGTGTTGACTACTCCGGACACTCCTTCAAGATCGGAGCGGCCACTTCAGCCTCCTGTAAAGGCATCCCTGAACAAAACATTATCACACAATTCTGTGTTTCACCTTGTTAGTCAACTTCACTCCAACTCAGTACTACCAATTTTACACTTATTTTTGGAATATATGGTAAACAGACCTAATTTTATAGAGGAAAAACTTAGTTTTACAATTCTCCTGAGTTTGGATGTATAAAATCACTTTTATAATCTGAGGTTTTACTGTATTTTTCCCTAAATCTTTCATTGTTGGAGTTTTTTTTTAAACAGTTGCTGCCTTTCAACATAAAAATAGTACATGAAAATCAGTGTATCTCTTTGGCTTTAGATATAAGCTTTTTTAAAATCTTGGCATTGTTAAGGCTCTACAGTTATAATTATAATAATGATAATAATAATAATAATAATAATAATAATAATAATAATAACAATAATAATAATAATAATATTACATTTTATTTATCAGCACTTTCAATAAAACTCAAAGGCACTTTACAAGATTATTGAGAGCTTTGTAATTGATGACGAGGATCTTGAAGTGGATATGCTGCTTTATTGGGAGCCAGTGAAGGTGTTGCAGGATGGGTGTAACGCATTTCTTACCGTAAATTACCAAATAAGAGCCAGGTTTCAATTAACCGCAGGGTCCCCTTTAAATGCCAGGTCAGGTGTATATTTTGATACATAACCGCCGGTTCCAAATAAATGCGGGTCTAATTAATTAATTTTTTTTAATCAAGGAAGAAGATGTGACCGCTGACACTGCACGTTTTTCTTCGTCGTCTTTTTCACGTGTTGTGCTGCTTTCTGTCAGTCAGTACCACATTGATGATCGCCATGGCTCCGGTGCAGCACAAAAATAAAAAGTACAACTTGAAATTTATCATTTCTGTCATAAAATATGCAGAGGAAAACTCGGGAGAGCGCCACGAGAGTGTCCCTATTATTTGGTATTGTACAGTCTGATAACTCTCCCAGCCCGGGGAGAGAGACATGCATCGGCTCGGCCTACAGTGCTCAGCTGCAGACACAGCAGAGAGGTGACGAGATGCGACTCATCATGACTGACAGGCATCAAGGCCACTCAGCGTTACCTTACCGACCCGCCCCCAGCTATTTCTTTTACAAAAACGGGGGCCTGTGGCAATTGTGGACCGCGGTTTATTTTTTTTCTTCCTTCATGGGCCCCTGACGGCGTCTGGGCCCCGGTGCAGCTGCACTGGTTGCACCGCCGATACTTTCGCCTCTGACTCCTGGGCAACTAGCAGCTTGTGTGCAAGAAAGATGGAGTGACAGCGGGGACGGCCAATCGCACAAGAAACGGCAGATCCCATCGAGGAGCTTGTGGGTGGGTCTAAACTCAGGGAAACGGGCTCCGGCTTGAGCGGCCGTTTTCCACTTGGTCCTAGTGCTTAAATATAGCGTAACATGGTTTTTGGACAGTAAAAAGTGCAGGGGACCAAAACGGCCTTTTCAAAAAGTGCAGGGGACATGTCCCCTGTGTCCCCCCCCCAAAAAAAAATTACATCCGTGACTGCAACCAAAACGACATATAGCGTTATCAAAATCAAACTTTTGCACCAGATGGCAAACACTTCCTTCATATTACAGATTTTTGTCTAACGAACTACACACTGTTGGGCATAATGAAAAGCACTCCTATCTTTAGTATGCTTTGCCATAAGAATTCTTCAGATTGTTCACATGCATAGAAATATTTGCAGATACACACACATGCTGTTGAAACATTTATTTTTTTTTATTTTCACCAAACAAGTCAGTGCAACATATGCACAGCAGATATATTTACATTGGAGTGAACAAAAATATGCTCACAAAACAGTAAACTGAAAAAGAAAATTGCTGAAAAGAAATGCGTCAATGGGAGGGGCTGGACAGAGAGGCTTGCAGTGTCAGCCCATGGTTGATGATATGATCAACTCAGGTTGCTCTGATTTCATTTGAAAGTTGTTGTCTTCTTTGGCCATCACGTCCTCTACCAGTGTCGTGCTCCAATATCCATACTTCCCATACTTACTGTACTTAGTTTGAGTACGTAAGGTGTTCTGATATCAATTGCGGCGAAAAGAAGTGTACTTAAAGGACCCGGATGTTGCCCTCATATTGGCAAAAACGTCGAGTGCGCATTGATGTACACTTTACGCACTCAACGGCCGCCATCTTGTCTACGTAGTGGAAGAAGCGGAGCCAGGCAGAGGCGCTCAGCTCGGATTTTTTTTTTAAATAGCTACCGAGACAACAGCGCCTGCAGCAGAGCCATTTTGCAGGATTGTAGGATTGTAATTGTTAAAAAGTAAAGTCGTAGATGTCTTTTGTTCACCGTTCAAAGCGGGATGTGTTTGGCGGGTGACGAGCCGCGATTGTAATTTCCGGTAAGGGCACCACAGAGTATTAGATATGGAACAACACTCACCTGCTGAAATTTGCGTACTTAGTAAGTGCGGATAGTGTACTACGTTTAAGTGTACTCATGGAAGTGTGGATATCCGAACACAGCACAGCTCTACCTCTCACTCTTCCTCCCCCTCTCATTCTCACCCTCCCTCCTCCTCTTCCTCTCACCTGTGGTCTTTTAGTACTGACTTCCTGATTGAAGTGGTAACAATTACGGTAACAATTGTTTGGCAGGTGGCACATGTAGTGGCCAATGAGCTCATGTAGTGTTATTTTAAATGGCAGTGTTTTGAAATGGCAAACATGTGACTTCATGTCAGATTGTTGTGTCTTATGCAGAGAACTGTGTTCAGTGCATTTAAAATGTGCCATTTTGAATTGCAAAATGTGTGTAAAGCAGAAAATGTGTTTAAAGTTTTGGAGACTTGAGAAGAGGTTTTGCTCTGTGTGTCAGTTCAAATATTTGTGCTATGCATGTCATTTTAGTGTGTTAGCAACTGGAAAAAACTGTAGAGGACACAGCGGGGCATAGAAAATCAAAACATAACACACAACAAGACACGATACAAAGACATGGAAATCAAATACAAGAAACCACAAGACAAAACCAGACACAAGAACACGACACAAAGAACAAGAATCAAGAGTCATGACAATTTTGACGTATTGGCCATGTAAGCAATGCTGATCACATGACAAGTTCCTATACACAATCACTAAAAAAGACCACTCTAAGCACTTTACAACACAAGTCACACACTGGTGGCAGAGGCTGCACAGGTGGCAGCAACACCAATTAATTTAATCAAAACCGGTATCGACAGGCACTTTCAACTCGTCAAATACAGCAGTTTGGTCAATGATTCACATTGTCAAACGGCCACCACTTGGTTAGTTTTAGGAAAAGATCATACATTAGGTTGGGGTTAGGTCAAATAACAACGGTCATTCTCTGACTTGTGTAATGCAAGTGATGTACATGACATTACTCGCATCATGTGAGTGGTGTTAGTATGGGGGAAGGGGGGCAACGGTTTTACATTTGGAGCTTGTTCTTTTCATTTTACTTGATTTATTTCTTTCAGGAGACTTTACACTAGGGCTGCCCGATAAATCAAATTTTCATCGTCATCGCGATATGAACATGTGCGATAAACACATCGCAAAAGACTGCCTGACACGCGATAAATAAGAAAAATCATTTTGTTTACATGCGCCATGCATGCACCGTGAGCATGCCAACATTTAGCCTATCAGACGGGTTAGGGTTAGGAGCCCTGGATACAAAGGCCAATCAGATGAAGCCCCAGCTAGCTGGTAGCTACCCTGACAAAATTTCTAATGAGCTTTGGTTGATGAGCTGTAAAGGCAGGAACACACCGGCCCAACCGTTAGACGTCTGAAGCGTTTGGAGAGACTCGGACGAGGTCGGGAACATTTCTGTTTGGTGTGTTCAGCTGCGTCGGAAGCTTCGGAGCCGTTCTGACGTTGTCTGCTCCGACTCAGCATGCAAAGTCTGAGGAGGAGGGCTGTCGGACGTCTGAGCCATTGGATTCTCTGATTGGTTTCGTGCCAGCTGAATGGCTGTTCTGATTGGCGCAGTGCTAGCGAATCAGCGCGGTCGGTGGGAGGGCAGAATACTGTGTGCGCTTTGCTTTTCTAATGACGCCGTTTCGTCATTCCCCGTTTTCATGCTTTGCAGTACTGGCACGAGACTAGCTGTTATTATGTTGGTTCAGGACGAATTAATTTGTGTTTGTTTGGTAATGCCTCGCTGCATGTTTAGTATGCAGCTATTTTTATCTGAAATAGTGTGTCGTTTTGATCGAAGTAAAGAGAGTTGCGTGCAAAAGCCTCTCGTTTACAACTCACAACACAAGCGCCACCCGCTGATTGCATCTCGCGCAATTGAGATTGCATCTCGCTTATTGCATCTCGCGGTGGGCGGTGGGCGGTGGGCGGTGTGTGGGGCCTTTAAGGCCCCCACACACCGCCCAGACGTCCAACTGCCTTATCCGACCACTCTCTGACCACTCTGTTGCCTCTCGTCTGACCCGTTCGGCAAAAAAGTTGCATTGAACACACCACTTCGATGTGCTGCCTACTCCACAGTACGTTCTGTGCTTGCGCAAGATGCAATAAGCGGGTGGCGCTTGTGTTGTGAGTTGTAAACGAGTGGCTTATGCACGCAACTCTCTTTACTTCCGATCAAAACGAAACTACTATTTCAGATGAAAACAGCTGCATACTAAACATGCAGCGAGGCATTACCAAACGAACACAAATTAATTTGTCCTGAACGGACATAACAGCTAGTCTCGTGCCAGTACTGCAAAACATGAAAACGGGGGAAGACGGAGTGGAGTGCATAGAAAAACAAAGCACACACAGTATTCCGCCCCTCCCACACACTGCGCTGATTCGCTAGCACACCGCCAATCAGAACGGCCATTCAGCTGGCGCACAACCAATCAGAGAATCCAATGGCTCAGACGTCCGACAGCCCACCTCCTCAGACTTCACATGCTCAATTGGAGCAGACGAGGTCCGCGCGGCTCTGAAAGCTTCTGACGCAGCTGAACACACCAAACATATTTGTTCCCGACCTCGTCCGAGTCTCCCCAAACGCTTCAGACGTCCAACGGTTGGGCCGGTGTGTTCCTGCCTTAAGACGAACTGATATCCTCTGGGACAACTGTGGACACAGGGGTGACCTGCTATGTGTGTTTGTGTGTGTGTGTGTGTGTGTGTGTGTGTGTGTGTGTGTATGTGTCAGAAGAACAAACTCTTCATGGTGGATGTGGATGATGAGTTCAGGCGTCTCTCAGCCTGGAGACAGAAGCTGCTCTGTAGTCTGTTGGTGCAGCAGCAAGTACTTCTGTATCTGTTGTCAGATGTCAGCAGGGTGAACAGACAGATTAGTATCTTTGGGCTCTGTGCAGACATCTCATTTCACTGATGTCACTGATGCTCTGTAGAAGGTACCAGTGATGTTCTGGTGGTTTAATCACCCGCTGTGGAGCCGTCCCATCGTGGGCAGTGCTTTAATTTATCATTTCATTTCACACCTCACATGTTGAAACCCTCTGCTCTGGACCACAGTGGTGGACTGACCAGTACTGCCACCCATAGAGTGCTGCTGTCTTGACTAAAAATAGAGATTTTACGTTTAGAACACACTATTTTAACTTTTTCTTTTTTTACTCTGAACGAGCTGCATTTGTGATATTTCTGTCTCTATTGTATTCCACTTTGTTTAAAAAAATAAAATAAAAACAGATAGTGACGAGAGTGAGATAGAGATGGCGATGATATTGTGTTGTGAGTCAGCCTGCACAGGTCCTGAGGAGTTCAGCATGATACAGTCAGCATGATTCACAGTTTGCCTCTGCTGTTTGCTTGTTCGTATAACTGCTCACTTATGTTAATCCATGCTGAAGCAATCATCATCTCAGACACCAAAGGTACAGTATAATGAGCTGGGGCCCACACCTGCAGTGCATTTTGTCATTGCCAGAGGTCTCTTACAGGATGGCCACATTGTCTACATGAACAGCATGTGGCGTTATGTCTTGCTTTTAAGAGGTTAGAGCAGATACACTGCTGGCGCACTTCTTAAATGCCTGTCATGATAGGCTGCAGCAGCGCGTCATCTAGAGATTAAGAGTCTCACCTATTTTTACAAGGACATGCGCATGGTTCATGGCAAAAATAGACCTGAAAACGGGCTGTAGATGGTCATACCGACATCATACCAGCGTTTCACCGTCTGTATGTGTAGAATATGTCACAGACATGAAGAGATCACACACAGTTGTTTTTGTGCACTCACATGTTAAGTAGAAAAGAACGATGCAGCTGTAACCTCATCCTGATTCCACTCATCACTTTTAGAGGCATACGTGCTCTTTGGAGTTGGACTGCTGCCTTGAGGTTTGGTGGTGGCCTTGTAGTCCAGCAGCCACATAAGAAGCACTCTGTAATCCAGGAACCTCTGACTGAAAGTATCTTCAGCTTCACTATAAAGGCCATGGCAGGGAACCTGGCAACTCAGTAAAAGAAAAAAAAAAAAAAAGAAAGAAAAAATTAGGCTATAACACAAAATTTTCTATGTTGCTTCCCTCCAGAGAACGATTTACTTTGACTAACAAAGCTCATACCACAACTTGTTAACTCTTGCATTATTAGCCTTAAGCAATGTAACCAAGCCAACTAGATCTAGTGGCAGATGCAAATGATGTTTTTTGCAAAAGAAAATAGGTCTCAGTGAGAAAATGGAGCAGCGCTTTGGCTGCTGCGCTGTATGTATAAGTTTAACAGGACTGATGAGATCTGACATACAGGACACAATAGAAGTTAACTCTAGGATGATGAACACATATACAACATAACATGTCCAATGTTGATATCTTTAGAGCACTGTAAGTGAAAGACCAGAAGCTAGCTGCAGAAGCATTGAGACCAGACTTGAGCTGCCATGTCTTTTTTGAGACTTTGCGAAACAAATCCAATGAACGTCTTCTGTGATTATGTAGTCATTTTTCATGTTAAAAAACAGTGTTGCTTGGAAAAGTATTCTCACATTATTCACTTTAGCCTGACCACATAAAGTGCCAAGTCAAAACGGTCCCAAATGTTACACTTTGCTACGAAAATGAAAGCTTACCTAAAGTTTTGTTGGACACATTTGCCAAGTGCCAATATGTGTAGTCCACTGATTGAATGACTGAAGCAGCGCCAATGATAATAGATAAATCTGTCGACAGATTAGCGTGTCGTGTCCTGCCATCTAGGGTCGCAGCCATGACTGAGGTGGCAACTCAGTGTCTGCTGTAGCCTGCTTACAGTGGAAGAGCATGGCTAGTTGGCATGATCAGCGAGGACCTCTCCTGGTTTCACAACACCCAGCACATTGCCAGGAAGTCTCAGCAGCGGCTTTACTTCTTAAGAAAGCTGAGGAAATTTGGACGGTCCACCAAACTCCTCAGCAACTTCTACAGATGTAAAGTGGAGAGCATCCTGACCAATTCCATCACAGTGTGGTTTGGTATCATCAGGCTGCTGAATGACTCTGTAACACTCATGACAACTCTGTATACACAACTATTCAACACTGGGAACTACATTTGCACTATATTCAATACTGTGAACTATGTTCACCTGTGAACTACATTTGCACTATGTACATATCCAATGCATATATTTTGTACACATCCAATAATAATATTCAATATCCAATGTACACTGTAAAAAATGTCCGTAGAAATTACGGTAAAAAACTGTCAAATAGCAACAGTAAAATACCGTAAAATCTAAAATAGTATATCACTGTAGTAAATACATTGAATTACCGTAAATCAAGAAACAGTGATTAACTTTAAATTTTACGGTCTTACTAAGTAGAAAATACGGAATTTTACTGTGAAGGTTATGAAAAGTTTGCAAAATTCACAGTAAAATACCGTAATGTCACAAGCGTGTAATTACCCTAAAATTGACGGTATCATTCTGTCTGAATTACAGATTTTGCTGGTGTTTACGTTTAAATTTACGGTACACAACCATTAAATCATACCATCATTTCTATAGAAAGTAGAATTTTAAAAAGTATGGTATGTTTAGGCAATACATCAGGACAGGCTGTGGTATGTGCTTATTATATCACAGTTAAGGGGCATTGTTCGGGCCAACACAAAGCACTTAATGCAATAGAAAACTATACATGTTGTATTATTGTCAAAACACAGTGAATTAAGATAAGATTAACTTTGTTGTCCCACAGGAAAACATAGGCCTACAACAATCATTAGAGTTTATCATATAGAGTTTTATTGCAACATTGTTAACACATCCTTTTTAAATAATATGAAAGCCCATTTCCGCCACTTGATGAAAAAAAATTATGGAATACTGTGTCATACTTATGTGATACTAAGTCAAAATTATGAGATACTAAGTCAAAGTATCTCATAATTCTTGTCAAGTGGCGGAAATGGGCTTCCATAAAATAATATTATTTTTTTATATCTGTCTTTTGTACAGTGAAAACACAATTTATATTTTTATTTTATTCTTGTACATATACATTTTTTATTATATGTAAAACATGACAATGAAAACGTTGTTGTGTTTGTTGTTGTTCCGTGTCAATAAAGCTTTATTGAATTGAGGAGAGAGAGAGAGAGACAGAGAGACAGAGAGACAGACAGAGAGAGAGAGAGAGAGAGACAGAGAGACAGACAGAGCGAGAGAGAGAGAGAGATGACGGCGAAGTTAACGGAAGCTAGAAATTTTGAATTTCAGTTCACCGCCATTTCTTCGCGCCCACAGGAGCAGGCATAAGACAGACAGACAGACCAACAGATAGAGAGAGAGAGAGAGAGAGACCGACAGACAGAGAGAGACCGACAGACAGAGAGAGAGAGAGAGAGAGAGAGAGAGAGAGAGAGAGAGAGAGGACCACGGAGTTAACGGAAGCTAGAAATTTCAGTTCACCGCCATTTCTTCGTGCCCACAGGAGCAGAGTCTCTTCTTCAGGTAAGCACATTCACAACTCATTCAGACTGTCCAATTAACGTTAGCTAGCCACAGAGCCACATTAGCTCTTATTCGTTGACTTTCAAGCAGAGGAGTTCAGGTAGCCATATCTTAAAAGTTGCTGGACATGTTACTATCTGCTTTTTGCAGAATAGAAGAGTCACTTAAGGGCTCTGAGAAGTCGCTAGCTACAGCTAACGTTGCTAATGCTAGAAAAATGTTTAGCTGTAACTTCTGTAGCAAGTCGGTTAAGACTTTGAGGGGTTATGTGCTTCATTGCAAACTCCATAGAAATGAACCACGTTGTTTATTTAAGTGCACCAGCATGCCATTTTCACTTCAATGTTATTACACAGGGCTGTATGATCACTTTATTAGGTGTTAGCACTGGTGCTAGCAAGCTCAAGATTTCAGCAGCACAAAGGAAATGTAGTAGCACAGGTGCACAGTTAGACAAGTTTTATTGGTCTAAAATTCATTCAATTACTGTTTACACAGTTTGATACTCAATTCAGTTTGGCCAATAAATATCAACCCGAGTTACACCTCTCACTAACAGACAAGCTTTGTGTTTCTCGTACTGTTCTGTCTTTATTTTATTGACACAATAATTCATATAATAGGTAGGCTAATTCATGCAGTAAGTAATTACTTTTTTAGTTAAAAAGGTTAAAAAGAGTAAAATATTTACAAAAGAGTAATTTATTTATTTTTGGTAATTAGTGAGACAGTGCCCCGCACAGACTAGCATGTGATGCTAGAGGGGCCTAGTGCGAAGCAGCCATTTTGGCAGTTAAAATGTTGTGAACAGTGACTCATACAGGCCCCAAGGTGGCAAAAAACAAGTGAGCTGGAAGTAAGAAGTTGTTAGCAGAGTTAGCACAAGATGATGTATGAAAACAGTGCAATGTCATGCCTTTTCCTTTGTTAGTTTGGTAAAGGATGTTGAGGTACCGAACAATGGGAAATTGTAATTGATCGTTTTGAATCTGAAGTATCTTAATTTCTGTATATCATGCAACACTTTTGAATGGTAATGACTAATGTGCTGTTAATTCTTTTCTGCTTTTACAGGAACCTCTTGCTATGCTTCAAGGCGGTTCATGTTTGCCGTAGACCGCAGGGTTGTGAATGACCACATCCCCACCTTCATCACTGCCGTCTGCCTCATGCTCGGAAGCTATTCACTATCCCGTGGATCTGGGCTCCACACCTGAGTTCCTTCAGAGGTAAAGAAATATTTTTTTTAATTTCCTCCTTTAGAACAAATCACTATGTATAGTTGTTGATTATGATCGCATGGGAAAGTCCCAACGCGATGATTACCGAGTGCAGTAGAGTTTCGCGGTGCATGGAAGAAAATGTATGATTATGACTCCATGGAAAAGCAATCAAAGTTCATATGTGTCTTACCTGCCAGTTTATAACAGTTATTATTGAGAGCGGACAGGGAAAAGAACAGAATTGGGCATTTCTAATCGCACTCAGTAATCATCACATCGGGACTTCGTCGACCCGGAAGCTGATGGAGGAGAGGTCAACTCTGATTTTAGCATCCCAATAGCTTCCCTAGCTAAGCTAGCGGAGGTTAGATGCCCCAGACTATGTGCTGAGACCCTATTTGTACTGTTGCTGAAGTGTGGTGCTGTTCTGAGCATTATTTGTGGCTTTTTGGTGGTGGTTTATAATTTGGATCCATTTACTGCAATGTATTGCTGTCGTGCGGTCGTTTCTGAGGTTTATAAAACTCCGTAAATTAGCGGTCTGCTAACTTGATCTCTTCAGAGGGAGTCTAACACAGTTTCACAGTGTGTTAGACCATGGATTAAATTAACACCGGAATATCCCTTTAACTGTTTTAAGCGCCTCCTGAAATCATATTTATAGGTTGGCCTTTTTATGAGATTTTCTAAACCTACTCTTCATTCACCATTTCATTTTTTTTCTGTTCCAACTTCTTTAATTAATGTTTTGTTTTTTGTTGTTGTTGTTGCGGGAAGCACTTTGCAACAGTGTAAGTGTATCATTATTGTAGTGGCGGATTTATTCTAAATAATAATGCCCTTTGTCCAAATAAAAACATTATTAACAAATTCAAAATCAAAAGGCCACTGAGCCACTGAAAAAAGTGAATCTTACGCAGGTTGTGTGTAACAAAACAGTTTTCCAGCCATTGGGGACGGTTTTGCGGTTTATTTTTCAATTTGGGTGGCAAACAATTGACAACGCCATCTGTGTCTTTTTTGCCCTGTCACCCTGGTAAAAAACCGTGAACCCTTCCCAGTGCCTGCCTCCCACCACCTGCCTAGTCATATATATAGATTCACCCGTGCCAGTGCCTTCAAAACAAAAGCCTAATCAAATATTCAAAAATCACAAAAACAATGCTACTAATATTGTAATCAAACTAATTAACTAACTTATACTCATCAAGACATTAACAAAATAAATAAATGCTGAAATTATATTACAAAATAATGAATAGCTCCAACAATTATTATCATTAACAATTTTTTCTTTGTTGTCTTTCTTTGACTGGTTGCAGAGAGAGTCATGACAGTCCACAGTAAACACCTGATTGAAGACTGCTGGTGAATTTTCAGGCAGGAATGATGACAACACCTGCCCAAAGTTCCAGTTTCCTTAACATTGTACCATGTCTGTATGAGACTCTGTCCCACCTGTCTTCAGTCAAGTCTGGACCCAATGACTCAAACACCAGTCTTGTCAAGGCTAATTAGAGGTAAGCAATGGTTTATGTCAGTGTAGCAAATGAGTAGATGCAAGCGCAACTCAAACTTCACTCAATCGATCTCCCTCAAGTGCACGGTGCCAACAGCTTCATACAAACATACAGTAGAAAAAAAATCAGTATTATGGACAGGATTCATGATTAAGGCTGCAATTCGACGAGGGTGAAACAAATACTGATTATCACTTAGTCCTGAAAAGTGACTGTTTCTACCTTTCACACTAATACAATAAAATAAATAATACTCCTGATGACCTGCAAAATTGGAGCTCAGTTTAACAACAGAAGGCTGAATTTATCTCTGTAGGCATCATACTCAAGCACTGCACCAATCTAACCTTTGCTTTGTTTCTGTTTTCTGGCTGCAGAGAGGATCATGCCAGTCTACAGTGGATACCAGATGGACAACATATGAGTCTTCAAGCAGAACTGGTGACTGCTGAATGCTTTAAGTTCCAGTTTCTTGAACACCATGTCCATGTTAAGAGCCCTCTTCAGCCAAGTCTGGACTCAGTGACTCATTAGTGTTGATCAACACAGGGCAAGTGGCTCTTTTTTCATGTTTATTTCTTCTACCATGGACTATCCCTTCATATGTATGGACACACACTGTCTTTTCAAGATGTCAACACTGCCTTGTGAGTATACTGGATAAGTTCTGTTTTTCACAGAGAATGTGTATATGCAAAGAGAGGTTCTTAAAGTTTATAAATTATAGTCTGTACTTTGGTTTACAATGGGCTTAATTGGTCATTTCCTTTATAATTTACCATTTCCATTTGCCGACTGTAAAATCGACGCCAACAAACTGTAATTCCATATGTGTTGTACCGTATTTTTTATGGGGAAATTCTGGCAACCACAGCTGCCAGTATTTTACCGTAAAGTTGAAGTTTGCAATAAAGTACCGTACTATATCTTACAGTTTTACCGTGTTTTTTCACTGATGGACTGTAATTAGGTTTACAGTATATCTGTTATTTTTAAAAGAATTGACCGTAAACAGGTTTATATAATAACTGTTATTTTTACAGTAAATTACCGTAAACAGTTTTATTCTGGAACTGTTATTTTTACAGCAAATTACCGTAAACAGTTTTACTCTATAACTGTTATTTTTACAGCAAATTACCGTAAACAAATAACGGTTCTCTATTGTGAAATTTACGGTTGCCAAAACAGCACACCGTAGTGTCTCATACATTGTGACCGTATTTTCTACGGTAAAATTCTGGCAACCACAGCTGCCAGTATTTTAACGTAAATTCTACGGAATTTTTTTTACAGTGTATAAATTCAATATTCTTATATTTCAATGTCTTCCTGTGCCTTCTGCTGTATGCGAACATTCCACATGCTAACATGCTTTTTTTTTCTTTATAGTTTAGTTTATTTATCTATTTTCTTTCTTTCTTGAAGGGAAACTAGCAAATTAAGAATTTCATTGCCCGGTGCAAACTATGTTTCCACTGTGTATATAACAATAATCATCTTGAATCTTGAATCTTGAATGATGACATTAGACAATGGTCTCAGGTACTGATGAAGTTCAATTACATGGATGGTGATCCAAAGTTATTCAGATTTCACACATTAGACATTGGTAATAAGCAAAGTAGTTGTAATGAAGAGAATTAATGTTTTACTTTATTTACTGCTACGTAAGCATGAATATCTTTTCTTGCAACTGCAATGAATTGTGGGTGACAAACACCTCTGGAGCGACCATTGTCGTTGACTCTATGCCTCAGCCCTCACATAGCGCACAGTGCATGGTGACGGCAGGGGTTCAAGTGCATGGAGCGCAAGAACCAAGAGGAGGAGGAGGTCAACAACGTTCTAAGGAGCCACAACTGAGCAGACAGACGATGAATGAAGAGAAGAAAAAAAATAATAATAATAGTAATATAATAATGATAATAATGAAAATGTCTTTACATAATACACTTAAAAAAATAAAACTGACATAGTAACTCATTAAAAAGGTTTTTAGGGACAGGGATTTTGCAGTTCTGTTCAGTTTTTTGTTTTCAGCAGAGGGGGCTGTTAAGAGTGTTAGTGTGAAGAGATGACATTATTTAGAATAAAGACAAAGATAGATAGAAAATAAAGATAGATAGATGTTACACGTGTAACATTTATGCGGTGGGAAAAATATTGGGACGGAAATCGATGTCAGCAGATGTCCATCTGCGGAAAAATGAAAAGAAAATACAAATTTGTGGTGACAGCGGATTACATTTATAGTTTAAAAAGACCTTCACTATGTTTACTACGATAGTGATATGACAGCACGTAGTTAGCCTTGTTGTTACTGTCTTCTGTAAATATGTGTGTCACGATGCACTTTGATAAGATCATTATTATAACAATGATCTTTATGTGAATAAACCGATAATGCCCATGATATAATTAAATATTATTTTCCTGTGTTACTGGGGAGTAAGAATCCTTTAGGTGTGACCTATGATCAGGTCCTTTAAATGGCACTATAAGGCCTGTAGCCATGCGTCATGGCTGTGCCACATCATGGAATGGCTGCTTTGGTAGAGGACAATGCACAATTTAGGTGAGAGCGAGTTTTCAGGGACCATATTAATGTTCTGGCCAAGGATGATGACTGCTCATCAAGCAAAGGGAGCACAGGCATCCCCTCTCCTCCTTCAGGTAATCACACACTATCACTGTGCACAGACATGTGCTTCTTGGCATAAACCTTTCAACTTTTTTAAACTCTGTCTTAAGTCTGTGGCTCTGATCACATGGTGTTCACCACTTCTATCACTCTCTGCCATTCCACTTGTTTTATTCTGTTGCTGATGCCAGAACTTAAGCCTTCAAATAATACTTGCATATCATCTCTCCTCGAAAGTCAACTAAATGTTGACCCTTTATATGCAAACCAAATAATCTGGGTTGTGTTTAAAGCCATGTATAGTCAATTGTGGGCATGGTCACATGGTTCATGCACATGCATCAAAAAATAGTGGCATTTTCCATATTTCCACACCACATTTTCGCCTCACACTGGTGGGAAATGGCTTTTTGTCATTTATGCTGTATTTGATGTTGAAAGCTTCATTCATTGGCATGATAGATTGTAGTTTCTCTCAGCAAAAGAAGCACTTGAACTACTTTTTAAGGAGCCAAGAAAAGTCACTCAACAACATTGTTTTTCATAAATTAAAGAGTGTACCAGATGTTGACGGTTGCCACTTTGTCCACCTATTCTTGAAAAAAAACTGCTTTGGGTTTGGACATGAACAGAGTTTACCACAACTCTGAACTCAGTCAGCGTTCATGGCAGCATGCCTCAGAGTTTCACTTTTAAGACAAATTTAGATTTCAAGAAGCCACTTGGACAGGTTTTTAGTAACCTCCACCCACATGCACACAGACATACGGCCCTTCTCCACACACATATCCACTCAAACTCTTTGTCTCCTCATACACAATGATGCATGTGCGCTGAATGCCTGGAGAGAGATCAATGGGAGCCTCTCACATTCAGACTGACTGAGATGTGGTTTGAGGCCGAGGAAAATGTGTCAGTGCGTGGGTTTCCATGTGGGCTTCATTTTGGTGCTACACATGAGCTGCAGCCCTGAAGAGACAGTACCTGACGTCCCATCATGATATAGAACAGGCAAACATTCTACTGGACTATGCACATAATATAATAAACTAGAAACTTATATGAAATGTATGAACAAAATATATATATGCTAGATTGCAACCAATACAATGAAGAAAGAAGGGAATTGTTCATCAATGATAAATGGTGGTAAGCTCAGAATGACATTGTGGAATCAGCTAGCAACCCAAATGATGCACACGCACTGGGAAGAGTCAGTCCCAGGTGGCGACCAGAAGGTCATGACCAAGGGCCGAGCAGGAGGCTGGCAGCGAAGGCAGAGGCCCCTCCTTCCTGACTGACGATAATAATCGGTAGAAAGGTGAACCGATGAAGAAGAAAGCCAGGTCAGGGATAACGACAGCTTCTGACCGACCAAAAATACAGTGGGCCACCAGGATTTGTCCCAGTGTGAGGTGGCCAGTCTACCCCTGGACCATGTTCAAATAAAACACAGAAAAAGGGCGAGAAATTCCACAGGAGGAGGAAATGAGAGGCAACGCACTACACATTGTCACACCGTGGTGAGGGGTGTCTCGTCCTGGGTTTTTTGTCTCGTGATTTTCATGTTTTATCTTGAAATGTAACTCTCCTCTCGTTTCAGGTCACTTGCCCTTCCTCTTGTGTCATCGGTCTGACGTCTTCCCCGATCCCTGATTGTTTTCACCTGTGTTCCCCTCCCCTGATGTGTCTTATGGTCTGCGTCTCCCTTTGTCTCGCTGCGAGAGTATTTCGTTCGTTCGTGTACCTCCAGCCTTCGACCATAGTGCCACAAGTATCCACGTCTGTATTCTTTGATTCCTTTTTTTCTCTTAAGAAGAGTGATTTTCTGTTGTAAATTTTTCAGCTCAGTTGAAGCTCAGTTTTAATTTTTGTAGCCTTGTTTTTTCCCTCTGTCAGAGTGGTTTGTTTCATAGTTTTTCAGCCTAGTCGTAGCAAAGTATAAGTTTATTAACCTTTGCATTATCCTCCTTTGGAGTGTGTTTTGTTGTCAAGTTTTCATAGTAATTCCTCATAAGAGTAGAGTAGTTTTCAGCCTTATTTCTTTGCCTCCCTTGGGACTGATTTTCTGTTCTTTTTTTCTCTTCGGTTTTGTGTATTTTGTGTTTTGTCTTGTGTTGTCTTCTCGTCCTCTGCCTTTACTGTTTAGTTGAGATTTTTCATAGCCTGTTTGATTTGTCACTCTCACTTAAGATAAAAGAAATGAATTTCAGAATAAAAGCCTGCATGAACTGTTCTCAATTCTGCATCTGAGTCCTTCTTTTAGTCCAGGCCTGACACACATGATGGCAAAACTTCAAAATAAAACAGCAAATCACATAATACAAACAGAAACATGACAATTGGATAGATGTGGCTGAACAGCTGACATCTTAATTGACAGCTCAAGACCATGATGGCAGGAAGTATGTGGGCATGAGAGGGGTGAATGTCAGTGTTACACTTCGTTTGTGAGTGGTTTGGATGCTGTGGCTGATTGGTGTTTAAGTCTGTGGATTTGTGTGATGGACCAACCAACCAACAGAGCAGTGAAGAGAAAACACTGAGAGCAAGAAGAGAGAGAGATGTATAAATAGACAGAACTCACGGCACTTTGCTTATGTAATTCTAGTGAGGCCATTGACTGAATGGCAGACCTGTGTGCATGTCTCTGAGGACACTAATTTCTTTTCATGTATGAATAGACTCACTGAAGGAGAGAGAATTAAGAGAGGATGAGATGTAGTGGAGAGAATGATGCAGAGAGATAAAAGAAACTGAAAATGACTTGGTCCATCTCCCCATCCAACCCTGTTCATCCTCCCAAAGATGGTGATTAGGGATGCTGCAACAGAAATAAATGCAAAGTGATGGAGGAGAAAAAAGAGAATGAAAGAACAGAGAGAGTCAGAAAGAGAGACACGGAGGCAGACAGAGAATAACGACAAGCCATTGCCAAAGAACACAACTAAAACTCTGTGTTTTATAAGTGACAGGGATGATGAATGGTCAGAGACAGGCTGACACACACACACACACACACACACAGGCGAACATGCAAACGCACACAGAGTAGTGTGTCTGAGGTTTAACAGGCAAACTTACAAAACTGGATAAAACCCACGTGTCATCTTTTGTTGAAATGCCATGAGCCATTAAGACTTCTAATGCTCTAAATGAAAAGAGTTGCATCAAATGAAAAGCAGTTTCATCTGGAGTTGTTTTGAGAAGAAACAACATCATTTTTTTCTATTTTGACACAATTGAATACTATGCTCACAAAAATAGGTTAAATAAAGACATTTAGAATTTTATCACTTCACATTTTAACACCAAATGATTTGTTGTGTTTCAGAGATCCTTAAATCACAACTTTTCTAGCTTCAATCTGAAGCCTGATAAATGTATTGTGCTGTCTAACCATTGTCACGATTTCAGTCCATCAAGCTGCTGCCATCTAAAGGACACTCCAGCAAATTAATACTGCACCTTCACAAATCAGAGAATGACAAGCAGCAGTTTTAAAAAGAATGGTCCAAATCAGAACAACAAAGAAATGGAGCTAAAAGTGAGACATCAAGACTGCAAACAAAACCTAAACTAAAGAGTAAACATGAGCCTGAAACATTTGTATTGGGACAGCTGTATTGGTCCTAAAAAAAGAAACACTGTCAAAAATACAATTTCAAATAATTTCACCTTATTTTAATATTTTTTGTATTTTAATGTTTTCCAATGATAATCTACTGATTGTGTCCTCATTTGCATCTTTTTATTACAGTTTTTTTTAAAAAACAGTTTTTGGAGAGTGTGATTTACATATCAGCATTCAAATGAGAAAACATCACTCCTCAAGACCTGAGGTCTGTTCCAGAGCCTTTGACTGCGGATGCTGATGGAAAGTTGGGTGATATCTAAAGCTTCCCAGCAAAACAACGTTGCAGCATTCCCCCAACAGATAAAGCTTCCACACTGATAAGAAAAGACATTATTTACACCTTCGACACATGGTTGAGCTCATGCAACCACTTCAAATTTCATGGTGATGCTTCTAGCATAGCAGCTAAAGTTAGGATTTCAACTTTAAAAAGGTTGTCAATATACTCTTATTTAAATTAATGTGGGATCTTGGGACTTCTTGAGAACAGTATTGATGAAGCGTATGGAACCATTTCATGTTTTGTTGTTTTTTTCTGTTGTTAAGTTAATTTTGGCAGTCACATCTTGGCAGCTGTTTGGTTAGCCACGAGTAAATCATCAAAGCAATAAGCTGCAATCAGTGGCGGTTCTAGACAAATTTTACTGGGGGTGCCAAGGTGGGGCCAGTGTTTAATCAGAGGGGTACATTAAAAAACGGAAACAAATGATATTTAAACATTAAATACTTTAATTTTGCTTTACATTAAAATCGTACAAAAGTTTATTTTGTACATAAAGAGTGCATCGATCGAAACAATGAGGTAGGGCCATCAAAAATTTGAAAATAAATACAGTAGGGCAGTGCTGCAAAAGGTGGGCATGGACCCCTGACCCCCTGATACCAGTTTGGCCTAAAGCTCCGTCTCCTGTCCCCCATCAAAGTGGTTGGGAATATATTCAACTTGGGCTGTACTGCTACATCGTTCTTGGGCTTGCTGATATCTGTGGAAAGATGCACAGTAAACATAGGGCACAACTATAAACAACATTTATTTGCTGTTGTATGCATTTATTCTAAAATGTAGGCTAAGTATTTTTTTTAACATAACAATCACATATCAATGACGTAAAAAAGAATTTATGGCAGAAAGCACCATTTTATGGACGCACTGTACTATGAATTGTAATGACACTGCTTTGCAAATGGCCTGAACAAGAACACCTTTTCTACATCACAAACCTAATGGATCCACTTGCTGTCCCTCTGGCTGTTCCCCTCTCTGTCCCTTTACATTTTCATCATCCTCACCCTCTGGAATGTCCCTCTCTGTGTCAGTGGTCAGTGCCCTCACTTTCATCACCTGCCTTCTCTCCAACCTCCACCAATTCCTCAGCTCTCTCTCTTCATGCTCCTCAGCTCTTTCAATACGTTGATATGTTTCTCTCACTTTTTTATTTACTGGGGCAAAAAAGGCTGCGATGTTCTTTCTCATTTCATGATAACTACTAGAAGAAGAAGAACAACGTAGAGGCAAACATCTCATTTCACAAGTAACCATCCCTCCCAACTTATCACGGGCAGATACTGTTGATTACTTCACTCAATAAACATATTATGTATCGAAATGCAACAGCCAAGACTGATAAAGTTACATGGTTGACGTCACAACATTGTGTAAAACTAGCTAGCATACTGACATTTGGATATTTGCTTCTGCTTTTGTGACTTTGCTTCGATATTTAAACAGACCAGACATTTACAAACTGGATTTTCTTAAAGGAGTGAGGAACAACAGTAACACGGTTATGTGCAACAAATCACTTTACGAGATGAAATCGTTTGCTTACCTTTGCCTCTTGCACCAAGACATTAGCGGTTCCTCTCTTCATAACTTGTTGCTGCCGTTCTCATTCTCATCTCGCACCCGGCAATGCAGGGTGCGTCGCTCTAATTACTCTGTGTAAAACGCTGAGTCAAATTAGTCCCGCGTAAAATCGTAATAACTCGATCAATTTATTTTGTTTTAATTGTATTATTCAGTCAGCTCAGGGGGGGCACAGGGGGGGAAGGGACATTTTTACAGGGGCACTGTAGGCCTGTAGGCCCCCGTGTAGAACCGCCACTGGCTGCAATAGCTTCTCCAGGGGGTTAATTCCATTGTTTTCTCATAATCACATATCTGAAATGAGCGTTTGCACAGTTTCTTTAACTCATGTTATTGTTATTTTTTCAACAGAGGTGGTGAGTGCAACTATTGCATGACTCAGAATGGCCACACTATGAGAGATGAATTGAAAAATAACAGACATTTCTGACATTATCAGAAAATTACACCTTTATTCTGATACAAAATAGTGTGTTATCACTTGATTCTCACATTTATAGTCTCACATGTTTGTATTTTATCATAGCTTATCTTTTCAAGACTATTAATCTGGTTCACCATCATCTGTTGCATCACAATAAATGGAAATATGTTTGATGCAGTAATTTGACCAGATAACTGACGGTGGGGCCTACATTACAAATAGGTCCCCATTTAAATGCACTAATGTGTATTTGACCCTTTGTGAGTTCAAGAGTGTCTGCACTCCAGGTTTTAGTTTTGAATTTTACACCGACTCCAATGACTTCCTCTGACACTGTTCATTTGTCAGTTATGTAAGGACATACATAACATCTCTCTCTGTGCCTCACACACACACATACACACACTCTCACAAAACACCCTGTGGCCCAGTGGACTTGGTGATGTGTACAGAGGACACAGCACGTACCAGCTTTGTGTTAGAGAGGGCTGTCGATATCGCCTCCTGCAGGAACAAGATTGAATAGCTTCTCCTAAATGAGAGAATGAAGATGGTGAAATGCTATTAGATTTAGACTATGACATAAATGTTTGAGATATTGCTGATTTTGACCCTTTGCATAGTTCCCATTCTCCTGATCTATTCTTTAAAGATTAAGTTGATGAAATGATTTTAGCTGTTTGTAGAAAATGTATGCTCTATTAGCTGCTTTGTCAGAAGGCCTGCTATATCTACATGAATACATTCACATTCTCTTTTTCTCACTTTAGCTTAACCTGGTGCAGTAAATGTGTGGTGCATTGTCACTGTCAACTTAACAATTAAATAAAGGTAAATTCATGTATTCAAAGAAACATAGGAGCAAACAAAAGTCAGACTGTGTTCCAGTGAGAAAGAGTAAATTCCTGCGCACAGTTTCCACCTTAGCATTGGCAGATTTATTTAAAAAAAAGGTTGATCTTTCATTCACAAAGACATCTCTCAAGCGTCCTGCCTTCTACAATTTTATAGTATATTATCACAATATCTTTTGCATGCAGGCTTAATTAGTTTAGAGGTAAATCAGCATGACAAGAACAATAGCCAGCCATATTAAGCTAAACTCAGTTTGGTTCACCACGAGCCACTTTAAAGGAAAAATCAAGTTCAAACAAAACAGAACACAATGTCATATCCTGAAAAAAAGGAAGTGGAAAACAGGCAAGAGTGAAACATGGTTTAAAAACTGACTGAGCGATTGCGTAGTGTGTCCCAACCGCATACATACTGCATGCAACAGTTTGTACTTGTACCTTACTTTATTATTCATGTGTTCTACTACTTTATACTTTGTTCTCCACTGCATTTATTGATAACTCACTAGTTAAAATGCAGACCCCACAACATAAACGTGATGAACAACTGAATGCCTTAACATTTAGAATGTAGAAACAATATGTATAATGTTTCTAATAATGTTTATCTTGTAATAAGCCACGCCCACATTGAGCAGTCATGACCACCTTCAAGATATGGCCTCAGGATTGGCCCTGCATCATACCGACCAAATTCGGTATAAAAATCGGTGTAGCTCTTAAAGAGATATAAACTTCCCATATTTTTAGCGCCCTCTAGTGGCCAAAATTCGGCAAATTCGGCTCATCCCTTCCCAGTGTCATGGCAACCAAGTATCTCAAATTTGGTGTTAATAGCATTTAGTTTGACCGAGATATGAAACAGTTTACATGTTTATAGCTAGCTACAGAAATCTTTTTGCGAATAATTAGCGTATTTTTTGACCAAGCAAAATTCTTTTGATAACTTTAGATGAGATCCAGCTGAAAAGTGTACGTGCCAAGTTTCACGCAGATCGGACAAAATCCCAAGGAGGAGTTCGAAAAAGTAGGTTTTCCAGTTTTTGCGATTTTGCGAAAAAACTTTCTAACCGGAAGTGGGCGTGGCCAATTGCAAATTGATTCAGCTCCATTCAGGGAATCTGGGAATACAAGGTTTTTGAATGTGCCACATACGGTGTGGGAGTTATAGGCAAAAACGTATTTTCGGATATATGTAGTTTTTTGTGTCTGAGACATTCGCAGGAGTCTGTACCAACCCTCCAAATTGCACCGCCCTCCCTTGCACGGTTTAGCCTGCAGCACCACTTTAAGCTGGAGAAAAATAAAAATAAAAATCTTTAGAATTACAATAGGGTTCCTAGCACCGCTGGTCCTAGGAAATGCGTATGCTTGCATACGCGTTCCCTCGGCCCCTCGGGCTTGGCCCCCTAATAATAATCATTTGAAAAACAATAGGGACCTCGCAGGTCGAGACCTGCTCGGGCCCTAATAAGAAGAATAATTTTTCCAATTACAATAGGGACCTCACAGGTCTGTGACCTACTCGGGCCCTAAGTATAGCACTTCATCAGGAACCCAAAGTGCTTACAGGAGAGAGAGAGAGAGAGAGAGAGAGAGAGAGTGAGAGAGAGAGAGAGAGAGAGAGAGGGACACTTTGACTTTTTATTAACTACACCTCCTTATTGCACACACTTCCTGTCAACAAAGCACATGAAATCATCATAAATTATACAATTACTTTACAAACATACACACACACGCACCCACACATGCCTACAAGTTAAGAACCAAAAAGAGAGAGAGATTGAGAGAGAGATTGTGTGTGAGAGAGAGAGAGAGAGAGAGAGAGAGAGAGAGAGAGAGAGAGAGAGAGAGAGAAAAGAGGATTTTAAAAGTATATTTAAGCTATTGTATAAGAAAACCAACAATTGGTGCAGTCAGTTACCTTTTTCCTTGAAGCTTTCTCAGTCTGCCTCTGCTCACTGTACTTTGAGTTTGGAATGTGAGGACGTTGTGTTTCAAGTGTGTTTTCGGCCATCTCCATCTTGTAGAGCTTCATTTGGAGAGTCTTTTTAAATTCACAAAGCTGTGCAGTGAACAGTGACAATGAATTTTTCTTCAAAATAAGAGCTTTACATTGTACCCCATTGGAGTTTAGAACTGGGTTCTTAGTGGGGGGCTTTTAATTTGAAAGTAGCGACCGTTTGTAGCTACAGTCCTTAAAGTGAAACTCTTGCCAAAATGCAACCTAGGCTTAATTTGTGAATGTATATGAGTCAAACCTTCGTGTAAAAGCATAATTATGATAAAAGAGGCACTTTTAAGATTTGATATATTTTCGTTTTCGGCTCAAACTCATTTTCAATGGGCGTGTATGGGGCACTTTTACAATAGCATCAAAATCTGTAGTTTTAAAACACTAAGAAGGCTCGACACACGAAACTTTGCTCGTAGTATCACCAGGGTCTCTACACATGAACACGAGCATTGAGAACATTGTTTGTGTACACAGAGTTTACTAAGAGGAATGTTTTTGAACAACTCATGTTAGCAGTAGCTTCTTCCTCTAGCCGTTGTCATGGCAGCCCAGATGTACTCGGGATCGACACGTCTGGTTAGAGTGTATGTGGTTCAGTTGAGCTATGTGTAGAGACCCTGGTGATACTACGAGCAAAGTTTCATGTTGTGTCGAGCCTTCTTAGTGTTTTAAAAAATAGTGATGTTGATGCTAGCGTAAAAGTGCCCCATGCACTCCATTGAAAATGAGTTTGAGCCGAAAACAAAAATACGGTCAATCTTAAAAGTGCTTCTTTTGTCGTAATTATGCTTGTACACGAAGGTTTGACTCATATACATTCACAAAAAAAGCCTAGGTTGCATTTTGGCGAGAGTTTCACTTTAAGATGGTTTTTATGTGCCCCTCGATCCCCACCCTCTGTCCATTCCAGCAGGGCATATCTGATCTCCGAGGGTGATAGCACCATTTTTGCTCCCAGCTGCCTCTGCTAGTTCTGCGCATGAGGGTGACATCATCAATTATGCAACGCTTGACTAGTATGACATGATGTCAGTTGCCTCTAAAAATGTTAGGAATAAACAAAAAAGGAAAAAAGTTTCAGGGAAATATTGGCCATTCAGTGTTTATATTATTCTATGACGACAATTTCAATAATTAATATTTAACAACAAACTGATGTAGAGGGGGCAGTAACTTAGTTAATAATGACTGGTTTCCACATAACATACCGTTGTCGGATGTCAACATGTATTTAGGATCAAATGTGATGCCAAGTTCATGTGTTCACATGCGATTAATAAGTTATTGCGTGAAATTTTTTTTTTTACAATAGGTATGACAAACAGAACCTGCCACTGGGTATATGAGCTATATAGGAAACATACCTTGTATGTACATATAGGGCTTATATGTAGATATAAAGAAGCGATATAGGAGACCTATATGCCCTATATATGCACATATATGCACCTGAATTTGGCCTATATGCAGCCTACATGCGGCATATATGTGGCAAATACGCATATATGCTATATATCGAGGGCTTGGAGCCAGAGGGGCGTAAGTGGCTTTTGCCAAACTTTACTGGAGAGACAAAACAAAATTTTGACCACACTTTAATCAACGGTATTATTAACCTTAAACCACAACATTGCAACCACAGACATACTTACATGAATGAGTATTTAAGTAATAAACTTAACACAATTTACAATTGACCATGTTCTAAAACACTTTCAAATAAAAAAAAAAATATGGCATAAACGTCAGATACGCCTTTTTGGCACTGAACATTTCCAAGTCTTCTATGGACATAATGGGGCCTATTTGCTGAACAATGCAGAAAATAATTGGTCAAAAGGGGAATTGATTAAATAATTAACACTTGAGGAGTCACGTGACACGCTTGGTAAAGATGGCTGCCTGAGCTGAAGCTCCGACTAGCATCGTTAAATTAATCCTACAACTATTCTAATATCGACTATACGAACGTGTTTCATATTAAGAAAATTTCTTGGTCATACATGATGTCAAAACAACTCAAAAGCGGGGATATTAAGAAGCATTTGCGGCATCAGAGCGCACACCATGATGGCGATGATAACGGCTCAGAGGCCCCAGAGACAGCACGCTTCAGCGAGGACATTGCTAATATTTTTTGCTACACTGCAAAAAATATCCAGGGACCTAGCCAGCCTTGAAAGACATACGCCGAACCACAACCTCAGTTGAAGGGAAACCGTCTTCACTCACTTCACGAGCGGTGGAGGTTAGTGTTGTGTCGGTCGCGAACGTGTCGTTCGAAAGAACGAATCTTTTAAGTGTATGAAGTGAACGGAATCACTTCATGAACTGATTCGTTCCTTTCTTAGTTCAGTTGAGCTCAGCCGCAAGCATGCCGGCCGGGAGTGGAACTGCCGTGACTCACTGTGAGGACGTGATTCACGTTCGCGCTGTGATTCATTCCTGATTCACGAACCTGCTGCACACAGAGAACTGTCGCTGAGGACGTGATTCTCGTTCACATACTGTGCTGAAAGTGGCGCTGTGTCACTCACTTACTCACTCAGGGCAGAGGAGTTGATTCTCGTTCAGTAACCGTACTGCTAAAACTGCTAAAACGTCCGCGAACGTCATTCTAAGCAGGACGTGAATCACGTTCGCGCTGATTAAGTGACAGCGCTGCGCGAACGTGATTCACGTCCTTAGCAGGTCGTTTGCGAACAACTGATTCACTCATGATTTGCGTCACTGAGGACGTGAATCTCGTTCATCTACTGTGTGGAAGTGACGCTGTGTCACTCACTCACTCAGGGCAGAGGAGTAGGAGAGGAGAGATTCACCTTCAGTAACCCTACTGCTAAAACTAGCGCTGTGTTGCTAACATCAGTATAGCATCATGGTAAGTGATTTTACTACACAATAAAAGTCAATCACGTTCGCGAACGTGATTCCCAGACCTGCTGAGGACGTGAATCACGTTCGCGAACATGATTCACGTCCTCAGCATGTCGTTCGCGAACGACTGATTCACTCATGATTCGCCTCGCTGAGGACGTGATTCTCGTCCACGGACTGTGCTGATAGTGGCGCTGTGTCACTCACTCACTCGCTCAGGACAGAGGAGTTGATCCTCGTTCAGTAACCGTACTGCTAAAACTAGCGCTGTGTTGCTAACATCCGTGCAGCATCATGTTATGTGATTTTACTGTGCACAGAGGACACTTTCACCATTTTAGTGCATGTATACCACTCAAAGCAGTGCTGCGTCTCACGCGTATGATTGTGTACTATAGTCCGTGAACGCACCGTCCCTCAGTAAGTGAACGTGAACCTCAGGGCTGAATCATGAACTGAATGACGGATCGTTTGGCTGCTTATCAGTTCAGGGAGTTGGAGAGCACTGAACGATTCGGTGAACAAATCTTTTGAACAAATCATTTTAATGAACGGATTCTAGAGATTCAGTACAGTAAAAAGAACTGCCGTTCCCATCACTAGTGGAGGTGGAGAAAGGGGTAGAATGGCTGGAGGACTCTAACAAAGCCGAAGGCGTCGCTGGAGGCTAGCCCGCTTGCTACCAAAGCGGAGTTAGAGGATCTCCGTGATAAACTTGAGGATATGGAGAACCGCAACAGACGCAACAATCTACGATTTGTGGGTATTCCAGAGGGTAAAGAGAGCGGGGATATGACGACATTTATGCAGAAGCTATTGACATCGATCCTTGACTGGAACGAAACTGCGCAACCACTGGAAATAGATCGGGCACACAGAGCCCCGGCGGGATCCAGAAGCGCTTTTAGGATCCGAAAAAAGCAATGGAATATATCCAGGAGACCCAGGGGTGAGGATGTTTTGGAAACGAACAGGACCAAAGGAAAGTTGTTTTTTTGTTTTTTTTGGACACTAGTACCTTCAGTTATATGACACAGTATCCCGGAGGAGGTAACTGGACTAAGGAGACATTGTGAGTAATAGGGGAGATGAGCACAAGGCAATCCCCAGATTTTTTTTCTCTCCTTTTCTTTTCCTTTCCTTTTCCCCCTCTCCTCTTTTCTCTCCCTACACTGGTCAGGGATTTGTGAATAGGGGGGGAAGGAGACAAATACCCCTATTGTTTAATTTTAAGGGACCTCCTCAAAATGTCCTGAGGTGTATAAAGTTATAAAGATGCGGTCGGTCAGGATGGGTAAGTCACTTGGACAGTCGACCTTCATGGATCGTCATTTTAGTTCTGTTATAATGGGGGAGCGCAGAGTTCAGTGTTGCGCGCTATGTTTGGGCAACAGGTTATTTTGGGGTGGAGGGATCTAACAAGGACATGTATCACAGGCACATTGTCGTGAGGTGGCTGTTTTTTGTTTATTGTTTCTTATTTTGTTTTGTCATTTCTATTATGCACTTCTAAAAATTATTTATGAGTGCTAAAATGGATAATTTGAGTATCTCCACTTGGAATGTGAATGGCCTGGGGCATCCAATTAAGAAAAAGAAGGTATTTTCTATTCTGAATTCTAAACAATTTGATGTAGTGTTTCTACAGGCGATGCACCTCTCTGCTGAAGAATCAGAGAAATTGTGTAGAGGATGGGTGAGCCATGTTTATTATAATGCAGGATCTAGTCAAAGCTGTGGGGTGTTAACACTTATTAACAGGAGGCTACAATTTAAATACATTAGACAACTTAAAGACACCAGGGGAAGGATCTTCATTGTGGTTGCAGAAATACAAGGTCACATGATTATTCTAACAAATGTCTTTGCTCCAAATGGAGATGAACCACAGTTTTTTGCAGACCTGGAGGCCAAGATGCTGCAGGCAGGAGATTATAATGTTATTATTGGGGGAGATTTTAATTTGGTAATGGATCCTGTTCTTGATCGTAGTAGGACTGTGCCAACAAGGTTGCCTAAAGCACTAGTAGCAGTGAGAAGCATGGCTGAGTCATTGGGTTATATAGATGTGTGGAGAATGTTGAATCCAAAAGGAAGAGATTACACCTTTTTCTCTGCCACACACCCAACATTCTCCCGGATAGACTTTATTCTCATTTCCAAAAACCTTCTACAATCAGTAACTTCATGTTCTATTGGGAGTATTTTAGTCTCGGACCATGCCTCAGTTAGCTTGGAGGTGCTGCCTTTCAGTGACAGGATCCGAATGCCGAGATGGAGATTTAATTCATCCCTCTTACTAGAATCTAAATTTAGAGAGGCGTTAAGAAATCAAATTAAAATATATATTCAGTTAAATGAACCTACAGCACCCTCTGCAGGGATTGCCTGGGAGGCGCTAAAGGCTGTGTTGAGAGGCTATATTATCCAACATGCCTCTTATAAAAAAAAGAAGAGTATTGCAAAACAAGCTGTGCTTGAAGACAAGATTAAGAAATGTGAGGCCAAGTTAAAAAATAATTTCAATTTTGAAGATTTAAGAGCTCTTACACAACTCAAATATGATTATAATTGCATATTGACACAGAAAGTGGAGTTCTCACTCTTCAGAATGAGAAAAAAATATTACGAATCAGGTGACAAAGCAGGCAAATTATTGGCTAACAGTTTAAAACAGAGAGAACTATCATCTATTATTTCAGCGGCTAGATCAGAAGAAGGTGAATTAAAAGCTAAAACAGTAGATATTAACAGTATGTTTAGAGACTTCTTTGTAAAATTTATATACAGCAGAAATTCAGCGCAGTGAAGAGGATATGGAAAGGTTTTTTCAAGGATTAGTTCTTCCTAGGTTATCCGAATCACAAAAGACAGACCTCGATCGACCTATAACCAGTGAAGAAATTATTAGGGTAATTAAAGGCCTACCAACTGGAAAGGCCCCGGGACCAGATGGTTTTACAGCTGAATTTTTTTAAATGTTATTTCACTGAATTGACACCTCTATTACTCAGTATGTATAATGAGGCATTCGTAAAGGGGGAG
Organism: Diplodus puntazzo; assembly: GCA_963678695.2. Lineage (NCBI taxonomy): Eukaryota > Metazoa > Chordata > Actinopteri > Spariformes > Sparidae > Diplodus > Diplodus puntazzo. The sequence continues at coordinate 27,252,459 of OZ023174.1, forward strand.
CTACTAGCTACTTTATCAAAGGCTTTGATAACACTGGTTCTCAAAAAGGAGAAGGATCCTTGTTACTGAAAGATCCTTGTTACTGAAAGAACAATTTCCCTTATTCCATTAGATGCCAAGATTTTATCCAAAATACTTGCAAATAGACTGGAGAAGGTTATGACCTCTGTAGTGCACGAGGATCAGGTGGGATTTATTAGGGGACGCGGCTCTGCAGACAACATTAGACGCTTTATTAATATTATGTGGGCAGTCTCGGATTCTAATTCACTGGTTGCTGCTGTATCGCTCGACGCTGAAAAGGTGTTTGATAGGGTGGAATGGGGATTTTTGTTTAAAACTTTAGAAATTTTTAGATTTGGAGAAATTTGTATAAAGTGGATACGCCTGTTGTATGAAGGGGCAGAGGCAGCAGTACAAACTAACGGGTACATTTCTTAATATTTTGAGTTGGGCAGACATACACGCCAGGGATCACCCCTTAGCCCTCTATTGTTCTGTTTGGTGATGGAGCCGCTGGCAGCCACAATTAGGAGGGATGATAACTTTCCGGGGGTGACGTATAACAGTTTTACCCATTAATTAATGATGTTTGCAGATGATATCTTGCTACTGGTATCAGACCCTGTGGTATCAATACCGTCATTGTTAGATACAATTAACGCCTTTTCAAAAATCTCTGGATACAAAGTCAATTGGGATAAATCTGAGGCTCTCCCTTTAACAAAGTTGTGTCCATCCTCACTCTTTCAAGCTGGCAGATTTAGATGGCCTTAACAGGGGCTAAAATATCTTGCTATCCTTTTTCCCTCTAAATTGGAGGATATTGTTAAGGTGAACTTTGACCCCTTGATACAGGGACTGGACATTGATGTGAAACGTTGGTCGTCACTGTATCTATCCTTATAGGGGAAAGTTAATGTTGTTAAAATGAACTGCGTTCCCAGGATTAATTACCTGCTCCACTCTCTGCCATTAAAGATCCCAGATAGTTACTTCAAACGACTCAATATTATATTTAAAGATTTTTTGTGGAATGGGAAACAAGCACGTATTAATATGAAAAAATTACAAAGACCAGTCAACAGTGGTGGATTGGGACTCCCAAATTTAGTATATTACTATTCTGCATTTAATCTCAGACACCTGTCACATTGGGCTTTACCTCCAGAGAGAGCCCCCCCAGTGGTACAGCATAAAGCAGTCTGTGCCAGCCCCCCTCCCTCTCCTCCACTGTTTGTCCACTAAATTATCTAAACATGAAAGGGCCCATCCTATCATATGTCACCTTCAAGGTATATGGAAAAATATCTCCAGGCTGATAGATCTCGACACTCATTTAAACAAAGCTGCTAGTATTTGGCTTAATCCCAAGTTAAATATTAATTAAAAAAAACATTTATCTGGAAGGAATGGGTAGAAAGAGGTATTCTTGTATTGGAAAATTTATACAACACTAATATATTCAAAACATTTGATGAACTTAAACAGGATTACAATCTACCCAAAACCCAATTCTGGAGATATCTTCAATTACGCCATGCACTTCAGGGGATTTATGGGTCAAGTCTACACCCCCCAAAACCAGCAGATAAGTTAGATAAAATCCTGCAGGTGCTGGGTAAAGGCCATGAAGCAGCTAAATATTATAAGATGCTGATGGAAGGTGAGGGGGAGATAGGGATTGCAGCCCTGAGACTTTCCTGGGAAAGAGACTTGGATGTAACATATGATGAACAGGAATGGGCCAAGGTGTGTGGTAATTCTCAAACAATGTCAAGGGATTTGAGGGTTAGGCTTATTCAATTTAAGATTCTGCACCGATTCTACTGGACCCCAAGTAGACTCTTCAGACTTGGTTTAAAAGATTCAGCTACTTGTTGGAAGTGTTGTGTGGGAGGAGGTACAATGATACATGTGATGTGGTCATGTCCTAAGATTAATCAGTACTGGATGAAGATTCACGGTTACATTGTTAGAGTCCTAAAAAGACATTTTGTTCTTTGCCCAAAGCCATATATACTAGGAGACTGCAAAGTTCTGTCTGCTTTTCCTGAACCACTCAAATCCTGGACACAAACTGCTATCATGATTGGACGACAGATTATTCTCAGGAACTGGAAGAAATACAGAGAACCTCCTTTCCAGGACTGGCTGACTGAATTGGGTAAAGTAGCTGCATATGAAAGGATGTCATATAGGATGCAGGACAGAACAGAAAAGTATTTTCTGACGTGGGGCATGTACCTTGACAGTATATCTGCACCAAAGTAAAAAATAAGTGGAGGCTCAGGAATTGTTATGAACAGTGTTTGGAAAGTTCAATTTCTACATGAACTACTTCAAAGTTCAGTTCACAAATTTTAAAATGAACTAGTTCAGTTCATAGTTCATAATTCAAAATTTTGAACGAAGTTCACAGTTCTAGAAATTAACTAGTTCATAGTTCTTTTTTTTTCAATATGTTGATGCGAGCTATTATTTTTCTAAATGATTGCCACAGCCCATATAGAACCACAGACAGCAATCATTATATCAGTTTTAACACTGAAGCTGCAGCTCTCCCACAATATACTGCAACACCAGGCTGTCCAGCTGTGGCTGGGAGATGAAGACAGCGGAGCCGCTACTATACACTGTTAATGTGATCTGGGTGGTAGAGGATCTGATTTGGCTCGCCGTTTGATTTTTTATTCACTTGCACAGAACTTGAAAGGCTCGCTGGGTGCTTTAGTTCAATGTGCCGTTTCAGGTTTGTGGTACAGGATAGAGTACAAATAAAAAATAAAAAATAAAAAAATACATAATAAGTAAATAAATAATAAATAATTTAAAAAAGAAGAAGAAAGGGAAAAATAAAATAATAAATGAATGGATAGTTCATACAGTGGCTTCAGGGAAAAACGTTTCATAATGACTCAGTAAGGTATTACTTTTTTTTGTTATTTAACAAAATCAGAGATTTAAGCAAAGAGCTCAGTTCCAGGAGAAAAGGAGCAAATTTAGCTAGTGATTTTGCAAAATTTTGTTTGAGAATAGAACATTTTGCATAGGATAACAAAGTTCATCATGTGTTCAAGAGCATTATCTTCTAGGTTAATATAGTAGCAAATAACATGTTTAAGGGTAAGAGAATGGACAGAGTTAGCAGCATCAAAAAATGCAATTCAACAGCACTCCAAAACTTTTTAGATATATCACAATAAAAAAACAGATGTGAAGCCTTCATTTGTTTTTGTCTCCATGCTGAGCACATTGATGACGCAAGCGGCGGTGCGACTCTGTGGTGGCTGGTGTTGCCAGTAGCCCTTTGTAGATAGAAAAGGCGGCACATTTGCTCCAAGGTAAGGGCGGCAATGTGCCGGCCTGTCTTTCTAAAACCGAGGCGTAATATTCCTCCTTTTCCAAAAGCCGCCTCTGAGGTAGGCGTAAACATGTGACGTGACGTGAAGCTCGACGTTTGGCTGTGAACAGTTGACAAGAATTTGACTTCAAAATAAGAGCTTTACATTGCACCCCATTGGAGTTTAGAACTGGGTTCTTAGCAGGGGGCTTTTAATTTGAAAGAAGCGACCATTCTTTCTTGCTGACACAACTTCTAGCTAACACAACCAAACAGCTACAGAGACCGAGGAGACGCTGCATCTCCTGGATCTCAGCGGCTGTCCAGTTGTTCATCTTAAATGTCCGCGGATGAAGTGATGGACTGACTGCTGTGATCAGCTGTTTCTTGGTTTTAAAACTGTTATGTCTGTTCAGGACGAATTAATCTGTGTTCGTTTGGTAATGCCTGACTGCGTGTTTGGTATGCAGCTGTTTCTGTCTGTCCTTTAAGGCTCGATGGGAATCTGGCGCTGTCTTGAACGAAGTTAAACTGAGTGAACGCGCCGTTCACAAACGCCAGAATGAACGCGTTCACAATAACGTTCATCAGGCAGAATACAGTACGTCCAGTTCACGTTCGCCCAAAATATGAACGTTCAGGCACAACACTGGTTATGAATAAGATGGAGATGTGACGATTATGTGATTATCATTTATTTTCTACTTGTCTTGTTGTTTGTTTTTAAGTTTTCCTTAGTGCTATATTCTTTTTTAGGATTTATACTTTTTATTATAACATGAAGGATCTCTCTATGATCATGCTTATGAGTTTCCTTGAGATATGTATAGCCACTATATGGATAGATGATCCCTCCTTGTTACGGATGGGTGGGGGCGGGTGGGAGACTATGTTCTCTGTTGGCATTTTGTATGTATGCTGGTACTGATCTGAAAAACACAAAATAAAAAAATGCAAGTCATAAAAAAAATAATTAACACTTGAATAACACTTATAAGTAATTAATTTTCATTTAACTCATTCATTAATTTTTTTTTAAATGTTCTCATTTCACTTTTCTATTCTGGGCATCTGTTGAACGGTACAGACTGTAATAAAAGTCACTGAACTTGCTAAACACACTTCTGATTAGGGATGGGTACCGAAACCCGAAGATTCGAGAATCGTTTAAAAATGCGCATTTCTCCCCACGCTCTGAGTGAACATCTGCAAGGACCTTTTTTTTATGATCTGCAAGGACCTGTGTGAATGACGAGCGTACTACGTCACATCCGCGGCTGCGCAGTAGAAGAACAAAGAAAATGGAGGGAAGAGGCGCAAAACAGAAATGGTCGAAAGTGTGGTTCAGTTATTCAAAGAAGACAGACGGATTGGCGACTTGCAACACCTGTGAGAGAGACATTTCTTGCAAGGGGGGATGCACGACTAATATGGCGAAGCATTTATTAACTTACGGAGTAAATGTGAGGGACTGTGGCATCTTTGAACAATGGCTGAAAAAAGATCCGGCGGACAGCAACAACATGATGAGCTCGGAGTCCGACGCCGGCAAAGGTTAGGAACATTATACAAAAACAGATAAGCAGACAAGTCACATGTATTTGAATGAATGACGTTAACGTTACATATCATACATTTTATCATCATTCCCCAAGGCTCAAAGCATTGAAAGTCCTTTCACTATAGCGGCGAAAAACAGGGAAAAGAAGACGACAGTGAGCGGGGAGCAAACGGAGCAATGTCACAGAGCAGTGACACGATTTATAGTGAAGGGGTTAAACCCCTTTGCTACTGTTGAATCAGCATCATTTAAGTAAGCTGGCACAGCACATTTCTGGTTCTGATTCATAGCAGCTCCTTTGCTATTTTCCTGTATCATACTTTGGCAAATTATTAAACATAAACGAACTGAAAGAGTAACTTTCATATTGTTTGCTGCACCATGTTGATGACATATTTTGTTTACATCCCTGTATATTATTTGGTGCAGCATAATGATATGAGTATTATTTCTTCACAGGGAAATGATCAGTGCCTTGAATCCCCTCTACAAGCCCCCCACCAGGCATATGCTCACCAACCACTTTGTACCTGCCTGGTACAATGTAGAGAAGCAAAATGTCAAATCTGTATTAGAAAAAGCCAGCAAAGTAGCAATTACTAGTGATGGCTGGACTAGCATTTGCCAAGACCATTACCTAACAGTAACAGCACACTACATTACACAGGGTACAATGCAACAGAAAGTCCTTCTTACAAAGGCGGTCTACAGAGCACAAACAGGAGATGTGGTGGCAGAGGAAATAGGGGATGTTTTAGATGAGTATGGGATAAGAGAAAAAGTTACTGCTATCACAGTGGATAATAGGCTGCTTTGCCCATACATTAAATCTTGCAGCTCAAACTATTTACACACTCAACTCAGTTACAAAATGGGCAGCGAAGATTCGAGAAGTGGTTGTGTGGATGAAGAGGTCAGCAATGGCCAAGGTTGTGCTCCGTGAAAAGCAACACCTTCTTAGTAAGATACTCTGTCAATACATTGCATTACATTATTCCTCCTTATCTTTGTATTAAACATCACATCATTATTGTAAATTAAAGTAATAATGAAATTATCATTACTTATTAATTACATATTATTGTTTGTTTTTTATTCATGTTGTTTGTTTGTAGAAATAGAGAAGAACTCCCTCCTCCTTGATGTCAAAACTCGCTGGAACTCCCTTTCCTCATGATTGAGAGGTTCCTGCAGCAGTACCCTGCTCTTCAAGCTGCCTCTTTGGATCCACGGCTTAGAAAGCCAATGGAGCGTGACAGGTACACATGGGATGGAATTAATGATTCAACGGGATTAATGATTAAATTGAGAATATTGTGATTAACTAGTGTAGTGTCAATTAAGTGATTATTTCTTGATAGTATTGCAATTCATAATTTCAGTTTTGATTTATTAACATGATTATTTTGTTTTCCTTTTTTTCCAAAACAGACTCTCCAAACTGACAGATGAGGACTACAGAAAGGCAGAGGAATTTATTGAACTCATGCAGATCCTGTACATATCAACCCTTTGTGCCTCAACTGAAAAGAGGTCCACCTGCGGCCAAGTTCTACCAATCTTGCAAAAGCTGAAGAACCATTTCACAGCCCAAGATGGAGATTCAGAGTTTGTCTCAGTGTGACAGTGTGGAACCGGATCAATGAGAAAATCCTTGCCGCACATCCTGCAGAAACAGAACAGGTAATGTCAAATGAATGAATTTAGATTTGTACAATGATTTCCTGCACATGTTCTGTATTACTCATTTGTTTGCGTCTGTCTGATTACACTTACCTGCTGCAGCTGACAGAGCCTGGTGTCTCTGGCGAGGACAAGGTGGGACGCAAGCAGACTGACAAGCCAAGAGGAGAGGAGGAGAGCGAGGAATCGGAGAATGAGACTGTTTCAGTGAGTACACTTTCTTCTTCTTTCGTTTATCGTCATATGTCCAGATCTGTATCAGTACACTTTAATAAACATTAAACACTCCTTTAGTCATACCTTATAAAAAAATCAATGAGTGTATGTTCTTTGAGTTTGAAATATTTTTCCTTTCTTTTAAGCTTCAAACCAGCAAGAAGATGAAGCTAACACCCCTGGAGAAGCTTTTTGCGGCAGATGATGTCCTGAAATTGAACATTATTAAAAGTGTTGCTGCTGCTGCCCCAGCCATCAAGATCAGGGCAGAAAAAGAACTGGCAATGTATAAGGCCCTTCCTCCAGCTTTGACCTCCGAAGACCCTTCTGCCTGGTGGTGGAGGAAGAGAGATGTGTATCCTTTGTTGTCAGACTTAGCTCTGTCATACTTGTGTGTTCAGGCCTCTTCTACTCCCAGCGAAAGGGTTTTCTCAACTGCTGGAGATACAATCAGCACTGAGAGATCCCGTATCCTTCCAGAGAAGGCAGACATGCTGATTTTCCTCTTCAAAAACTGCTGACTTCGTATTGTGTAGCACTATGACCAGACCTCTCTTTTTTTAAATTTTGTTTTTATGCTTTTGTTATCGAATATTTCAATCCACAAGCAATGGACTGCTGTAATTGTTGAAGTTAAAACAAAAGGACGTCCTCCTGACTGTTTTCTGAACACATTGAACTCAGTTGCCTGTTTGTAATGTTAAGTGATACTGATAGGATTCTTACTTTGTAGATGCCATGCTGGTTGGACAGCATGATGGGACAGTTTGCTTGTCAGAGAGTGATGTCGTGTATGTTTGTGTATCACACAGCAGCAGATTTCAAGTAAAATAATGAAGCAGCAAGTGTTAACATCTATAGAACTGTACATTGACTTATTGTTTAGAGGCAACAGTGTTGGTTTATCCAATTTTCAAATAAAAAATGTTATTCTTGATATATTCCATTTATTTACTTTCTAATTAATATTGGTATCGGAATCGGTAATCGAAAAGAATCGAAATCGAAATGAGGAATCGAAATAGGAATCGGAATCGATGAAAATGCAAACGATACCCATCCCTACTTCTGATTGGCAATTCATGAGTTATTCAATTTATTTAATTACATTAATTCACTTCAAATACTGTATACAATAGACAGTTCTCTCGTGTTCTTTTTATTCATTAGGGTTCTAACCCTGAAGGGGTAGAACCCTTCTAAGATTGTGCCGGTTTATTATCATTAGGGTTCTAACCCCGAAGGGGTAGAACCCTTCTAAGATTGTGCCGGTTTATTAGGGTTCTAATCCCGAAGGGGTAGAACCCTAATAAACCGGTTCTACCCGAAACGAAACTTGGTACGTTGAATATAAATGACGTCCAAATGCTGCTCCAAAAATTTGATCCCAATCCGTCAGATGGGGGCGCTATAACATAGGGTGTGAAGGCTTTCCCCGCCAAGCCATAAGTACTATTGACTTGTTATTTTTTATACACGTCCTCCTGATAGTCCTCTACAAAAAAGCCTTCTGCACCATGAAAGCCGCTATTACAGATTTTTTGCTAATTTGCATAACGTCAAAAACAGTAAAATGAATGGAACTTTTGAAAGATTGACTCTATCAACACCAAATTTGCTATACAGCTTCGGGGGATGAAAAGACAAATGGGCGGGGCTTAGAAATGATTGGCCATAATTCCCTCATCCTCTGCCCTATCATCACAAAACCTGGTGGGTAGATTCACAACGGATTTACGACTGGTAATCTGCCTACCAAAGCATGTTAAGCTCAACCTATAGGGGGTGCTATAAATGCCATTAGCATATAGCTGAAAACCCAATTTGGAGAAATCTGGGGCTTATCATGGCTATGTGTTGCGCAGAGCTTTGAGGAACACGGCGACCGAAACATCAACTGCGGGTGATGAGGGTCCGGGTGGCCGGTTTGGGGCGATAGAGGTTAGAACCCGCGGATTGCCGCTTGCGGCTATATTTTCACTTGTCTTTTTTGTTCAACCATTTCAATTAGTCTGTGGGTCTATTCATTGACCACATCAAAAGAATCATGTTGCGTCTTATTTGCTTTTCTGTTCACTAATCTGCTTAGTTTAGTGAGTAGATTTTTCTTCTTTATTGCACTGATTCCAGGAGGACTTTCATACATTGAGCTAGTGATGGGAACGAGTCCGCATGTGTCGAGTTCGAGTCAAGACCGAGTCTTTAAAGGATCAAGACCGAGTCGAGACCGAGACCATAGGTTTTTAAATGCAGCCGAGTCCGAGTCAAGACCGAGTCTTTGAGATGGAAAGACCAAGTCGAGACCGAGTCTTTAAGGAGTCGAGACCACATCGAGACCGATCAAAAAGAGCAGATTTTCATGATTTACTTACGTTTAACATAACCCAAGTATCACAAATGGTAGAGTGGGGATTGTTGGCTATAGGAGCAGTCTAGCACACACCTGTCTACTAAACTTCTCTGAACAATAGTTTACGACTAGGAGCTCAGCTGGAGTCAAAATTTAGTAGGCCTATGGCATTAACATTTCAGTAAAGTTGAAGGTGTTGGATTTTGACACTAATAACAGCAATATACATGGATTTCATATTAATGACTATATATATCAATACATCATAACACATCATAACACAATTTACAATGTTCCAAAATCTTATTCATAACATACCCCCCACACACACACACAAGAACTGTCAGAGAAGAAAAAGAGTTCAAAGTGTGGCTTTTAATTTTAACAGTTAAAGTTGTACTCATTGCATTTGTTAACATTCTGCAATTCACAACAACAGCGCCCTTTAGCATCTTTAGTAACCCCCCCCCTCCAAAAAAAAACTGGAGAGAGAGAGATTCAAAGTATAGCCACTTATTTCAGCAAACACTACGTTATATCATCAACACAATATACTGTACAATGTTCCAAAATTGTACTCATTGCATTTTTTTAACAGTCCAATCCAATTTAACAGTGAAATCCATAAATTAGTATTATTTATTAGCATCTTTTTAACTTCATGATGGTGTCTCTTATGAAGTCTTTGTAATACAAACAGATAGACTTGAAAAATCACATGTTTGAAAGGCATAAGCTTTTGTTTGCACAAAATAATAAAAAATAAATAATAATTGTTACATATATGATCACTTTAAACAGGCTATTGCAATGAAATATGAAGAAAACACACAATGAATGTTTTCCTTTAAAGGAAACTGTATTATTGATCATGAACATACAGTTACAGAATAGCTTGCCCCCTATTGTGCAGGCTCAGTGGGACCAGAAAAAGAACAAATATAGAAAATCGTGCACCTCACCCAGTCAAATACATTGTAATTAACATCATTCCAATTAGTGCAAAACATCCCACTAGAGACATTTCACTGCATGTTACTCTGTGACTTCTGTATGTGACAAATAGAGTTATCTTGTAATCTTGTAAGTCTAACATTATTAGTCATGCAATAATAACTAATCATCCAATCTCAGTTATAGTGAGCTACATCTGCTGGAAATAAAAAAAAAAATAACACCATTCAGATGCTGGTAAATCATCCAAGTGGCTGGTACTGTATGCTGCACTCACCAACCAAAATCAATCTATTGAGTGGCTGGAAAAATTTCAACATTCACTGGTTGAACCATGTTGCCAGTAGACAAACAAGTTAGAAGTCTGCACTCTGCAACAGCATTGTTTAATTACTCTGGGTCTCTAATAAGATATTCCTCTATCCTCTCACTCAAACTCAGTATAATGGTAATGTGGTTAACCGATTAAATTAACGTTACGAGGTAAACAATTAACCTGTAACCTTTTCTATGGTTAATGTCAGCCAGTAGATGGTGGCAGTGGAACATAGACGTTAACGTTACCAGACCTTTTTTTTGTTTTTACATCATGTCAACCCCACTCCATGAAAACAAGTGCGACAAGCTAACGAACGTTCACTCATCTATTCAAATACTCAGTTACAAAGCTAGTAGCAGGCTAAGTGAACGTTGATGCTGATCTAGCCTCCCATATGCGCTAACGTTAGCTAATGTGACTGACCTGTCCCAGTCGCCATGGTCGTCAGGCGTTAGTGCGGGAGGCCGCAAGGCGCGTACCCTTTGTGTTGTGTTGTTGCCATGGTTACCATAAAAAAACGAAGGGAATCACGTGAAGCTCGTCAGACGTTTCAAAATAAAACATAATGATTTTTCACGAGTCGAGTCGAGACTGGAGTCTTTTGAGCACAAGTCTTGAAGTCTCTGTGTGTGCAACTCGAGTTCCCATCTCTGGCTTCAATCCCAGCCACAAAGACACAAGTATAGGAGACTCGCCCTCATATTCATACACATAAATTCGCGCACATGCTAAATCCCTTCTCCAGCTTGCTCATCTGGGCTTTCGCTGACGCTTTACAAATGAGATGGACATCGTTAATCATCATCTTCACTGTGAAAACATTAACGTTACTTAGCATCTGGCTTCTATCTAGCCCCTTACACCTCTGGCTGCATTTACTAGGCTAACCTGCACTCTTCCTCCCGCCATGACGACACTTTTAACCGACCAGGCAAGCTAACGTCAACTGCAAATGACCGAAACCGAGTAGGCTAATATTGCTAGCTTACTGTAACGTTACATGCACACAAAGAGCCAGAGTAATCAAATACGCTCTGGGAGCCCATCTTTGTTTGCTTGTACCACATACATACAAAACACGAGTTAATGTTGTCTAAAATAGAATTATCTTCTTAACTTACCTCTGCTTGTGTTTCCGTTGGATATGTCTGTTGAAGTTTGATGTGGTCCCAGACGTCTCAGTGATGAGAGTGTGGCAAAATTTGCACTCGGCACTGTGTTTTTTCCTCAAACTTCCCGATATTACTGTTCTGTGGTTCGAATATCCAAATTTTATAATCGCCGATTGCTCACTCATCTTTCGTAGTTCTCTGTTCAACCCACTCCAGAAGAATAACGACGTTAACTGCTGTGTGCGTGTGTGACGTTTGGGCAAACATTGTATCAATATCTTTCAAAATCGTTGCTGCGCAGCGTTGCACCATGGGATATATTTTCGAGACCGGACTCGAGTACTACAACACTACATTGAGCTTGGCTTGGACACGGAACGGGTGCTTCTGGTGCACATGGTTGCCTGCTTTGCCACCTTCAGTTCACGATAGGTTGGGTCGGTGAAATCACAGACATAATTTTTGGGGGGGACACAGGGGACATGTCCCCTGCACTTTTTCAAAAGGCCATTTTGGTCCCCTGCAGTTTTTACCGTCCAAAAGCCATGTTACCAGTGATGTGCGGGGGGGCAGTTATTGAAGAACGCTCGCTAAATTGCCCTCTCGGGAACCAAAATGCGTGCTAGTTGTTGAAGAACGCACGTAAAGTGCCCTCTCGGGAGCAAAACACGTGCTAAACTGCCCTCTTGGGTGGAAAAAACACACTAAACTGGCCCCTTGGCTGGTTAAAATATGATAAACTGCCCTCTTGGTGGCAAAAATGTGCGCTAAAGTGCCCTCTTGAGTGGAAAAAACACACTAAACTGCCCTCTTGGGAGACAAAAATGTGTGCTAAAGTGCCCTCTTGGGAGGCAAAAATGTGTGCTAAAGTGCCTTCTTGGGAGGCAAAAACGCATGCTAAAGTGCCCTCCTGGTTGGCAAAACACACTAAACTGCCCTCTTGGGTGGAAAAAAACACTCAACTGCCCTGTTGGCTGGTTAAAACATGATAAACTGTCCACTTGGGTGGCAAAAGGGCATCTTTAAGTGACCTCCTCATTGGCAAAACACCCTAAACGGCCCTCTCGAATGAAAATAAAACGCTTAGTTGGTCTCTTGGGTGAAACAAAACATGATAACTTGCCCTCTAGTCTTGGGTGGTATAAACGCGTGCTTAAGTGCTCTCTTGGGTGGAAAAACACACTAAACTGCTGCCATTGGATGGAGAATATTGATTCCAATTAAGGCAAGCTTTCCCAGAGTCATTTTATGGTGTCAACAAGTTAAACCCTGTTTATGTTCAATACACTTTGTATGGCCATTAGCTCATATTTTCTGTTTTTTTTTTTTATTTATTTATTTTTTGCAAATGGCCGATGGGCTAATAAACTTTCTAGATTTTGTTTTCAATTTACAATTTAGGCTAGGTCATTTAGATTCATTGTATTTACTAAATGATGGAATAAATTGATGGCAACTAGATAGATGGTAACTGAAGTTTTAAAAACACATTCCTGTTGTTAAAGTTAGTCCATTCCATCCATTTAAGTATTCAGTTTTAGACACACTCTCTCTCAAATGGTCACATGTCAGTGGGGACTTAATGCTGACTGAGGTGCAACCCTGCATCCTACTGCTGTGTAAGGTAAGTAGCTAATATAGCAAGCTGTCTATTAAGTTACCAGTTTTGCATTACTAAATACTAGTGTATGTAGCCTGGAAGTGCTAATATTAGTTAGAGATGCCTATCACATGTTTAAGCCTAGGCTGAGGAGCTAGCCTTGCTAAGTCTTGTGGGAATAGCTTTTAAAAGCTAGCCAGTAAAATTAAAAGTGGGGCTAGCATTGCATATCAGGGTTTCCGCCAGGTTTAAGCTGACCCCCCGCCAGGCTAAGCATTTGGGATTTTTTATTCTATTTTAATTTTTTAAAATGCTTTTCTTTAACCCTCTGGAGTTGATTGACGCGCCGGCGCGTCAAAATCACGTGACCAATTTAAGCTGATGTAGCAGCGAAACGGCGCATCTGTGAGACTCGGTTCCGACTTCAGGAGTTCGAGCAGCCTTCAAACTATATACCAGTTTTTAAATCGTGTTGATAGGCCAAACCGGACATATGATAAATAATGTACACCACACTTTTTCACGAATATTGCCGTCACGTTTGATGCGAGTTTGGTGCAGGAAAAAGCGATAAAGACCCGCGATTCACAACAAAAGTGCTTGCAAGAAGGAAATGTTTGGAAAAACAATCATGTGACACCTATTCTTATTTCATATTGGTGGAAAAGTGCACCGTCTAAACCAATCAGAACACGGCATTTGGTTGCTAAGGAAGTGGGGAAAGTTGTGGGAGTTGCGGCGGCAAAAGACAGACAGTGATTTTGACGGAGATAGCGATAGTGATAGCGAGATTTGTGATATTTAGCGTGTTTTGAGTGTATGGTTAGCGTGTTTTGAGTGTATGATTAGCGTGTTTTGAGTGTATAATAGCGTGTAGTGTAGTGTGATTAGTGTGTAGTGTAGTCGTCTTTTAGTTTTGTGCGCCAAAACGATGAGCCGACTCCTGAATGTGGAGCGGGCAGTGCAGCTCTTCTTTGAGCTGGATGGAGCTGAAGAAGACGCTGAGCCAGAGTCTGAGCCAGAGAGTGAGGACTCTGACGATGAAGTGGGTGATCCAGCTTATATTTTGGATGAGGAGAGAGAGGAAGAGCAGCCTCCGACGTCCACACAGAGCGCTCCTCGCAGGTGTGCGCAGAGGAAGGGACAGCGCGGCGCGCTCACGAGGTCCCGATCTCCGCTGGCTCAGGCAGCAGAGACACGCCCTAGCTCTGAGCCCTGGAAGACAGCGGAGGATGCTGACGCTGCCCCAGCAGTGAGCCGGTTTCAGCCCAGGAGAACATCAGGAGTCCAACTAGGGTCACTTTCCTCCTACAGCCCAAAAGACCTGTTCCTGTTGTTTTTTGCGACTGACACAGTCAGAACAATCTGCAGCAATACAAACAGAAAGGCTGCAGAAAAAAAACAATTAGGCTGTAAGTATCAGTGGACTGACGTGGAGGTGGAAGACTTATATACGTGTTTTGGTCTCCTTGTATACATGTCGTTGGTGTCTCTGCCATCTCTCCAAGATTACTGGAGACAAAATCACATTTTGTCAGTGCCCCTGCCAGCCAAGGTGATTTCCAGAGACAGGTTCAGATCCATCTTATGAAACATTCACCTCAGTGATCCTGAAGAGGATGCAGAGAATGAGAAGAAGAAGGGGACCCCAGGCTATGACAAACTGTTCCGAGTCAGGCCTCTTTATAATGAGATCCTCAGCGCCTGCCAGGCCTATTAAAACCGGGGAGAGAGCTGGCGGTGGACGAAAGAATGGTGGCGACAAAGGCGAAGACTGGCATGACACGATATATGAAGGACAAGCCCACTAAATGGGGGATGAAGCTTTTTGTGTTGGCTGAGTCGTGCAGTGGCTACACCATCAGGTTCCAGATATATACTGGAAAAACAAATACTGCAAGTGAGTATGGGCTGTCCTATGAAGTGGTTATGAACCTTATCCAGCCATCCTGTCTTGGTACTGGGTACCACATTTATATGGACAATTTCTATAGCAGTCCGAAACTGTTCATGGACCTGGCCGAGATGAAATTTGGAGCATGTGGAACCTACAGAGAGAGCCGAAGGGGATGCCCAAGAGGGAGGGCAAATGCTCTCACAAAAAAATCTGAAAGAGGATCTGTGAGGTGGATCAGAGAGGGCCCACTCGTCTTCGTGAAGTGGATGGACACGCGAGAGGTGTCTGTGTGCTCCACCATCCACCCTGCGTATTCTGGTGAGACAGCACAAAGAAGGGTGAAGGACAGAGCTGGACGCTGGACTGCGAGAGCCATTCCCTGTCCCACACCCATCATGGCCTACAATAAGAACATGGGAGGGGTTGACCTGTCGGATCAGCTCATCCAGTATTACTCCACCCACAGGAAAACGGCGCGCTGGTACAAGACTGTGATGCTGCATTTCCTGGACATTGCAACCACAAATGCATTTTGCACCGGGAGATCAGCAGTGCCAGGCAGGTGCAGGCCATGACACACAAGGACTTCATGGTGGAGCTGGTCTGTCAGCTGTGTGGCATGGACAAGACAGGTGTTCCCCAGAGCAGGAGAGCAGATCATGTCCCTGAGCCAATTGACACAGCCCCAGGTCCTGGCCAAAAAGCCACAAAGGGCAGGCTGAGGTGCCAACACTGCCACCAGGTGGAGAACAAGAGGAGGGACACACCCTGGAAGTGTCAGGCCTGTGATGTGCCTCTCTGTCTTGTGGTGGACAGGAACTGCTTTCAAGAGTGGCACAAATAATTTGGTGGCATCCTATTGTGGCCCCTGATTGTTTTGTAAATAGATTTCTGTACATTTGTAAAAAAACGCTTGAGAAATTGCCTGCATTTTAGTGTAAATAGTTGTATATAACTTTGTTTTTTGCAAATCTTGTACATAAGTTTTGAAGATTACAATTTATATTTGCATTTCAAGTAATGAAAAGGGTTAGTTAAATATGTTTGTGGTTTTCACATTAAAAAATGTAACTTTTTCCTGCTCGGATTTCATGATTTTTGGGTGAATTTAGGTCCAATGTGTTAATATAGTATGTCAAAATGAAATAATAACTGTAAATTCATACATGTGAGGTTGTGCTGAAAAAAATGACACCACACAAGGCAAGATAAACAGTTTTTAAGGTGAAATATAAAGGTAAAATCAAAAGTAGTGAAAAACGGCCATTTATACCCCAGACCCCAGAGGGTTAAAATGCCTTTTTAAGTGCTCATTTGGAAACATATACAGTGGCTTGCAAAAGTATTCACCCCCCTTGAACTTTTCCACATTTTGTCACGTTACAACCACAATCGTAGTTGTATTTTAATGGGATTTCATGTGATAGACCAACACAAAGTGGTGCATAATTGTGAAGTGAAGAGAACATTGTTGAAAAAACAGCATCATGAAGCCCAAGGAACACACCGGACAGGTCAGGGATAAAGTTGTGGAGAAGTTTAAAGCATGGTTAGGATATGAAAAAATATCCCAAGTTTCGAACATCTCACAGAGCACTGTGCAATCCATGGGATGGGAAGATGGAAGGAGCCAAATACAGGACAATCTGGGAAGAAAACCTGAGACTGGGGCGGAGGTTCACCTTCCAGCAGGACAACGAGCCTAAACATACAGCCAGAGCTACAATGGAATGGTGTAGATCAAAGCATATTCATGTGTTAGAATGGCCCAGTCACAGTCCAGACCTAAATCCAGGTGAGAATTTTTGGCAAGACTTGAAAATTGCTGTTCACAGACGTTCTCCATCCAATCAGACAAAACTTCAGACAAAACCCATTCCTTCTTGCTATTTTGCAAGAAGGAATGGGCAAATATTTCAGTCTCTATATGTGCATCGCTGGTAGAGACTTGCCCCGAAAGACTTGCAGCTGTCATTGCAGGGAAAGGTGGTTCTACAAAGTATTGACTCAGGGGGGTGAATACTTTTGCACACCACACTTTTCTGTTTTTTATTTTTAAAAATGTTTAAAAACTATGTATCATTTTCCTTCCACTTCACAATTATGCACAACTTTGTGTTGGTCTACCACATAAAACCCCATTAAAATACATTTACATTTGTGGTTGTAACATGACAAAAGGTGGAAAAGTTCAAGGGGGGTGAATACTTTTGCAAGCCACTGTATGTGCATGCTTCATCATAGTTTGTTTCTTTTGAGGTGTCAAATAAATATTTTAAATGTGTATTGTTCCCTGTGTTTTTATCACATAGCCTTATTGGGTGAAGAAAACACACTAAACTCCAGAAGACTATTAAGACCAAGAAATACTATGAAACATTACTGTTGCAATGACTTTTATGTTGGGCCCTTTTTTGATTTATATTGAGCCATAACTATATCTCACAGAACCAGTTTGGATTATCTGGTGCTAATATGGTGTTAAAATGCACTAGAATACAGGAAATGGCATCTACTTAATTGAAAATGTTCTGGGGGAGGACCCCCAGACCCCCTAGGGTTTTATTTCCATCATACATCCATGTCTCTGTGTTCTTCACAGTCCAATGTTGAATCTACACAGTTCTTGTGGATGCTGATCCTAACTACAAATTATATAATGTGCCATTTGTAAAACATATAAACATGTCTAAAGTGCCCTCGGAAACACACGGAACTTAGTGCCCTCTTCAGTGGCGAGAACGCGCTGTATGTGCCCTTTTTTTTCTTTTCGCCCCTGCCCTTCAAAAAGTCTTTGCACGCCACTGCATGTTACGCTATATTTAAGCACTAGGACCAAGCGGAAAACGGCCGCTCAAGCCGGAGAATGTTTCCCTGAGTTTAGACCCGCCCACAAGCTCCTTGATTGGATCTGCTGTTTCTTGTGTGATTGGCCGTCCCCGCTGTAAGTCCATCTTTCTTGCACATCCGTCTGCTAGTTGCCCAGGAGTCAGTGGCGAAAGTATCAGCGGTGCAACCGGTGCAGCTGCACCGGGGCCCAGACGACGTCAGGGATCCATGAAGGAAGGGGTCCAGAATTGCCACAGGCCCCTGTTATTGTAAATGAAATAGCTGGGGGCGGGTCGGTACGGTAACACTGAGTGGCCTTGATGCCTGTCACTCATGATGAGTCGCATCTTGTCACGGTGGCGTACATTCGTTTCGCCATTGCCCTGATCATTTTGCGGGACACTCTCGTGGCGTGCCCGTTTGCTGATAGCGCATTCCCACGTTTATCTCAGGCTCCTCGCCAGCCTTCTTCCTCCCTCCACCAGGCAGCCTGGCCCTGTTGCTGTCCTCCTCGGACAGACGCTAAAGCTCAATTTGATTTTTCGCCAATCTCTCTCTCTCGGGGTCGACAGAGAAACGTTTAGCGGCTGCTTCTCCCGAGTTTTCCTCTGCATATTTACGACAGAAATTATAAATTTCAATTCGTACTTCGTATTTTTTTGCTGCACGATCATCAATGTGATACTGACTGACAGAAAGCAGCACAACATGTGAAAAAGTTAAGAAGAAAAACGTGCAGTGTCAGCGGTCACATCTTCTTCCGTAATTAAAAGAAATTAGTTAATTAGACCCGCATTTATTTGGAACCGACGGTTATGTATCAAAATATGCACCTGACCTGGCTTTTAAAGGGGACCCTGCGGTTAATTGAAACCCGGCTATTATTTGGTAATTTACGGTACTCAAAGAAATGCGTTACACCCATCCTGCAACACCTTCACTGGCTCCCAATAAAGCAGCATATCCACTTCAAGATCCTCGTCATCAATTACAAAGCTCTCAATAATCTTGTAAAGTGTCTTTGAGTTTTATTGAAAGTGCTGATAAATAAAATGTAATATTATTATTATTATTATTATTATTATTAGTAGTAGTAGTAGTAGTAGTAGTATAACTGTAGTGCCTCAACAATGCAAAGATTTTAAAAAAGCTTATATTTAATGCCAAAGAGATACACTTATTGTCATGTATTATTTTTGTGTTGAAAGGCAGCTACTGTTTAAAAAAAACACCAACAATGAAAGATTTAGGGAAAAATACAGTAAAACCTTGGATTACAAAAGTGATTTTATACATCTAAACTCATGAGAATTGTGAAACTAAGTTTTTCCTCTATAAAATGAGGTCTGTTTACCATATATTCCAAAAATAAGTTTAAAATTGGTGGTACTGAGTTGGAGTGAAGTTGACTAACAAGGTGAAACACAGAATTGTGTGATAATGTTTTGCTACATGCTTCACAACCAGTCAAACCAAAAAAGGGAACAATAAACTTAAAAGTAGCAATAGAAAACTAGAAGAGCTACTAGAAAACACAGTGAACTGAAAAAGTTGGACTTTTATTAAAAATACTTGTGTCCTCCCCACCCCTGAAATCAACATTTCGTCCTTGGGTGAAATCATACTTGAAGAAGATTGTTCTGGGTTCTTCTTTTGTTTAGCGAAACTACTTAATCTTCTGCCAATGCACTGCTTGTCCCTCCTCATCTTTGTTTTTGTTTTTGAGTACGTGATTGGAGAAAGACTTGAAGTCCAGGAAGTCCTTGTGACCAAGTTCATGTACGGTGTATGGGTTGTTCTTTCTTGCCATTCTCACAAGGGTGTAGTAGCCATCAGGGGAGTAGATTGGAACCTTTCTCTTCGCAGTTTCCACTGCAGCAGGCACGTTCTCGATGTACTTATGGTCAATAGTGGAGAGGGGCAATGTGCTGACTGCATGCAGGCACACTGTGATAAAAGCAGCATGTCTATTCTGTCCAACACGTGTCTGAATATAAAACTGCATGTTTGAATTCAGGATTAAGTTGTGAAAGGTACAAGTAAACACAAGTGCTGATCTCTGATGATCCTCGGCCACCTTCCCCCTCATGCCACATGTAACACTCAACATCATTACTGTCCATTTCATATACAGTGAGGATGTAGGTACTTAACTTGCATGAGTAGATCAGGCTACTAATGTTGCTCCAGGGACTTTCCTTTCCTTTTTTCTGCCTCAGACAGTTCCATGTCTGCAGTTGTGTCAGCCATTTTGAATGCTTTTGAATGCTGTTTAAGGACACCCTTCTGGCTCTGAACAAACATGTGGGTCCTACATGTATTTTTCAGAGTCAGAAAGGCGTAAGTGGACTTACGCCCTTCTGGCTCCAAACATTATTCACAATTTTGTGTTAGGTCTTTATTGTTTTGTTGCTTTATTCAATACAGTTTGATCACCATTGGATTGAGCTCATCAAGGCCTTTATTTTGATATATAGAACTCATATTCGCTCAAAATGCTACTTACGTCCCTCTGGCTCCAAGCCCTCAATATAATGGGGCATATATATTATTATATATGCGCATATATGTTGTATATATGCTGTATATATGCGGCATATAAGCATATAGGTTTGATATATGCGCATTTATCCTCATATAAGTTCTTTCCCTGTGGGATTGTATGTACATATAGGGCTTATATATGGATATAAAGAAGCGATATAGGAGACCTATATGCCCTGTATATGCACATATATGCACCCGAATTTGGCCTATATGCAGCCTACACGCAGCATATATGTGGCATATATGCGCATATATGCTATATATATGCACATATATGGTATATATATGCGGCTTATATATTATCATATATGCCGCATATATGCTGTATATATGCTGTATATATGCGGCATATATGTGCATATAAGCTGCATATAGGTTTCATATGTGCATATATCCTCATATAGGTTCTTTCCGTGTGCGCAGACCATGACAGTCTCACCACCATGCTTGACTGTAGGCAAGACACATTTGTCTTTGTGCTCCTCACTTGGTTGCCACCACACACGCTTGGCACCATCTGAACCAAATAAGTTTATCTTGGTCTCATCAGACCACAGGACATGGTTCCAGTAATCCATGTCCTTAGTCTGCTTGTCTTCAGCAAACTGTTTGCGGGCTTTCTTGTGCATCATCTTTAGAAGAGGCTTCCTTCTCGGATGACAGCCATACAGACCAATTTGATGCAGTGTGCGGCGTATGTTCTGAGCACTGACAGGCTGACCCTGCACCCCTTCAACCTCTGCAGAAATGCTGGCAGCAATCATACTTCTATTTTACACGGACAATCTCTAGATATGACGCTGAGCACGTGCACTCAACTTCTTTGGTCGACCATGCCGAGGCCTGTTCTGAGTGGAACCTGTCCTGTTAAACTGCTGTACGGTCTTGGCCACTGTGCTGCAGCTCAGTTTCAGGGTGGTGTCAATCTTCTTATAATCTAGGCCAGGGGTGTCAAACTCATTTTAGGTCAGGGGCCACATACAGCCAAATTTAATCTCAAGTGGGCCGGACCAGTAAATCATGGCACAACTTCAAATTTTCCACTTTGTTTTAGTCCAGAAAAGTAGTACATTCTTTAAATGCTCATTTTTAAGGAATAATCTTTTTACAAAACATTTTTAACAACCTGACGTTTTTTAAGAAGAATTTGTACAATTTCAACAATATAATGCCTCAGTTTATCATACACTCATGTGAATTAGCACTTACAGGTCACAGTGTATCTACAAAGGCACAAAATAGTCACAGGTATCTGGAATTGACCAATATAGTATTTTACTTTATGATCAAACAACTTGTCAAGATCTAGAAATTATTATAAATTTACTCTCATTTCCACATCTGATGAGAGTGAGATGAGAGTCTCCTGACCATCTGAACGGACACACCACACCATACAAACTGAAGTGGATGGGAACTATAAAAGAGGGTTGCTTTACCCCAGTGCCTTGTACATATATACGGTTTATACAACAAAACATAAAAAAAAAACATACTGTATCAGTTGTGGCAATGCATGAACAGGGTTCCACCGAACCAAACTCTGCTGCTGACTGACATGATATTGCACAATGTTCAGAGTATATTTCCACAGCAAGCATTAATTTTTACAGAACTCTTCAGGCTGCAAAAGTGTCTCAAGCAGCATTTTACATTAAGCAGGGTTAATCACTGTTTAATCTGCTCCTGAAACTTGGCATCTTTTAGCCTTCACAAGTACATCAATATCAGGCGTCATATCCTGAGTAGCAGCCAATTTCAGGATGTCATTTAAGTGCTTGTGTGTGAGCCTTGAGCGCAGCTTTGTTTTATTGATGCTCATTACAGAGAAAACTTGTTCACAAAGATAGGTAGTCCCAAACATGGACAAAACTTTCGCAGCAAGGGCTGTCAGTTTGGGGTAACCTGGCAGGAGAAACTGATTAAATGTGTCCAAGCCCGCTGAGGCAACGTTGTCCTTTAAATCTGAATCACCCTGCAAGTCAATTATTTCAAGTTGGATGTTGACTGGAAGATCAGAGGCGTTGACTGTGAATGGCGAGCAAAAAACTGTGAAATCTGTCATAAGTTCACCAAAAATCTGAAACCGTTGCTCAAACTCTCGCAGCAATCCTGTGATCTTATCTTTGTACCGAGTCATGTCATCATTAACTCTGGGTGCACACGCATCTTTGAGACAGGGAAAATGAGCAGGGTCACCACCCGAAAGTTGTGTCTCCCACAAAGTCAGCTTCAACTTGAAGGCGCGTATGCTGTCATAATATTGTGTGACAATTTTTTTTGCGGCCTTGCAGTGTTTTGTTCAGATTATTCAAGTGCCCTGTAATATCCACCATAAATGCTAGATCCTGGATCCATTCTGGGGAATGAAATTCCACCACTGGTTTGCCCTTTTTCTCCATGAACTGTCCAATTTCCTCTTGTAATTCAAAGAAACGCTTCAGCACGGCTCTTCGGCTTAGCCAACTTACCTCGGTGTGGTATGACAGTCCATGGTTAACGTCTTTATCTCTAAGAAGGCTGTAAAACTGACAATGATTCAGAATTTGTGCTTCAGCTGGCTGTCCAAATCCGCCGAAAGATCCGAAATCCTCTCTGCCACGGTGTTTCTCGTCAGGCTAATGTTAGCAAAAGCCTGCCGCTTCTCGGGGCACACGACCTCGGCCGCCTTCAGCATGCATGTTTTCACGAACTCACCGTCACAGTACGGCTTTAATGATGTTGCTATTTCGCTAGCAATAAGGTAGCTAGCCTTCACTGCTGCATCACTGATGTCTCGGCTACGGGTAAAAGCAGACTGCTGTTTCTTCAGACCCGCTAACAATTCATTTATCTTCTCTCTTCTCAGTTGTCCTTGCAAGCTGGTCTATTTTTTGGCAGAATGAGTCTCATAGTGGCGTTGAATATTGTATTGTTTTAGCATTGAAACTTGCTGTGAGCACACCAAACACACAGGTTTCCCATTCACCTCCGTGAATAAATAGGAAAAGTTCCATTTTTTGTGGAAAGCTCTGCACTCTGTGTCCACTTTTCTCTTTTTCGACAAAGCCATTTTGGGTAATGAGGTTGCGACAGAGGTTAAAGGTGACACCAAACAAGCATGTATGAATAAAGACGGGCCTTTCGTAGAATTCCCAGTTCCAGCATGAACAGCGACTCCCAGTGGACACATTTGAAATAGCAGTTACTTTTATTGAAAACTTGCAGACTTTTCCGTTATTTTTACACTTTGCAAAATCATCTCACGGGCCGTAAGATTGACACCCCTGGTCTAAGCCATTTTTATGTAGAGCAGAGAGTTCTTTGCCATGAGGTGCCATTTTAACTTCGGGGTGTGCTCACTTCTGTTGCCAGCGGTTAAGGCATTAATGGCTGTGTTGAGTAATTTTGAGGGGACAGTAAATTTACACTGTTACACAAGCTGTACATTGACTACAAGTGTCATTTCTTCAGTGTTGTAGATGCCTTCTCTTTCAAAACTATCCACTCGGGAATACTCTTGAAGAAAAAACATTTTGATAATAGCTTAAAGGATAAGTTCACTCAAAAATGAAATTTCAGTCAGCATGTCCTCACTGATGGGAAGTCGGGTGAAGTTTTGAAGACCACAAAACATATCTGGAGCTTCACTGCAAAACAGCGCTGCAACATTTTCCTAAACATAATCCAATTCAGCCAAACTGATAGCTGAAAGCTTCACTGTAATTACATTTGAAGTGGGTGAACAGACTGGACATGCTGAGGGCATAGATAACTGATAAATAATAATTTTCCTGACATTTCCTGACCTTTGGATTACGCCAGATAATCCCCTAAGGAGTGATATGATTTTAGCTTCAGCTGAAGGGAAAAGGAGAAATAGAAATTTATAAACTGAAGTGTTACTTTGCACAATCCCCCACATTGTGTGATGCAAAAAGGAATTATCTACTTGTGTCTGAATATATTTTATCCTTATCCCTTGCTTCTCATTCTTATATTTCTTCTTGTTTCTACTTTTCTGTTATTTTCTTATTCTAATTCTGGCTTTCTTCATGTTTTAGACAGGAATAATCAATTGTTTTTCTAACCCACTTTAAATGAAACCACACCCACTTCCGTGTGGAAACAGCTCACCTGTTAGCCAATTCTTGTTTCACTGGTGGTCTGAGAAACAGTGGATTAATCCAATTCAAGTCAAGTTTAGTTTATTATCACACACACACTCATTTATAAGTAATCAAGCATCATTAGCAGTCCTATTCTTCTATAACAACATGTTGACCAGATATAGACATATTCTGCTCTGTTTCATCAGCGGATCAGTTTCAACTATTGCAGTGAAGAAATAGTTCAAGCAGAAATAGACACAATGAGCTGCAGACAACCGACTCCATCTTCAACATGCCATCAAGGTTATCTTTACCTCTCTGTGTGGTTGAAAAACACTCACACTGGGCCAGAGAGGCTTGGCTGTTGAAGTCATAAATTGTTGAGCTACAGGGATTGTTGAAGTTTCAATTCGTCTATGAATTATCACTCACTGAAAAAGGAGTGTTGGCTTGAACAGAGAGCAGTGGCTTGTAGCAGGGTACATAGCACTCGTTAGTCTTCACTAGTTCACATTAAAACACATTAAATTGATCATTTGTACATCAAAATAAAATTGGAAGCACAATCTTAAACTGACACCAGGTTCATAATTCATCATGCTAACCACAAACTGTTGCTTCGGTTAAAGTGAAACTCTTGCCAAAAAGCTACCGTGGCTTTATTTGTGATTGAATATGAGTCAAACCTTCGAGTAAATGCATAATTACGACGAAAGAGGCACTTTTAAGATTTACCGCAGTTTTGTTTTCGGGCAAGCTAATTTTCAATGAGTGCATGGGGCACTGGCACGCTAGCATCAAAATCACTATTTTTAAAACACTAAGGAGGCCGGACACAACATGAAACTACAACTATGAAGCTTCATCAGATCACATCCAGAAGACTTGAAACTTGTTTGAATAAGTCTTAACCAATAATATTCTGAATTAGACACGTTGTTTTTTTGGAGCTAATAATGGAAATTGCAAAGGAGTGAGACGTCTGCACCAAGTCAGTAGGTAGCTGAGGAGTTGTATCCTTAACTTCAGTCTCTCTTTCAAACTCAGCACCAACTGAACAATGTGCAAGCACTGCGCGACGCAGACGGATGGAAAAACAGAAACAGGCCAACTGCTTTAACTTCCCCACACGTCAGAGTAAGACACCTGAAAATGAGAGCAAACTAGGGTGTTGACCCAGATGCTACATTTACATCACAGGTGTGACCAGTGTGCAGGGGCGCCGCCAGGGGGGGAAAGGTTAGGACGATTCCAAGGGCCCAGCACTGACAGGGGGCCCTTTGAGACATGTGCAACCTATACAAGGGCCCAACTAGATTTTTTTTCATGGGGCCCAAAATCCCTGGCGGCGCCCCTGCCAGTGTGCTTCTGCGTTGTGTTGGTTTGAATGATGCTGTGACACCAGGACCTCTTTGGAGACGATCTCAATTTATTTCTGACAAGATAGACAACAGGCAGAACCTCCATGTAAATTCACTGTCCGCCCAAGCTCCTATACAAATAAAATGCAGATAAAGATGTTGACAAAACCCGAAAGTTAGTTCGGTTTATCATAGCGTTAAGCTAGCGATTTTCAACTGTTAAAACTACTATTTTGAAATGCACCTCTGTTGACATGTACACATTACAAGACAGGAAAAGACATGACAATAACATTGAGACCAGAAATACATGTAATAAACAAAGAGAAACATTAGGATGGTTCAGGATTATCAATTGAATGAAAGAAGGTCACCCACCTCTCCCACAGGAAGATTGTACAAAAGGGCAGAGGTGGGGGGCGCAGGAAGCATTTATAGTGGGGACCACAGAAGAAGAAATTAAAGAGGAGGAGCACCGAGCTACACACACACTGTTTACACTGGATTTGGAGGCATTTTCTTGTCAGGCAGTAACAGATTTTGTGTAATTATACACACATTTCATTAAACACACAGGTTGACCCGGTTACACAGGCAAGTAAATGATGATTGTACACATTCACACACGAAAGCCAAATGTTAGCAGGTGTTAGTATGTTTTGGCTGGTGTGAAAGGGGTATTATTCTTTTTGAAGGTGTACCTAACAGTGCACCGTTTTTGTCATGTAAGTTTTAGGTGTTGACTTTTGATCACGTTTGTGCAGTGTATTTTACTGTGACCCATATTCTTGAAAGCCCAAAGATACTAAAAGACAACACCCACCCAGCCACAGTCTGTTCACCCTGCTGTCATCTGACAACAGATAAAAGGTAGGGAAGGGGTGAGGCGGATGAAGGGAAAGGTGAGTAAGTAAATCTGAGATAAACAATAGGTTGACCTGGTAAGTAGACTTGAAAGGTTATAAGAGGTGTGGAATCAGGAGCTGAAGATAGCAGGGTGCAATGGGCGGTACAAATATTTAATGTATAAATTGTGCCTAAAATGTACATCAAGCATTAATTAATATCCTTCAGATATAAATGCAGCAGCATTAAACGACTTTAACAATCTGGCCACAGGCTTGTAGGCTATAAGCATGAGAGAGGATGGGGAAGAGGGAGGCTGTCATTTTTCACGCCACGTTCCAATCCGCTAACATATGGCCAATAGAAGAGTTATTAATACATGTAAATTGTTAAAAGTTGTTACATAGAGCCCCTTTAATATTATTAATCAAAGAAGATTTTTTTTTTTTTTAAGTTTATTTTTTATCTGGGAGATGCAGTCAACCCCCAAATTCCCAGAAATAACAAGGACACATTAGATCAACAGTGTTCTCAGTTGGAGCTACGGTCCTGACTGCAACTTTCTAAAATAGCTATAATTTAGTGAATAGGTTGTTTGTAAATCCAAAGTAAGGCAACATTTCAAAAGCAGTGTGCACGGTAGTCAACCGTGGTCGCACGGTGGCCGTTTTGCTTTAGAATAGCATTCAGGGTGGGAGGCTGAACTGCTGTAATTGAAGGATAATGCCATCTGTATGGAAGTATGACTGACCAGCAACCAATATCTGAGAATTAATTCACAGCTTCTCTATCTAATCATGTAACACTATCAAACAGCAGTATTTTTAGGAAGTGGTTCGATGCTAATGTTAGCTGTTGTCTAATGGTAGCTAATGCGTTATCAAATATGTTGTTTTACCTTGAAATATAGCCTGATGTCCCACAGAATTTTATTTATCCATTGTCTTTACAGCTGCTGATCAATCAAGTAGCAGGGAGTTGATAATGATTAGCCAGATTCACTACATGTACAACCTGCAGTACAGCACAGCACAGTGCATCGGTATGACTTCGGAGCGTCCCACCTTGAGAATGATGTCAGAGGAAAATGGTCTATTCACAGGCCTCAGATACAAGCAGAGGTAGACTGAATTAGTGTGTACAATAGTGGCTATTTAATGTGCGTAGAGGCAGTTGTGCCATTGCAGTTTGAAGACACATTCTTTGGAGCAGTAGTTCCCAAACTTAGTCTGCAGTGCCTCCCTGCTATAGATAACAATGTTTTCAAGTGTCTACTCCTGTAGGTATTATTCTAACATTGTCTGTAATTACTAGAGAAATGCAACTTAAAGGTCCCATATTATGAAAAACTGACTTTTTCTGGGATTTGGGGTGTTATTGTGGGTCTATGGTGCTGCCACACGCCGAGAAACTTTGAAAAAAGACTATCCATGCTTTTTTGAGTGAGATACAGGTTTCTAAAGGGGTCTTGCCTGCAGTTTCCAGATACACGAGTCAAATTTGCTGCGGCTGTCGACGTCGACGGCCGCACATTTGCATATGGCTACCCCACTGCCCCTCCCTTCACCGCACGGTGTCTCCACCCACCAGGTACAGCTACCGTCTCGGAGATCCGCCATTACGCTACTGAAATCACCATGGCCAAACTCAAGGAAAAATGCTCTGTTGTTGGCTGCAAGGACCAGCACAACACACTCCATCGTCTCCCAGCTGCAGAGGACAAAAGAGCGGCATGGATTGAATTTATTTTTATGATTTATTTTTGAAGTTGGCAAAAAACTGTTGGTGTGTGCGAACCACTTTGACACTGACTGTTTCACCAACTTGGGCCAGTACAAGGCATGAGTGGTCGGCAGACTTTTACTCAAAGGAATACATGCAGACCAAGGACATGTAAGTATACAAATAATGTGCTGTGTGTTTCTGTAGATTAGGCTGAACTCGTGCCTGATGTACTGTGTGTTTTGCCATTGAGAACAAGCTAAGGTTAGCGGCTAACCGCTAACGTTAGCTTCCCTGACCACACAAGTTAACGTTAGTGCTAAAGCAGAATCATTGTGTGTAGTACGTTTCTGATCTTGCACACTATGTAATGCGTGTCCCAGGGAAATGTCTGCATGTACAAGTATTTAGCTGTGTTTATTTAGCAATTTTACACGAACTAACCAAGCAGTGTCACATAGTACCAGCTAACGCTAACCGTGAGCTTTCAAGCTAATGCTAACCGCGAGCCCCTAGTTCGCGATCAACACGGTCTCCACATGCAAACCCAGAGGCGCGGTCAGTCAAGCAGTACATACACACACCCTCCGCCGGGTCTAAGCTTTCAGGATTTTGTGAAATAATGCATTTGAAAATGTTTTCTAAGCTGGAATATGTTGGCATAGGCCGGGGCAATACGAGTGTACTGTTGACTGCTACATAGAGCTTAGATTCTCTGCCCGGGCCGGGTCGGGCTGGGCCCTTGACCAAGCATTTGTGCTTTTTTGTTTTAAATAACTCAGCATAATGAGTATATTTCCAGCTAGGAAACACGCATCTCTCTCCTCCCTCCATTTTTGTGTTGCTGCGTGGTGTACACGTGAGTTATCCTCATGGCTAAAACGTGACTTGAGACGTACGTGACATCACTCCCAGAGACAAGAAGAAAGCAAAAATATATATTTTTACGAATGAAAATGACAATAATTGTAACGCACAGTGACTTCAATAAATAACTTCAATGTGATTACTGGTTTGGAAATATTAACGCTAGATTACTCGTTACTGAAATAAAGTGGTCGGATTAGAGTAATGTAAGGCGTTGCAGTCTTTAGTGCTTGAATTATACTGTAACAGTGCTGTCATGTGTTACTCCTATCCATATCTGGGAATGCTGTGCAGGTAAATTAAACTGTGATTACTTGTTGAGAACATTTGCCCATTTCTTGCAATTGTTTTCATGTTTGTCTTTTTACTGTTCAAGACTCTGACTGGCTGCACTGCATCACAATAAGAATGCTGATAGAGGGCAAGCCACCACATCATCAGGAGATCCTCTTTTCAAACTGAGCTTTCCAAAGTCCTGGAAGGGAGAGTGCAGAGCCAAACCCGTGAAGACAGACACGACATTCTGTAAGTTTTACAATCTTTTATTTGAACCTCTCAAATTAAAATAAACATGGACACACAGACATCACACAAAAGGTTGAACACAAACACTTAAAATCTGAATTCTTTTAAGATGGTTTTCAAAATAAATAATGAGAATGTATGAATGAGAAGTAATTAGGAGAAATAAGAGACACTTTACAACACTGCAGCACAAGGCTTTTTGGTTCTACTGCAGTTTTCCTGTAAACATGCATTTGTTTATTGCACTGCAGACTGCGGTGATGCTCTGTTGGACCTGATCTTCCAGAAGGTTTTCCAGGACCCTGCCCCATATGTGAAGGAGGTGCTGAAACTCATAATCCCTGAAGACCTCTCGGACCACACAGACAGGCAGCACAACTCTCACTCTCCGCCCCAGAGAGCACCAGCACCAGCTTACAAAGCTTATGTAGGCTATATTGGCTAAACACAATTCAATATAAAGTCAGCACTGAATGTTTACACCCATGGCAACTAGATACTTTCTTTGTTATTATTTTCATATTGATATTGAAGTTAATATATAAAGTCAAACTGTTTCACTTCAGATATGTATTTTCTTCTTATTATTTCATTCATGTCAACACATGTTTACAAATGTTTCTTACAATTAAAACATCTTTCCTAACTGTTCTGTGTTTTCATTGTTTGATATGTAATTTTCATGGTAATAAGTAAAAGATAATAAACTATAAACAATGTAAGATAGAAGAAGCAGTTATGTACTTTTAATCATAACACTTTTACGATAAATGAATAGTATTTATGTGACTAAAAGCTGACTGCACTATTCCCCTCAGACGTAAAGATTCATAGTCTGCCCGATAAATGTTCAGTGCATGTTGCAGTGCAGATACATTCAGGCAGACAGGTTACAGGCCAGGGTGGTCCACCATGCATGATGGTGTATCAGGAAGCTGCCGCAGTCTTCGTGTAACCTAGAAATTATGAAAGGTAAGTGAGTGACAATAGATTAGAGAAAAGAGAGCAAAATGACAACCTTGTTTGCCCAGTGTTTACACTTAATTGTGGTATTTCCAAACAGCAGATATTCTCAGGTTCTGTAGGCATTTGTTTACAATAGCCACAGGAACACCTGTTTTTATGCCGATTTTTTATTATTCATTGGAAACTATGATCACTAATCATGTCACATTGTTTCTTTGATAATATATATAAAGCTTATAAACCGTTTTAAATGGTTAAAAAACAATTCTGCTGGTAGACAGGTGATTGGAGGCAACTGTGGCCAGGCTGCTCTCATTCAGCTTTCGTACTAAAAACTACGAAAAGTAATGCACGATATTTTCGTATGTTTTCCTACGTATGCCACGTATGGTCACGTGACCGATGCGCTATATGCTGGTTCAGGCTGTGGCATACTGAAAACTACAGTTGAAAATTGCTGGCAGTAGCTAATTACAGGTCGTCACTGCAAATAAGAGCAGGTTCTCAATCAACTTACCTGGCTACATAAAGGTAAATAATAATATGGGGTTACACTTTTCTCTTGCAACTGCTTTTGCTAAATTGCATCCGCGTTACTACAACTTAACAGCAGTAAACACCAGTCGAGGTTTGGCTAAGCTTTATGATGTAAACACTCGAGGAGAAGAGGACTGTTAGCTGTAACAACGCGGGCAGACGGCCAGTAAGCCCGTAAAACTTTCGTTATCTGCAGTAACATAAAAGTAATGTCGAGGTAACAAACTTAACTACTGACCACTGAGAAACATCAATGTTCATTCTTGGCTGCTTACTTTCTTCTGGAGCCCCTTGTTGTTCTGGGTCGGACCGCAGTCTGTTGTCCGGCAGCCATTACTCCCAGAAACTCCGCCGTTGCCATGGTCACATGATGCCGTCCTCACGTCTTCCGCAGGCAGGAGGAGGTGGGCGGCACCGTGGGCGGCGCGCAGTAGCTCATTAGCATTTAAAGGGAAAGGCACTGAAACAGGCCACCTGGAGCAGGGCTGTGAAACTGGTGTTTCAAGAACCCTGCTGTGCTCAATGCTTCAGCTTTTTTTGACCAAAGCATGTTACTAACATTCCATTTAGACATCAAGGAACCATGTCAAGAAGCAGAAATGACCATAATATGGGACCTTTAAGTGTGACATCTTACTGAAACAAACAAACATGGAACATTTTCTCTGCAAGAAATACACCATACTATTGTAGAACCATCTAGCTGAAGCTGAGGGCAAGATATGCCTTGTCATATTTACTTGTCTATGTTTTGGTAGCTGTCCCCAGAGGAAAAATTTACTGCTCAAAGCTTGCTCTTCTGTAGCTCCGGAGACAAATTTGAGATTCTCATCTCAGCCTCATTTTAGTTTCTATTTTGACTCAAATGTTTCTCATATGTTTCTCCTAAAATTCACTAGGAGCAATAGGTGAGACAGAGTAATTAGAGGGAGTCATACTTGAGACTTAAGAGAGATACCTTGCTAATCTCAATTCAGTGTTTTAATGGCTCCTTTATTTCTCCTTGGAGAAGAAAATGAGCAATACTGGAGCTACTATGGAGCAATATGGCGCACACGCACGCACACACATGCACACACCTTACAAATACTGCAGCAACTAAACATTCTGAAGCACATACACACATATATATACATATACATATACATATATATATGTATATACATATACATATATATACATACATATACTATATATATATACATATATGTATACATATATATACATATATGTATATACATATATATACATATATGTATATACATATATATACATATATGTATGTATATATATATATATACATATATATATATATATATACATATACACATATATACACATACATATATATATATATACATATACACATATACACATATATATATATATATATATATATATATATATATATATATACACACACACATACATACATACATACATACATACACACACACACACCAACAGCCGTCAGGCTTTATAATTCTATAGCAAATGCAGACCTGCCAACCTTGAAATATTTTTATGAGTGCAAATGAGCTGACAGACAAATTGATTTCCCTTTTGCAATGAGTAATCTGAATCTTTATTCAAAGTATAGTAGTAAGAGTATTTTGAGTATTTCAAGTAGCTGTAATAACATTAACAATACAGGCAGCATTTGTAAACACAGGCTTTTTTTGAACATGGTTGTTTCAACAAATGTCTATCAGTATGCCACATCCAATACTTTACAGTGTTGTGGCCCTGATGCTGTGTTTCAAGTAGCTGTAATAATGACATAACTTTACAGTGCACATTGCACAACATTGCACAGCATTTAAAACAACATTTAAAAGGGGCTTTTTTTGAACATGGACATTTCAACAATGTCTATCAGTATGCCACATCCCATACTTTACAGTGTTGTGGCCCTGATGCAGTATTTCAAGTAGCTGTAATAATGTTAACAAGAACTTTACAGTGCACATTGCAAAACATTGCACAGCATTTAAAACATTAAAAAGGGGCTTTTTTTGAACATGGACATTTCAACGAAGGTTGCAATACTTTACAGTGCTGTGGCCCTGATGCGGCATTTGTTTATGAAGGCTTTTTTGACCTTACTTTTCTCCACCGGTGTCCATCCATCCAGGGTACTACAGCGCATGATGTAAGCTGCAAGAAGAAAAAAAACAGAGAAAAGAAAGCACAAATTACAAATGTCATAATGTAACAGCAGTTACAATGACAGTATTGAGAGTTTTTTTTAACCAGATGTCACATAATTCACATTGAAATATCTCTATGGTTCACACAAGGAAATTCAGTAAAACTGTGAGGTCACTGAAACAATCAAAACATTAAATGTAGCTATGTGATACATGGGGTTCCAACACATCAGAAACTATGCCAAATGTGGCCAGATATTGTGATGAATGTGAGAAGGGTCAGAAAAAAGAGGGGAAACCCAACTAGAAATAAAAAGTAGAATTACAACAAATTCATTTTTGAAAATAATTTGTGCTTCTTTATGTTATGTATTTTTACTGATGGATTTCCACAACCTTTCCATATTTCCATAAATTGTTAACAATGAGCAATGTACTTACCGTAATTTCCGGACTATAAGGCGCACCTGAATATAAGCCGCACCAGCCAATTTTAGGGAAAAACACAAATGTGTACATATACAAGCCGCACCCGATTATAAGCCGCAGGTGTTTTAGCGTTTAATTACCATATGTAAAGGCTCGTGCACAGAGGAGATTGTCGGGAAAGAGACTGCTGTTTGGGGAAGCTTCCATTTTATTAACATTTCAACAAACAAGTTGCATATTTGCATAACCTATGACCACGCAAACGTCAACACGCAAGAGTCAGAGACGCACAAACAGACGCACAAAGCTGCGGACTGGTTCGCACGGACAGTTAAAGACAACATGAATGTCATTTAATTCAACTAACAGCGAAGTAAAGTGAGAAACTTCTCGGTCAGACTGACAGACAGCTGTTAGCTCCGTTAGCACCGCCACCTGTCTGACTATGTGTTGTTAGCATAACAAACCTGAATCACTGACGTTGATGACGTCCACCGACAGAACAACGCGTTCCCTCGACGCAGAACTCCGAATGCTCAATGACGGTGTAGGGTCGACGACGTAGCTACGCTGTCGCCGCGACGCAAAGGCATAATAATAAACCAGGCGTTAAAGGTGAGGGACGTAACCTGTACAATCCATAGATTGAGGAGGTCCCCTAGTGGCCGTTAGCTGTAAAAATCCATAAATTAGCCGCACCGTTGTATAGGCCGCAGGGTTCAAAGCATGGGGAAAAAGTAGCGGCTTATAGTCCGGAAAGTACGGTACTTAGAATCCCATTGACTTTGAACTTATCCAGGACTGTCTTCCCATCTGGCACCTTCCCGTGCTTCCCAAAGGCCACAGCATTTCGGCACTCCTCTGCAGTAAAAAACTCATCAAAAAGAAGATGGAACAATCTGAGGCAGTCCTTCTTTGCTTCTGCATGTATTGCAGCCAGGCGGGTGGAAGACACGAATAGGCCACTTTCTGGATACAGCTCTTGCTTCCCAGATCTGTGTTTTGGAGCCCCAACACCAGCCTGAGGTTGGATCTTTTCCACTTTGTCCAGAAAGCTTTTTAATGCCTCGAGGTGTCACCACCTGTAACATAAAATATGAATTACCTTACAGGGACACAGAAGCAAAAATAAACTAAGGAAAAGGAAGAGACTAGTTTTTAAAAAATCAAGAGATTTCATGATGGGCTAAGATTTTTTACCAAATTGTTAAAAGCTTTTAAGTTTTAGTTTAATTTGGTACATTAGGAAAATTGTGAGAGAAAAAAGTAATAGTGTTAAAGGAACAATTAACTGCAACAGAGAGACAAAATGTACTTACTCATACTGCACAGCACATCCTGCAGTTTGGCATTCTCCTCCACTAATTTTTCCAGCTCTGCCTCGCATGCCCTACATGGCTTCCATGATCTGTCTTCTCTTGATTCAGGGAAACTGAAAATTGGCTCTCCAGATTCTGGAAGTGGATCACGCTCAATGATGAAAGTATCTGCAGATGACGAGCATGAAGAAGTCTCATGTTCAGACGTACTAGGCTTGCTCTGGTCCCCAAGAACAGCAGGTTTTTGGTTTTTACCAGGACTGTACAACATTTTGAGAACGCTTTCTTTGGGTGTTACAGTCGGAGCTGGTGGCTGTCTTTGGTGATCCAAATCCACCAAAACAGGTTGTTCTGACAGGTCTGAAGATGTGGGCAGTGCCGTGTGAGATTGGTGATGCTTTGGATACTGCGAAAGGTTGGAACAATGTGTGACTGGAGACAGAGTGAGTGCATACTGGTGGAGCGGCTGGACAGGTGGATGCGTATGTGGCGATGACTGGGAAACTGGAACCTGGTACTGTGGCCAGGCAGTTACAGGCTGGTGCTGTGGCTGGATAGGTAAAGATGACTCGGTAGGTGGAGGTTGGTACACTGGCCAGGTAGTTGGAGGCTGGATGACGTTGTGGTCCACAGTATTTGGATGATCCTGTACTGAGGTGGACTGACCTGCTTGAGGTAGTGATGGAAGGTTGTAAAATCGTTGAGCAGCTGCATCTCTTTTTTTCATGTCTTTCTTTGTGGCCTTCTTGGCATCCACTGTCTTTAAAACTGTTCCAACGAAGTCCACTGTGGCGGTGTAGAACTTGTTGTCGGACCATCTTGCAAGTACTTCTTCCCCTGGCTTCAGATCTCTAAGGCAGGTGGTGGGTTTATCATCTTTGCTTAGTATATCACAGGCATTAAAAATCTTTGCCGTGTATCCGTCTTCAAAGGACAAAAATACAAAAAGTCCTGAAAATGAACAGAGAGTAAATAAAGGAGATTTTGAGTAAACCAGTACAGGCTAAAAATCAATCTTACTTAAACATGCTACTATATCTTATTGGTCTCAATTCTAATCCTCTTAGACTTAGCAGTGATAAAAATTAATCTCTTCACATCAGCCACTAGCATTAACTTTATTCTTTTTGCATTTGCTTCACACTTCTTCACTCATGCGACACTTTACAATAACAATGTATTTGATTTGAATCAATGAAAGCTGGAAGGTTGGCTCATCTGACAGCTGTCAATAATGACATAACTCTCGTGAGATGAGTGAGAAAAAGACTAAAATTAATCTATTGGTTTGAGTAGATTAGTTGTGATTAACATTACTGTCAATCTGCTTTCAAAGACTAAAAAAAGACTATTGACTAAAACTAGACTAAAATACTTTGGATTTTCTTTGACTAAAACTAGACTAAAATGCCAAGACTTTTCGTCGACTAAAATGTGACTAAACAAAAAAGAATACAAGCTGACTAAATATGACTAAAACTTATAAGGGCATTTGACACAAGACTAAGACTAAAACTAAATTGAAAAATAGCCGACAAAATTAACACTGAGTAGCAAGCTAGTATGAAATGTTTATGTGTTGCCTGGCAACAGCCTTGTCTCCCTTCCAGTTGTGGAACTATTTCTGTTGGCGGAGCCAAATAAATGATTAAATAAACAAACAAATCATAATCTCTTGTAGTTTATTACTGTTCTAAAATGCGCTCGTAGCACTGTTGTAAAAAAGCAATATCACACGAGAGGGAGTGCTGTTGTACTGTATATCAGCACGGGTGTGATTCGGTCGTAGGCACGAGGCCGCAGGCCGAGTGCCGCAGATAATCACACTCGTGTGATATTGCTTAATTATACAATTATTGTTAAGCTTCCTAGTAGATTCCTTTCGCCTCCCAAGGACATAGCTTCAGGAAGGTGATGCCCCGAGGTTTTGTTTAACCCTATATGATTAATCAATAACTTGATAATACGATAATTTATGAATAGTGACCATAACTGGTCATGAATCATTATTCTCCATATACCCTACATTGTCAATACATTTTAAAGAATTAAATTCTATAATCTACAATAAAGCGGCAACAGAGTTTCTGTAGGTATCAACAATTAGAGACCTATTTGCAATTTCATGCCTATCCTGGAAAAAAGTTGCTACTTTTTCTGATGAGAGAATTTTATTTTATTTAAATAAAAACTTTTTAAATCAATTTCCCAGCCCCAAATGTAGTGATAATTTGACCAATAGAGTTGTAAAATTCTGTCACTAAAATGCATACAGTTTCAAGTGGGGGTTACTCTCACCTTTCTTGACATTTCTTTTTAAAAAATCCTATAAATCAATGTTTGCAGCTGAAGTTTGCCAATATATTGATAATAATAATCCAAGTGATAAGAGACCAGAGACTGGCAAAGATTTTGGTTTTTATAGTGTCCAAAGTAAGTTAGAAATGACAATCATGCCAAAAATTAGCTAAGCCATGTAGTGAAATGATAACTCAATTACCATCTGAGTCATCTTTGGGTGAGCCGGGGTCTGGTTCATAAAAACACATCTTCTTCGGTGGGTTTCGCGCTCTTTTGGGCATCTCTTTCTTGGTATTTCCTGCTGGGCCATCCATTCTGTTAAATACATAAAAGTACAATATTTTAATTATTTAAAAAGGTGGTTCAATGTCTTATTTTAGTTACTAGTTTTATCATGTCATTATATCTCATAATTTGGTACAGCAACTTGTTGAAACATTTGGACACAGAGATGTGTTACTGTAACCATATCAGACAACTCAGGAACTGAAAAACATGGTCTTTAAGAGGATATATCCTCTTAAATTTCAACACATAACAATTTTGTCCACAGCAAGCACTTTAAATATGCATGAGGCTCCAATGCAAATATCTTAATTACCAAAAATGCCATACATCATGTTAAGATTTGATCACCAAATCAAACTTGCTGTCTTGTTTGCTAATTATATAATAAAATATGATTAACCACCCACAGAAATCTGAAGAATTAATTATGAACACATGAATACGTATATAAAATTATGTTTAAGTCATGAAACAATAAGCAGTATGATCTGCTCTGAGATGCTGGAGGTGTGTGCTGGAGATGCTGAACTCTGTCCACCTGCCTGCAGAACTCCCTTTTAAACATACACCATTACAACAAGCCTTGTTTAGAGCAGTCTTGATAAACAACATGGATAATACTGAAAAAATAACATTCATTAGCCACTTCAATCTAATTCGGCACATATTTTGTAGGTAAATGTGGACTCCTTTCTAAATGACCAGCTAGCAGGCAATCCATCACAATCATCGTCGTGTTAATTTGAAAATTTTTTCAATGGAGTTCAGTATTATTTTACTCACTTCATTGTTTGTGAAAAAAAATCCCAAAGAGCATATTCTTTACATAAAGATATTACCACAATAAATTAAAACCAGTTAACGTTAGCTTACAGTTAATCATAACAAGTTCATGGCCATGTGTGGTCCGGGCCTCACTAGCTAAGTTAGCTTCACTATTAGCCGCATGTGCCGACCAGTTTCTTCGAAAAAAGTATCTCAACCAACATAAACACTCGCCACCTAAATGTTTGCAAAGTTTTACCCAAATTACGCTTTACAAAGATATCGCTTACCTTCTTTTACCTCCCGTAACGGTTCCTTCTGCCTCCATCTCTTTTTTTTCCTTCTGCCTCCCGCACTGGCGCACTCCAACCGTTAACGTAAGACTTTACGTCAGTCAGACCAAGAGTGCCAATCAATGACCAATCATGATGCAGCAATTGTGACTGATGGCGCTCTCTCCCAATGAAATGTTGACGGCATCATCTACTGGGTTCAAAGTTAACAACTTGTTTGCGCGAAATCTTTACAGTCTATGCGCCAAATGCAACTCGTTGAAGAAAACAAAGATGC
Organism: Diplodus puntazzo; assembly: GCA_963678695.2. NCBI lineage: Eukaryota > Metazoa > Chordata > Actinopteri > Spariformes > Sparidae > Diplodus > Diplodus puntazzo. Next base: position 27,291,607 of record OZ023174.1, read on the forward strand.
AGCTCCTGTAAGTGGTAAGCGTATAAAGCTACATTTTTTCTTTATGAGTTTATCATGTTTTAGTTGGTTTTGCATGTACATATGCAGTTATTTCTTGAGTTTTGTAAAGCCTCGTTTTAGTTTTTAATTTCAGTTAACTGAAATTATTATTTTTTTTTACTAGGGCCGGGATTTTATTGACTACACAACAATTTTTTTTTTTTTTATGAGCCGGCACCTATTTTTTACATTCATTATTTCGCCATTTCGCCAGTAAGATCTTGTGCATTTTAAAAATGTGAAATCAGTGTAACTTAACTACTAGCTTATTAATGTTACCGTGATCGTTTTCAATTTTGACTATGGTTTATTTATCTTTATTTAAATCAATTTCTCTTTAATAGGAAATGTTGCACATGTGTATAATTATTCCATTTCTGTAACCCTTTTTAGTCACAACAAATTGCATATCATATTTTGTGCACCACTATATGTAAACTTATAAATGTATGAACCTGTGCATTTTTTTCTGTCATTTTTTGTCATTCTTAGGTTCATTGTCCCTGCAGCTCCATTTTTGACACCAGTCAAGCATTAATATTGCTCTTCAATAGAAGATACAGATGATAGTGAGGTGAGTCTTTATTACACCACCTAGTAAAACACAAGCTTCACACTCTAACACCAACACTCACTCCACCCAAATTGACCACCTATGAGAAATTTGGGACCAATGTATTCGACAGCACTCTCGACCACCATTATCAAATAAGAGAATCTTCTAGAAGATATCTTAGAAGTTTAATCAATTATTTTAATCTTAATTGTTTATATATATATAATATATATATATATATATATATATATATATATATATATATATATATATATATATATATATATAGCAGGGCTGTACAGTGCGAGCATTTTACTCGCATATGCGCCTAAAAATAGATTGTGCGAATAGAAAAAATAAAAAGGGAGCACACATGCGAGTACGGATTTCAACCCTTTCAATCGCATTTTGCTCCTAAAATAAATCCATACAAAGTGGATCAAAGAAAATAAAATACAATTTTCGCGCATTCTGTATACAAATCGTCGTAGCCTACAACGTCTTTATTCTTTCAGACGCCTCCAAAACACCGAACTCTCATGATGACACGTGATGACGTCTCAGACTCATAAGCTGCACCTGACGTAGCTCACGCTACGCTAGTCGGATACTCGAGCGTAGCGGAGAAACTGAGTGACGGTGAAAAATGAAGAAAATCGAGTCGTATTTTTTTTAAAAACTAAGTGGAACCAAGGAGGGAGAGGACATTTGTGAGAGAAATGTGAGAGAAAATGTAGAATCTGGGATAACTGACAGTGTCGAGCCAGAGGCGTTTGAAACAGTTAGCGTTAGCACTAGTGCTAGCGACAGTACTAGCAAAGTTTACAAGTTTAAATCAGATTGGATCAAACTCTTCCCTTGGCTAGAGTTTGGGCTGGGCGATATTGCCGAAAACTATATCACGTTATAAGTTTTATTTTTTTTAACTTATTGTAGTAACGTGCGTTTGTCCGGTATGGTTGCCCGGCCGCGCGTTCGCGTGCGCGGTCAGTGTGACTGTTTGTGTAGCTTAGTACATGGGTGTACGGCATGTAGTATGCCAGGCTATGTATGTTATGTTAATATTTGTTGACCCCAGTCCCAGGGAGATAAGCAGTTGTTCTGCAACACTGCTTGTGGGGATCTTATAAAACTACAAACTATAAAACTATAAGCACTTTACAACATTGTTCTTTTTCATACAGGTGTGCGGAAATGATTGGACAAGTTGCCGATCTCTTGAAAGAGAGCCTAGCTGCTAAGCTGAGAACAGCAAAGCACCTTGCAGTTCTCATCGATGGAGGAACTGACATATCAAACACAGAGTGTGAGATTGTCTACGTGCGCCTGGTGGAGGGTGGGAAGCCAGTTACTCTCCTCGTTGGACAACAGACCCTTGAACACTCCCATGCCGTTGGTAGGTGGTCACTTTCTAGCAGCTAGATAGTAACCTTTATTTTTTTGTATAGTTTCATAAATGCATAATTGAGTCACTATCCTGATGGTTTTAAGGCTACAAAGGTCTTATTGTTTTTGTGTTGTCCTTCAAGGTGTTCTGGATGCAACCAAGGCTGCATTCAATGCAGTTTGCCCAGAGGACGATAGAGGGTCATGGATGAAGAAGCTGATCAGCTTCGGGGCAGATGGTGCCTCAGTGAATATGGGCCACCGTGGAGGAGTGATTGCTCTCCTGCAAAGAGAGGCAGGGGAGTATATTATCGCTATCCACTGCATGCCACACAGGTTTGTAACTGAAAAAATTGGTTATGTGGTAGCAGACATATATGCACATTTGTCACATGCGTGTGTGTGCACAAACACTAAATTATTTGTCAGTAAGATAAACAGGCACATGGACATACCAACTACTTGTGTAACAGAGAGGAGAAGAAGAAGAAGGTGGATAGTTTTTTTTTTTTACTATATTTTGGCTTTCACAGACTAGAGCTAGCAATCCTGACCCTCCAGAAGAAAGAACCAATGGTGTGCCAGGTGTACGATCTTCTTCATCTCGTGTGGAAGACCTACCACTTCAGTGGTAAGTCCAAGAGAGAGCTCCATCAACTAGGGCAAGAGCTTGGTGTGGATGTCTGCACACCGTCTTCTGTCAAAGGGACACGCTGGATCCCCCATGTCCACAGGGCACTCAAAGTGTTCCTGCTACAGGGAGCAGACAAGGACCTGGCCACAGACCATGGCCAGTACTCCACTGTTCTGCAGCACATGGAGCACCTGGCTGTTGCAGGTTCAGTGGAGGTTCAAGGAAGGGCAAAGAAGGTCAGTTTTACACAATACATAAAGCTAAAAAAAAATAGGTTTAAGTCAAAGTCAAATTTCAGACCTGAATGACTGGCAGGTGAGGAGGTTGCTAGGAATACAACACTTATTTTATATTGATCTACTCACTACTTCATAGGTAAAGAGAGGAATGGAGAGTGCACTTTTTTGTGTATTCTGCCATTTCCTGTCTGACATGTTCGAGGAGCTGTCTTCACTTAGCCTGACCCTGCAGAGAAATGACCTGATCCTCCCCCAAGCCATGTCAGAGCTGAGGAAGACTGTGACCAGACTAGAAGGACTTAAGTCTAGGGCAAAGTCAGGAGGCATGCTGGAGAAGATCCAGACCATGCTTGCTCAGCATGGCGATGATGATGAGTGCAGATTCCAGGTGTGTTAGGATGAGTTTGTTAGGATCTAAAGGGAAACGAAATGTTTAGAGCAGGAGTGTGAGAATCAGTCACTATATGAGAATGAGTGTAGGTCTATTCGATTTAAAGATTTGGAGAAATGCAGTCTTAAAACATTTTTTGTGTGCGATTGTCTCTCTCTCTCTCTCTCTCTCTCTCTCAAAGGGAATACCACTGAAGGGGAATCTGACAGGTCTCACAGACCTCACCCATCCCCAGCTGAAGAAGCACATTGAGGCGGCCATCAACATCAGTGTGACTGAGCTAAAAGCCAGGTTCGGTGGGCTCCTGAATGATGAGGCTGAAGTCAAGACCCCGGTGCAGGCCTTCAGAGTCTTCAACCATGACACATGGCCAGATGACCAGGGCAGCCTTCTGACCTTTGGTGATGATGGTGTGGCAGACTTGACAAGGCATTTCAGAGAGCCTCTTGAGAGGTAAGAATGTATTTTGCACTGCTGTGCCATGTGATGCGAACAATGATGTTTGAGGATTTGCTCACTCCCTCTGTTAAATTTCTACAGATCAGGGTGTGACCTGGCGGCTGTTCAGGACGAGTGGCAGGGACTGAAGATCTTGGTCAGTCAAACTTTCAAGGACAAGTCCTACAGTGGCCTGTGGGAGACCATGCTGACCAAGGAGCCATACAGGGAGGATTACAAGGTAAGCAAACACTGCTGAGTGTTTGTATGCTGCAGTGCCCTCCTATTATTGGTGGTTATAGATGAGATAAGTAAGGCCTATCTTGATCCCCCTAGAACATACTGGCGTTGGTGCAGCTGATGCTGGTGCTGCCCATTTCCGCTGCCCAGTGCGAGAGGGGCTTCTCTGCTCAGAACCGCATAAAAAGCTCCAAAAGAAGCAGCCTTGCGGTCTCCACCACTGAAGACCTCATGAGGATCACCCTGGAGGGGCCAAATCTTGAGGACTATGATCCAAGTCCTGCTGTAGACCGCTGGATAAACTCAGCCAAGCGTGCCAGGCGACTTGACTACAGAAAGATGTGGGACAGGGATGTTCTCTGTGTTTGAGGGTTGCAGTAGGCCTTATTATGGCACTATGTTTATATTTTTGAGTGCACGTGTGTTAATAAATAAACTGTGTTGTTTGAGAAATTTCATAGTGCTCCTAAATTTTTTCTGTGCTCCTAAATTTTTTCATTTAGGAGCACCTGTGCTCTTAGTGAAAAAGCTAAGCGTACAGCCCTGTATATACATACAGTATATACACACAGTATATATATATATATATATATATATATATATATATATATATATATATATACAGTATGTATGTTATGGCATGCCGTTCAGGAAATTAACATTTGAATATATTGAATTAAACTCTGAATATATTGAATGAAACTCTGAATATATTGAATGAAACTCTGAATATATTGATTGAACCCTGAATATATGGAATGAAGTCTGAATATATTGAATGAAACTCTGAATATATTGATTGAACCTTGAATATATTGAATGAAATATGGAATGAAACTTGACTGACGTCATCAAGGCACTTCCGTGATCTTGTTTGTTAAAGTGTAAGATGTGTAGGCTACGGTATGCTGCTACAATAAGCGAGTGACAGTAGCCAGCTCGGAATCTCGTAGCAGCAGCGCCTTGAGGCTCCCGTTGCGGGCGATGGTCGGGTCTCGGCGTTTTTACTCGGACAGTAATTCCTTTTCTTTGCGGTCCTGACAACTGTTGCTGCTGTCAGGGGCTGCACAGTTGAGCCCAAGACGGACGTTATTTCCGAGAGGAGGGGCCATCACCAAACCACGTTGTCACATTATACGAGTAGCAGATACGAGTCCAGCTCTGATTCTGAATATTTTGAATACACACTTAGCAGCGAAGAAAAGTAAATAGTCGGGGTGAGACGCTGGAACGTCGGGACCGCCACCGGCTGCAGGTGTTGTGCCTAAAAGAGGCTGCCTGCCGAAAAACGACTGTCCCCACAAGCAGTCTCTTTTCGGCACAACACAGGCTGTGGCCGAGCAGAGCTGGTGGAGCCGAGTGGGGTGAAGCTGCAGTACTGGAGGCTGCAGTTTTCACTTTCATTGACGGCCGACACCCCGGTGCATCAACTAGACTGTGTGTCCTTTCTCTCACTGTTACCTAGACACACAAATAGCCTATGGTGAAATCTTTGCTTTAGCAATTTCACAAATAAAATGAAACGTTCAATTCAATAGTGGGTGTCAGTTTATGTTGCCTAATAGGCTAATGCCTTGATGACGTCAGTCAAGTTTCATTCAATATATTCAGAGTTTCATTCAATATATTCAGAGTTCATTCCATATATTCAAGGTTAATTCAATATATTCAGAGTTTCATTCAATATATTCGGAGTTTCACTCAATATATTCAGAGTTTCACTCATTATATTCAGAGTTTCAGTCAATATATTCAGAGTTTCATTCAATATATTCAGAGTTTCACTCAATATATTCAGAGTTTCACTCAATATATTCAGAGTTTCATTCAATATATTCAGAGTTTCACTCAATATATTCAGAGTTTCACTCAATATATTCAGAGTTTCATTCAATATAGTCAGAGTTTCATTCCATATATTCAGTTTCATTCCATATATTCAGAGTTTCACTCAATATATTCAGAGTTTCATTCAATATATTGAAATGTTAATTTCCTGAACGCCATGCCATAGTATGTGTATATATATATATTGTACTATGAATATATGTATGTTTCAAGTGTGTATCTCTACTGTTGAAATTTTTTCAGGCAACCAGTTGGGCACATTTGAAAATGGCACAGAGGAACAACTCACGCTGGAGGAGAAAAGTGAAGAGCCAACAAAATACTTGCAAAAGATACAGAAGAAAGGTAAGGAAATTTACATTTTATTATGTGTTTATTGTCAATTGCAGTGATTGAATATAAGTACATTTACTCAAGTGTTGGTACTTAACTTGCCACTTAATATTTCCACTCCACTACATTTTGGAGACAAATATTTTATTGTTTACTCCACTACATTTATTTGATTACTATAGTTTTTATTTACCTTACAGACTGTATGAAGAATCAGCGCCAAAGCACCACATTTATCTAAATGATTTAACTGATGCAAATAGTCAGATAAATGGTTTAATATCAGATCTGGTAATTGGCCATGTCAATAATCAGCCCACCTCCGGTACACAGTACATGTAAATATATATGTAATTTACTTTACTAGTTTTGACACTTAAGTATCACCTCTGAAACAGATTCAATAAAAAATATTAACATTTTAATCAACATGAAAGGGCGATTTATAGCAGGATTTGCCATATACTGCATTGGTTTTACCCAGGTATGCCTAATAAAATTGCATGCGAGTATTAAATATGTTAAATGTATTATTCTCTGTTTTCAGCAGGACCCACAAGGACTGGAGAACAGAGGTAATGAATGTGCAAAAATTTAAACAACTCTGTTAGACATGTAAGAAATTGCATGTTGTAAAGCTTTACATTTTGATTGATTGCAGTCTAATTTCAAAGAAAAGTTAATGTATCCAATAAATCACTGTAACTTATGTGAGACTTGTGAACCTCACTTGGTTTGTCAAGGTTACTGGCAGTTCAGGTGACTAAATAATGTAGTAATTAGTAATGTGTTTAGCAGAAGTATAGTGAAAAATAAACATGTCTAGTATACTGCTTTGCAACAATTGGTGTAAATGAGTCATTGCTATAAGTAAACAAACTTGCAAAATACATTGGAACTTTTTTTTCTAGAATCAACACACTCGAGGTCAGATGACTGCCGCACCGAGCAAGAGACCAGTTCCGCTAATCTGGAAGCTGATGACGTTGCGGATCTGGAGGACTCTTCGATCACAAATTTGTGTGACCTCCATAACACAAACCATACATTCCAGTGCAATGGACACACAAGTGAGATGCATCACTCTGGACTTAATGTTGAATCAGATCCTGAAGAGCCTTTTCACATAGATACATTTGCTGATCACCTACCTGAATTTGTTGAAGAAGGGACTTTAGATGAAAATGTGTTATTTGAGGATGACCTGTCATTTGATGATGACCTATCATTTGAGGACGGTTTAGGGCTAAACCAAGAGGAGGGAACAGAACCCAGAAGCCCTACAAACACTGGAGATCATCCAATTTACAGAGATGCGCCAATTTCTGTTGCAGAGAGTCTTCTCCTCATAATGACTTTTGCAAAAAGACACAAAATAACAGGAAAAGCTCTCAGTGACTTGCTTACTCTAATCTCTCTGCACTGCCCCTCTGATATCCAGACTGAATGTCTTCAGAATTTACACAAATTTAAACAATTTTTTGACGATTCCTCCTCTCCGCTTTTGCACAAATACTGTAGTGCATGCTTTATGACTGTTGAGAGTACAGACAACCAGTGTAAAACCTGTGAAGCCAATGTGTTGATGGAGGGGTCAACTTCCTATTTCATTGAGGTTCCCATTGAAGCACAACTGAAGAGATTGTTTGCTAAGGAAGGTTTTGAAGAAAAACTTATGTTCAGGTTTAATAGACATAAAAAGTGTCATGACAGTATTGAGGACATATATGACGGAGAAGCCTATCAGAAATTGACTACTTGTAATGGCCCTCTCAGTGATCCCAGAAACATTTCTTTAATGTGGAACACTGATGGCATTCCCATTTTTAAGTCTTCAAAGTTTTCTGTGTGGCCTTTTTATTGTGTCATAAACGAGTTAAACTTTGTTGAACGCACTAAACGAGAAAACATGATATTTGCAGGTCTTTGGTTTGGGGACTCAAAGCCGTCAATGTTGACATTCCTTGAACCACTATGTGACACTCTGAACAAAATCGAAAGAGATGGAATTTCTGTTCAGTTTGCAGGAGCTCAAGAGCCTTTCATATGCAAAGCCTTTACCATTGCAGGGACCTGCGATCTGCCTGCAAAAGCATTGGTACTTAATACTGTTCAATTCAATGGACAGTTTGGGTGTCAAAAGTGTGAACAGCCAGGTCAAACAGTAAAGACAGGAGAAAGAGGTCATGTCCATGCCTTTCCTTTCCAGAAGACAGATCCAAAAGGCCCGCCTCGTACCCACAAGGGGTTTGTAGATAATGCTAAGATGGCCTATGATTCCAACAGCATTGTACGTGGGGTGAAGGGACCTACCTTTCTCAGTAGACTAAAAAGCTATGATTTGGTCTTGGGTACAGGTATAGACTATATGCACTCTGTACTACTGGGAGCAATGCGTCTATTGATGTTTTTGTGGTTTTCCACAGAGTTTTCCCGATGTGCATTCAGTATGGTTAGGTCAGTCAGAGAAGTTGACAAACGCATGAAAGAAATAAGACCACCATTTTTGATTAGATTCCCTCGTTCTGTGTCTTCTCACAGAATGTTCTTTAAAGCATCTGAGTATCGGTCCATTTTGCTGTTTTTTGGGCCAGTTGTATTCCGGGGCATTCTTGCAGGCCTGTACTACAGCCATTTCCTGCTCCCTAGTGAAGCGATCTTCATTCTTATGATGGAGTCAATAACCCCTGCGCAAATAGATCATGCTGAAAAACTACTTTGGAATTTCTGTTCTCAAATGAGTGGACTTTATGGTGAACGATACATGACAGCCAATATCCACTTACTTGTCCATTTAGCAGATAGTGTAAGAGCTCTTGGACCTCTGTGGACACACTCTTGCTTTCACTTTGAAGACAATAATGGGTACTTACTTCGTCTTATACATGGGACCCAGAATATACCTGTCCAAATGGTTAATGCTGTAAAGACTATACAATCTCTCCCTAGCATCACACAAAACATAAAGCTGAACACAGTAGCTACTGAGTTTTTGGCCAGAATGACAAATGGCATTAGTTATCAAGCTAGTAATGTTGTCAATAGTGTGGCCATGATAGGAGCATCATTCAACAGACGTCTTGAACCTGATGATATGTCTCTTCTGGAACAGTTTCTTGGTCAGGGTTTATATACTAATGTTGTCAAGGCATATAACAGAGCTCAAATAGGGAAAACGGTTTACACTTCCAAGCAGTATGTCAAAGCCAAAAGACGGAACAATTCCACAGTGTTATTTTGTGATGGTATGCAGATCAAATACGGCCAGATTGAATTATTGTGTTCCTACAAAGAAACCAGTGAAGGTCAAAATGAGATGAATCTTGTATTTGTGAATGAATTTGCAGTTGCAGGCATAGATCTTCTAAAGGACACTTTAACAGGTGGGACATGTTTCCATATTGTGAGCCTCTTGGAAGTTCCTGTAAAAAGGACAGTAGTTGGACTTGAAAGTATTTTGGGAAAGTTGATGTTCATTGATCTGTCCTCAATGCCTGGTATTGTGTTTGCTGCACATTTCCCTAACAAACTTGAAAGGGACTAAACATATTATGAACTCAAAGACATGATATTATTGTGAACAGAAGAGCCCATGATTTCTCCAACTAGTAGAAATTCCTTACTGAAAATGTAAAGTCTCAAGTTGATGGGCAGATAGTGTTGTAATGCCATACCAAGACAAATGTCAGTGATCTCAACAGTTTTATTAATCTATTACCACACAAATAGGTCACTTTGGGGCTTAACATGAGAAGATACAGACATCTGAATATACTACATTGACACCACTAATGGTCTGAGTTTTTGAAATTTTTGTTGGCATTTTGTAAAATACATTTCTGCAATGCAAATGTCAAAAGTGACTTTCTGTTTACTGTTTTGATCGTTATTTTCCTAACTATTTCACAAATGTGTTCACTATTGGAGGCAATGGTAGTGGTAGTAGTATGTTTAAGTGATAAAAAGTGCTATATTCTGATATTGGACTTTGTTGAAATAGTAACTTTATTGCTCTCAAATTACCAATAAATGACTGTTGTTTTTATTTTACGTTTTATGTGGTTCATGAAAAAAACCTGAATTATGTGCATTGGAATACTTACAGTTATTCATAGAAAATGTAATTAATATAAAAACAGAAGGTCTTTGCAACCTACAATCATAAATTTTCAATCAATTCATTCTGAGTACAGTTATACAGAATTTAAAAAAAAAATCATGTGGATTACAATAAAGTCAACATGATTACAAACAACCAAAACATTGATCTAAGTCTGAGAAATCAATGAGTGCTTTTGGAGAGCTCTGCATTTGTTCTGTCTGAGCTTAGTATGAGATGGATAAACTGAAGCTAGAATGAGAATAGATTGAGTTTATAGAGAGAGCTCTCTGATTTCTCTGTATGATATCACAAAGAGACATACAATTTGAGAAACTCTGAGAATTATATTAGAGCTTGTTGAGATCTCTTCTGAAACTTAAAAGGAGACTAAATTGAGATTTACTGCATCTTATTGCTCTGGAGAAAAAGATGAGACACAGGAGAAATAACCCTTAGTCTCAGTTTGCTGTCACACAGATCTAGTTGTCTAGGAGAAGTAAATGAAACATTTTTGAGATCTCTTTTTGATGTCATGTTTGATGTAGATTCACTGTCTGCTTTACGTTTACTGGGAGTCTTGCTACAAACCTGTCCATGCTTTGCTAGCAGCGCCTCATTGACTCCACTTTAAAATACACTACTTTGGAGTAACATTGTGGAAAAACACATTTGTCAGTGAGGAGGCAGCCAACTTTGATACATCTGTATCTGTTCAACCAACCAAATTATCTGTATTAGAGTCCGTGCTTGGAACGGGTGGGGCTTATAATGGAAGTGGGTACTTCTTAAACCCAAAGGTGGTGATTTAAGCCTGAGATGTAAATGGGTTTGTCAAAAGTTGTTGAATTTTTATTCATTAGAAAAAAAAATATTCACTCAACCCTCTTTTATAGCTGCACCTTGGTTTATCTGTTACTTGAATATGTATTATACATTTATTATTCAATTAAATGGCAAATGGACAACATATTCCTCCTCTAGCTCATCTCTATTCCATGCTCTAACTCCATGACAGGTCTCTTTTCTGGGGTGAAGTCCCTGTCTGTCCTCTCCACGTAACGCTGCAGGGTGCTGTAATACTGCTCGCTCCTGGAAAAGGTGTAGAGTGAAGAGATCTCCTCCCATGCCTTGTGGTTAGGGAAAGGGAATGGTTCAGGGTCTTTATTCTCAAAGAAGCTCTGCAGGTTTCTCTCAGCCAGCTTGGTAGCGTAGTCCACAGCAAATACATCAAAGCGCTCCTTCTCTTTTTCAACATAGCGTTTCCAGAATGTGAGCTGCAGGAAGCTGACTTTGGAGCGACAGTTTGTGCAGCAGGTACCCAGGAGGCCCACGATGGAGGCGATAATGACAATACACCAGCCCAGGATCTGCAGACAAACACAAATTATATAAACTTAAACTTACTCCACACTATAAAATCCCCCCCAGAGAATACCTTCTGTATATAGCTAAATACATTCAGTTGATTATTAGCTCCTGTCTCAACATCTGCTATACTGATAATGGCGCTGTGAGTATGCAAAGCCAGGGGATATCAACTGTACATCACCTTCAGGCCTGTACTGCATAAAACAACATTTTATTGAAAATGTATTCACATATGAAATGGTTGTGACCAAACATGAACACAATGTCCACTCCATTAATTACTCGATGCCCATTTTATAAACAAAACTTTATTTGTCCCTTGGGACAAATGATGAAGAACATGGTTTTGTCTGTTAAAGAAAAATATCTGTCAACTAACACTGTGTACAATGTCTACAAAAAACAATGTTTGAGTTAGTTAGATGTGATGGTTTGTCCCAAAGCCTGTAAAAACTTTTGCATGATGTCTGCTGTGGCTGCAAATGAGCTTTTTGAAGTCTGGGAAAGTAGCCCTGGTGATGTCATTGTGATGTCATCATTATCAGTAATCATTATTTTTTTAGCAGTACAGAGTTTAGGAAATTAAGGGAAACCCCATGTTTAGACTGATGTCAGCAAAACTCTACATGATGACTGAATTCATGATCACTGAAATATCCGTCTACACCATCCATCCATACTTTATGTGCAGTTTCCTTTTGATATGTGTGACTAATCCTAATACATTTTCCATCAAAACTGAGGTTAACTTTGTTACAGTAGCATGGCCCAAGGAGCGGTTAAAGGAGAGAGAGTGAGGCACTGGTTGCACTCAGGGTAGACAATGTAGGCGATCAGAGCAGATGAAAAAGGGTGGCAATGATGTCGTATAGTAGCAGTGAATGTACGTTGCAGGTTACAGTTCGCCCAGGAATTCAGACCTGAGTCTGTAGGATTACATACATCTGCACACTCTGCTCTGCCCAGGTTGTAAACTGCAGATGCACATATTTATCCACAGCCTTTTTAATGGAACAATCTTTTGTTTACATGCGTTTTGTCCCAAAAAATGAACTTGAAGCGTAATGAAATGCTTAAAGTTGCAAATCAGGATTAGCATCCTGTTAGGATGGAAAGTCTAGTTAAGTGACTGGATACACCAGGTAGAATATGGTGGAGGATTTTATGCTCCAAATCCAGAGAGAACATTATACTATTTTTACAGCCTAAATTGTACTCCCTATGAGTAATCTAATCCTCATTTTTATTTGGACTGTAGCTGAATGCTCACACAGACCCACATGTGTCTCTTACCTGTGACTGGGCTCTGAACATTAGCAGCAGCTCCATGCGCTCTTCACTGGACAGTTTGGACCGGTCACAGGGTACTCTGGCCAGCTCCTCCCGACACTTCATGGTCTTATTTTTACAGAACAGATCCACCACAAGGTTATCATCGAGACCGCTGACAGCACACTCATAAAAGGTCCCATTGAGCAGGGCGACAGACAGCCACATGATAGGAGCCACACAAGCCCCGGTGAAGATGTTCATGAGCACCCTGAGGCAGCCAAAGCAGTTCCCACGGGGGCAAAGCTTCATGGGATTGAGGCAGCAGCCAGTATAGAGCCTCCACAACCTAGTGCTGAAGAACAGACCCATGACCAGCAGGACTGCAGCCGGGCCCAGCAGGAAGGTCAGCCCGTAGGCGAAGTTCTGGTCGTGATTGCATGGGCACTGAAAGGAGACCATGGAGAAGATTCGCTCCCCACCTATAGTCAGGAGAGCCATGAAACTGTAGCCAATGGTGGCTTTCTGGTTCATGAAGAAACGCAGGATAGTCTGGAAGTTATCCATAGTTTCAGCAGGAAGGTTTTGTACACAATCTGAAAGAGATTAAACAAAGTTAAAGACAGCCAGTGAAAAGTGAAAAAGTTGACGATGTTGAAAGTTGTCTTTGCAGCCTGCAGTCATTTCCTGGCCGCTGTTCTCTCACAGCTGAAGACAAAACACATCTGCCAAGCCTGTCTGTGCCCCTCCCTTAGCTCTCTTCAGGCTCCTCCTTTTGTCAATCTGATGCTCCCTCCCACCAAATGTTACTCCACACACATTACATAGTCCTTATCCAAAGGAATGCCCCTGCAGCACTGTCAAAGCAAAGGTACGGCCCCTGTGTTGTGAAGTTACAACCCTCCACTTCTCTTTCTGTTTACATGTACATCCCTTTATTAACGGATCTTTATATGCTTTGCTCTTCAGCTCTGTGGTGGGACAGTCATTTGCAAAAATCCTGCTGGTCCAGTTTTTGAGATAACTAGTTTGTGTCATGTGACAGCAATGTTTGGGAATGCAGCCTCAAGCTATTCATACTGGCAAAAATAAAAAGGCAAACAACTGAAAAACTGTCTGACAGCTGTATTTCTCGTCATACACATGGATTTGATGTCAACAAAGTCTCAATTCTGCATGTCAGCGGTGACTATTCAACAGATAAAAAATCTACCAATTTTATCTGGAATAACAAAAAGAGGAGGAACGTACATACGGTAAATCATGCAGAATGAGATCATTCATTCATTCTACTGAAATGTTTCCATAGAGAACATACCATTGTTGTAGAGACAGACACACAGTCAGTATCAGCTGCAGAGGCTGAGGAAGAATGAGGAAGTGATCCAATCCTCTTGGTGGTTTTTCTGTTTTCCATTAGTGCAGGAGTGACTGCTCATACTAATACACTCTGAGTGCGTTATACAGGAAGCTGTAAACTATCCTCTGCACAAATGAATCACATCATTTTCTGCTAGTTCTAACACCATCATTAATCTTTTTTACTTTAACAGGACTGTGTACAGAGTGTCATAAATTAACAATAAAGCTTCTAATTTTATAACTGAGGCTCAAAAACAGGATGTGGGCATTTACTGCATATGCCATCTATGTGAAGTGTACAGGACGTGGTTGAGTGGAAAAATATTACGCACTTCCTGTTTAAGCCCAGAAATGGTAAACCAGTCATTTGGTGTACATGAGGCTCACATGAATATCTGACTTTACTCTCTGTCTCAGTGTTACTCATGTAGTAATGTAGTTAATACTCCAGAGTAGTCATAGGTCTTAGAGTCAACAAGCAAACGGGCGTCATGGCTAATGTGATCCCATCAAAGGATGATATTTAGTGTCCTATGCTCTACACATTCACATGGTGAAAGTGAATTCTGTTTCGTCAGGAGAGTTACGTGAATGGGAACATTTAAAATGACTGAAAGCAGCCTCTCTAATAACTAAATCAGAGTGTGCGCAAGTTGTTAACCCACCTACGTAAGCACATCTTACAATCTGAATAATGCACCTTTAAAATAGCAGTAAAAATATGCACATTTGACTTTTTTTTTCTCCCTCAAGTCAGCAGTGAACCATCGTTGTGCCTGACCATATGTTATTTTAAGGCCAACACACAAATGGTACCCAGATAGTAAAATAGGGCAGTATCTGGGAAAATTACAAGTGCATCCATCAGAAACTTGCAATGACACTTGTGCTGTGTGCCACTTTGCATCTTCTGTTTCAGTTGAGAGATCCCTGGCAGCAGAAATGACACATTTTTTGTTTAAATATTTACATCAATTGCCATCATTAGGTCAGAATTTGAAGAGAGAGAGTGGGTGCTGCTATTTACTTTGTACTGAGCGCTAATTAGAAAATGTTACCATGCTTTCATTTTAAACAAAGATGGGAAACCCTTTAAAGAATATACCTGCTATCTATTGTCATTGTTAGCACTTAGCTCAAAGCATTACTGTGTCTAAGCTGCTGGTAGGGCTGTAGGCCCAGAAGGAAAAAAAAACACACACAGCATGTCATACTGCAGAGAATGGATTCACACTAGATCCGGTGTTGCAGTGAAAATGCAGAATCCCCATTGCTTTTAATGGGGGTAGTGTGTTTTGGATGGTTGAGATGGAGTCAACTTATGGAGGCCAACATCACGTCTCATGGCTTGCTATGCGCGTGTAGCTTAGCATCTTATGTCATCAACCAAGCTTGGCTTCTGGTGTTACAAGAGTGGGGTGGCAGTTTGTGGTAAGTGAGTGGAGAGTGATTGACAGTGGCTGAGCGCAGAGCAGACTGTCATGATTCTCATTTTGGGTTTATGGTGACCTGTTTTATTTTGTATTTTGCCCTCATGTGTTTGTCTTGCTATGTCTTATTTCCTCCTAGAATTGTCATTTTCAATTTGTTTTCTTGCTGTCCACACCTGCCTTGTCTCCTTCCAGTGTTTTTCCATTACTTCTCCTCACCTGTGCTTTTTCCCACCTCACTCCACCTACACCTCATCCCCTCGTTAGTGTGTGTGTAGTCTTTTTTGTTCCCTCTTGTCTTTGTCAGATCGTTCTGTTCTCTCCTTTGTTTCACCAGAGCCTGTTTTCTCCAGTGTTTTCTATTCCCTGTGGTAGGTTTTCTGTTTTTGTTCCTAGCATTATTTTTCCACTTTATTCCCCGTGTTTTTCTTTAGTTGTACTTTGCTTTTCTTTGTTGGTACTTTCTTTCTTTGTTACTTTTGTATTTTTTGTATTTCATGTATTTACATTAAAGGTTTATCTTGAGTTCCTTATCCAGCCTGTCTCCCTTGTGTTTCTGCGTTTGAGTCTTTACCGGAGAAAATGGACAACATAGCAGAGAAGTTGTCTGGTTGCAGTAAATGTACAGTACATATTACAGTTTGAATGAATAAACTCTGAAATCAGATCCTTACTACTTCACTACTCAGTTCCCCTCCAACCAGGCTCTGTTCCAAGATGACATCAAGTTATTTAAGTAAATAGTTATGTTGCACTTTGGCACTCATTGTTCGTAAGTACCAGCCTAGTGTTGCATCCATCCATCCCTGGACACTTCCTCCAGCTCCTCTGGGAGGATCCCGAGGCGTTCCCAGGCCAGCCGAGCGACATAGTCACTCCAGCGTGTCTTGGGTCTTCCTCGGGGTCTCCTCTCGGCGGGACATGCCAGGAACACCTCCCGAGGAAGGCGTCCCGGGGGCATCCGAAACAGATGCCCGAGCCACCTCAGCTGGCTCCTCTCGATGTGGAGGAGCAGGGGCTCTACTCCGAGCTCCTCCTGGGTGACAGAGCTCCTGACCCAAAGTTCATGACCATAGGTGAGGGTTGGAATGTAGATTGACTGGTAAATCGAGAGCTTTGCCTTTCGGCTCAGCTCTCTCTTCACCACGACAGACCGATACAACGACCGCATTACTGCGGCCGCTGCACCGATCCGCCTATCAATCTCACGCTCCATCCTTCCCTCACTCGTGAACAAGACCCCAAGATACTTAAACTCCTCCACTTGAGGCAGGAGCTCTCCCCCAACCCGGAGGGAGCAAGCCACCTTTTTCCGGTCGAGAACCATGGCCCCGGACTTGGAGTTGCTGATTCTCATCCCAGCCGCTTCAGACTCGGCTGCAAACCGCCCCAGGACATGCTGGAGGTCCTGGCTCGAAGGAGCCAACAACACCACATCATCTGCGAAAAGCAGAAATGAGATCCAGCAGCTCCCGAACCAGATCCCCTCCGGCCCGTGGCTGCGCCTAGAAATTCTGTCCATAAAAATAATGTGTTGCAGTCAAGCCTAAACTGTTGTTATTTTAGGTAATATTGCACTGAGACCTGCTTTGTCCACAGTTGTTACCCTCTAGTTAATATTTCTTGCTGCACATATGACCACAGTGAATGTGTAGCATATAGTGTGAGAATGAACATACTTGATATTGTGACCGAGCGGTTGTAATTGCGCCAATACTTAGAGATAATAAAATAAAGATACGGGGAAACTCCATTCACTGAATGGGTCACACATTATTCAACAGCACTCCCACCTCGAACATCCAAGAAACATTCATTCCACACATACTTCCGTTCTGTTCCTTCAACTTAAAAGTACTCCACAAGAAATGGGTTACATACCTCCCCTCCTCTGAAAAGAAACGTCCCCGGTTGTCCAGTCCCCATAAGATAGTCGTTCTTCCTGCTGCGAGTAAACCTGAAGAGGGGAAGCTGGGAGGCAACTTGACGACTTGGGGAACCGGGCTCTGCGCGTTTGGCATTGGATGCACTGCTCACATCACTGTTAAATATCTTTGAATATGGAGGGACAATAACAAGTTTGCCTTGCCCGTTCCCCTACTCGCGCCGCAGAAAAGTGTGCCATAAAAAAAAAATATATCATGTGACTACGGACAGGTGAACTCTTAGTATTAGCGGTGACTCGCGAGACCAATTTAACCCCTTAAAAAAGAAGAAAAGACAAGCTGCAAAATAACACAAAGAGGAGGAATATCGGTGTTAACTGGATGACCCAGGAGCGGGTGACAAGACAGAGAATTAAAGATCAAATCTCTGCAAAAAACACTATGATTGTAAAGAAAATGAGCGTACATGATGCCGACGCAGGTGAGGAGGCTCCAGCGTGGGCGAAAAGTTTGTTCAGCTCATTTCAAAGTAATCAAGAGTCTATGACAGTCAAACTTGATGAGATATGCTCCTCTATCCGAATATTATCAAAAGACTTTAAAGCTGTGCAGCACAGGGTCACAAATATAGAAAAACGCATAAGCACCCTGGAAGATGATCTGGGAAAGGAGAAATCTGTGGTGCATGAGCTCTCCAAAAAAGTGACTTTGCTGTGTGATCGGCTGGATAATCTTGAGTCGCACAGCAGAAGGAATAATATCATGATCATAGGCATCAAAGAAGGCATGGAGACCGGGGATCTGACTGGGCTGCTGGTACGCATATTTCGTTATGTTTTGGGCGCGGGTGAAAGTGACCCTGTGCCTGAGGTGGATCGGGCTCACAGAGTGCTGCGCCCGCGGCCTAACCCTGAGGATCCACCACGCAACATTATAGTATGGCTGCTAAGATTGGGAGATAAACAGAAGATAATGACTGCAGCAATAAAGAAAAAGACTCTCTTCTGGGAAGATCGACCTTTTTACATCCGACAGGATCTGACAGCTGCGGTGAGGAGACAACGCAGAGAATACAACGATATAATCCAAGAACTTAAAAGGCAGAAGTTAAGATGCAGGATACTTCATCCTGCCCGGCTACTGGTGACTATTGATGGAGAGAAGTTGATTTACAACACACCTGAGGCAGCACGGACAGAGCTGGAGAAGAGGCTGCAGCAGATCCACTGGACCAGCGCACCTGACGTCGGTCCGTGACGACCTCATACAGTGAGTTTCTGACACAGACTCCCTTTTGTTTTTCTTTTGTTTAAAGATCCTATATCTGTTTTACTAAAATATAGACAATAGGATACAAAGACTTGGTTATATATTTTGTGGCTCGAGTAGGCCAATTGTCATTGGAAAATTAAAGTAAGAAATATTGTTGGCCAACTCGACCTAGATTTGGATGTTTTTTTTTTTTTTTTCTTTATATTGGGGAAATATCAGTAATAAGCGTTGTAATGGTCTGGCTGTCAGTCATATGACGTCTACGCCCGACTATCACGGATTGGAGATGGACTTTTTTTTCATCTTATTGATACTAAATGTAATCTGCTTTATTGTGGGTTGGTTTGTGTGTGTTATGTTGTATACAATGTTGTATTTTTGTTTGTTTATTCCCCTCCGTTCCCTGCCACAGTACAGCCCTCTGCAAAATACTCTTATTTATAAAAAAAACTAATTATGTTTAATGTCATCAAGGATAATTAAAGTTATAACATGGAATATAAATGGAATTCAAAATCCTATTAAAAGATTTAAAGTTCTATCGTATTTAAATTCTCTTCAATATGATATAGCGATGTTACAAGAAACACACCTAACAAAGGAAGAGACTATGAAATTAAAACAGCAATGGGTTGGACAAATATTTTTCTCCTCTGACACTAAAGCTTCAAGAGGAGTTTGTATACTAATTTCAAAGACGATTTTATTTACAGCTAGGGCTGCAGCTATCGATTCTTTTTGTAATCGATTAATCTAGCACTTTATCGATCGATTAATCGAGTAATCGGATATTTTTTTTTTTTTTGCGTTTTTAAACAACCAAAACAAATAATGCATAACGAAAATGATATGGCTGTAAAATGATCAAGCATTTCTCAAAAAAAAAACAAAGGTATTCATTCCAACTCCAACATTTGGCTCCAAAACTAAGCCCATTTATTAAGTGCCAGTGCCAATAATTAAACAACAATACAGATAAATCAACTTACTGTAAAACATGTATAACATGCAAAACTGTGAATACAAACTTAAATAGTAAAGGCCATTTGGCCTTGGTTTTGTTTTCTTCATACAACATTACAAAAAAAGGATTGCACCTGAACTGTCAGGAATCATTTCAAAGTGACACAGACACATTGGAGGAGGCGGTGTAATGCACTCAAACAGAGTTTATAATCACAAAACAGCCAATGTGACACGTAATTCATGATCATGTCTGTATAAAGTGATGTTTATTTTTGCTCTTCTCCGGCGGTTGTTTCAGTGAGTTTTGGGCGCAGAGTGATGAGACGTATACCGTTGAAATTTGTAGAGTCCCAGTTTTCATATGACATGTTGTATGTAGCATTAGCATGAAGTAGCGTAATCGCTAATGCCGATTTTTTTCGGACATGCGCCATTAGCGTGTTCTTTCTATGTGCTCCTTTAGTTGCTTGGTGTCGGAATTGAGTTTCGATTAGGTGAAAAAGATTATCATGAGCGTTTAGCCGAGCTTCTTCCCGTTAAGTTGGTGTGCTGCATTAATATGTTGCTACATGGTTAGCATGCTCTTATAGGGTGTATAATGCAACATGCGCAGCTCGGGTTGAAGAGGTTAAAAACATCAAAGCTAAACATCATATCTCGTCAAACCGCATCACGACATCACTACAAATACAGAGCTAGTGCCAGCCAGCTAAATTCAACATGTATGACGCGCTGGTGTGTTTCCTGAACAACTGTCCGTGTGGAACAATCAGATCCCTGCGCGTATAGTGCGCATCATAGGAATTTAACAAGGCTTCGAGGCAGAGTTTTTGCCTCGAGGAATTTTTATAATCGAGTTAATCGAGTAACTCGATGAATCGTTTCAGCCCTATTTACAGCCTTAGATGTAATCTCGGACAAAGAGGGACGATGGGTGATAGTCTCAGGTGAACTGCAGAATAATAAAATAACATTAGTTAATCTATATGCCCCGAATGTGGCGCAAGCCAATTTTGTTTCCTTATTAAATACACGGATAGCACAGTTCCAGAACACACCATTATTGGTGGGTGGTGATTTTAATTTAGTAAATGATGCCTTAGTAGACCGTTCTGGTCACCCTTTACCAGCAGATAAGTCTCTTTCAAGAGCCTTCAACGAACTACTAGAAACACAATCATTAACTGATGTATGGCGTTTGATTAACAGTCAATCAAGAGAATATACATTCTATTCAAGGGCACATAACTCCTACTCCAGAATTGATTATCTTTTGCTGTCAAATAATTTATTGGATTCTGTTGTTGATTCCACTATTCACAGTATTGTCTTATCAGATCATGCCCCAGTTTTATTAAATTTATATCCGTCTCCTAAATCTAAACCAACATCTAAAAGATTGAGCTTTAATAATTCCATGTTAAAAGATGACAATTTTGTTAAACTAATACACCAGAATACAAAATAATTCATTGAATCAAATATATCTCCTGACATTCCCATTCAGACAGTCTGGGAGGCCTATAAGGCAACATGTAGGGGATGGATTATTAGTTTTTCATCATATAAGAAGAAAGAGAAGTTAAAAAAGAAGGAGAAATTATTATCCAGACTTAAAGAGCTTGAGATGAAGCATATGGCAGATCCGAGTGACAATACTCTGAAACAAGCAATGCTTTGGGCAAGGGCAGAAATACTAGCATTATTGAATGAGGAGTCTGCCTTTACACTATAAAAACTGAGAAGGAAACTTTATGAAAATGGTGAGAAGGCAGGGAAAATGCTTTCATACCAATTAAAAAAACTAGAACTAAAGTACTCAATATCCGCTCTAAGAAATGACAGTGGTGAGATTTTAAGGGACCATGATATTATCAATGATACCTTTAAAACATTTTTCTCATCACTGTACAAATCTGAATGTAAAGTAACACAGCAAGAGCTAGATCTTTACTTTGCAAATCTGCCCTTGCCAAAATTAGATGAACAGCAAAAACAATCCCTTGATGCCCCAATTTCAGCGGCTGAAATTTTGAATAATATTAAATGTCTGTCAAATGGTAAGGCACCTGGAGGAGATGGTTACACCACTGAATTTTTAAAATGTTTTTCAAAAGAGATCACACCACTGTTAGTGATTTTATATAATGACATCATACAGAAGCAATTTATGCCACAATCAATGCGGACAGCTATAATATGACCTTTACCAAAATCTGGGAAAGACCACCTAGATGTAAACAACTACAGACCTTTAAGCTTACCTAACAATGACTATAAATTGTTTGCAAAGATATTAGCAAAAAGATTGGAAGAAACTGTGTCCACTTTAATCCACCTGGATCAGGTTGGTTTTATCCCAGGGCGATTACTATCCAACAATATGAGGAGACTCATACAAATCATGCAAGTTGCCAGCTCTCTCCCACATCCCGTGATAGCAGTATCACTGGACACGGAGAAAGCATTTGACCGCATTGAATGGCAGTACTTGTTTTACACTTTGTCCAGATATGGTTTTGGTCCAAGATGTCTACAGTGGATTAGAGCTCTGTATCATGAACCCGTGTCAGAAGTTAAGAGTAATAATATAATTTCAGCACCATTTCAACTTTATCACTCTACAAGACAAGGCTGTCCCTTATCTCCACTGTTATTTATCTTGGCATTAGAGCCTCTTGCTTGTACAATAAGGATGGAAAGAAATATTACAGGTGTTTAAATCGGGGGTTATGATTTCAAACTTAATATGTATGCAGATGACATTTTGTTGACTTTGTCCAAGCCATCATGCTCAGTCCCAAAAATATTGGAAATTATAAATACATTTGGCAGTCTGTCAGGCTATAAAATAAATTGGAGCAAAAGTGAAACCTTCTAAACCTTGGTTAATATAAATAATGTGTTCTCAAATTTTGTGTGGAAAGGAAAGAAGCTTAGAGTGAATAGGACAAAATTATCATTGCTAAGAGATATGGGGGGTTTGGGAATCCCTGATATGTATATGTATTATTTAGCATTTAATGCCAGATTCCCCCTGATGTGGGGATATCAACATAACAGAATCCAGGGTAATTGGGAGTGGTTGAAACAAGGCATTATGAGAGACAAGAACAAAGGAATTTCATTGTCATCACTGTGGTATCATCCTGCTCTACCAAAAATAGACAACTGTATTATCAGCCTGTCATGTGATATTATTAAAAAATTTCATAAAAAATTGGGAATAATAAAGACTGCCTTAGCATCATGTCCACTATGGCACAATACAGCATTTAAAGCAGCAGGGAATCCATTGTCAGACCCTGCATGGCAGCATCACAACATTAATGTAATCTCAAAAATTGTAGAAAATGGGGTGATTTTGTCTTCTGAAGAGCTTTGAAGAGCTTCATTTGTTTGTTGGGATACAGGGCTGCACAACTCAGGTCAAAAAGAGATTGGAAAGTAGCAGGCCTAGGCTTTTTGGTTGCTAAAAGAATGATTTTGATGAATTGGAAGACACGTAAGAAAAATTATTTTTCAAAAGAAACATGGTTACTTGAATTTTTTGATCTTCTTGGAATGGAGCAAATAGTCGATTTGATGAACGATTCCACACATAATTTTGGAATAAATTGGGGAACTATCACAGAGTTCCAAATTTGAGATGGTGGAAGACTCTTGCTGTGCAGCCCTGTAAATCACATTATCACCTTGCTTCCATGTAAATTAACTGGAAAACGATTAAGAAATTAACATGATTATGAGATGAACAGGATTATAAAAGGAACATGATTATGAAATGAACGATCGAATTGCAATGGTACAGTACTGCCCCCCCCCCCCCCCCCCCCCCATCCGTGTTCTCAATTTGACTTTGTGTATGTGTTTGTATATGTAGTATGTCTTGAATGGTTTGTTGTGCTTTGTCATGTCTTTTTGTCTGATTTACTTTACTGTGGTTGTTTGTGCTTGTATTGTTTATTTTGTGTTATACAATATTAAAAATATAAAAAAAAAAGAAAAAAAAAAAGAAAAGTGTGCCATGGCAGGGCCTCCATGTAGATGCTGCAGCACATCAGGAACCAGTGAGGAGGGCACGACCACCTGACTCAGATTACCCCCTGCGCGGGAAGATTTCACTGTCCAGCAGAGCAGTCCGTCTTTTAACAGAAAGACGGGGATATTCAGTCCACAACTTCCAACATCGAAGAGAGCTACCTTTCATGTGCCCGCAGAGCAGTCGAGAACCACTCCCCTCAATCCATTGCAATGCTGCATTTATGCCAGAATCGGACCTTTGCAGCTCTTTCATTCCAGTCCCACCATGTGAAAGTGCCTGTATGGAAGACACGTCATCAACCTCACCATCTGTTACTGCTTGCAAAGTCCCGATGGTGGGGTGCAGGGGTCTGCAGCTGTTGGCTGAGATTGGCGGTAGAGTTCTCAACGGGCCTGAAAATTACAACCCGACCCGGCCCGGCCCGCGGGTTTTCAGCCCGAACCTGACGCAGCCCGACACACCAGCATGAATTGTCTGCCCGAACCCGGCCCGAACCCGACCCCCCGCGCCTGCACTGTTTTCCTTAAGGGTAAATTCACCTGTGGCAAGTTTACTTTTAGCAAATTCCATCTTCTCCAGCCAGGATATAGGCACGAGTATAAGTCACGCAGCGGCGTCAGTTCTGCGTCTGCCCCTCCCCATGAAGCAGGCAGCCAGACTTACTCTTCACCACACGTGACCAGCGATGATCCACAACAGACAATATATAATTTACAACCTGCAAGAAATGTGTTTTATGAGATGTGTTTTATAATAAAAGGAAGGCCGAGGCCCGACCCGACCTGGCTCATCTGCGTATTTTTTCGGCCCGAACCCGGCCCCACCCGTTGAGAACTCTAATTAGGGGACATCTGATTCCCTGTCTGAACCTACAGCATTCACCTGAGCAGCTGTCTCTTGAGAGGTGTTATTTATCACATGAGGCTCAGGGTTCTGAGGCCGCCTTGAGAGAGCGTCAGCGTTGATATGCTGCTGACCCTTTTTGTGCTGCATTACCCAGTTAAAAGGGTCGAGTTCCAATAGCCATCTCACTCTCCTTCCTGTGGGGTCTTTGTCAATGGACATGGTGCAAAGGCCCAGCAGAGGCTTATGATCAGTTATGATGGTGAAGGCAGCTGAACCAATGTAATGTGTGAACTGACACACAGCCCACAGCTCTTTGTCGAAAGTGGATCAGCATTTTTCTGTGGCAGCCAGTGACTGACTAGCGTACACCACAACTCTCTCTAGCCCTTCCTTGTAGTGTTAATTTTGACAGCAAATTCTGATTTAGTCTTAGTCTTTTGAATAACACACCATTTAGTTTTAGTCATATTTTAGTCATCTGAAATCTTTTAGTCTTAGTCTAGTTTCAGTCGACTAAATATCATAAGAGTTTTAGTCTTAGTCTAGTCTTAAATCTTTTAGTCTTAGTCTAGTCTTAGTGAGTGGTAAATCTCTCTCTCAATTCAATTCAAATGGCTTTATTGGCATGAGCTAACACTGTACATATTACCAAAGCAAGTGTTTGGAAATAAAAAATAATAATAATAATAAAGGAAAACAATATTTACAATAAATTACTTATAATCTATACTGTTGATAATACTGTAACTATGACTGACTCAATCATAGTCACAATCAATCAATCTCAGTCAATAAGTAATTAATAACAATTAATCAATCAGTTTGTGTCAACTGAAGATGTCCTCTCTCTCTCTCTCTCAATCGAGATGAGTCGTCTGTAAATGTCACCTCAATTTGGTAGTGTTTTTGCTCCACACAGTTTGCGGATGGTCTGGTTGTCATATGTGAGGTGTGCCCAGATGTCAATTCTTCGTTTTCTAGCTCTGACATTTCTGTTGTGTCTTTTGCTGGTGCCCTCGGACCAGGTGCAATGCAAAACGTTATCGCTAGCGTCTTTCTAACGAGCGAAGTCCAACTAAATGTCATGTAAACAACCTAACTCTTGTCTGTCGTCCACGAAACTGTGCAAGTTCTGCAAACTCGTCTTTGCTCTCCTTCTGTGTAAATGCTGCTGCCTTTGTTTAGCTTTTTAAAGTGGCTCTGCTGCTTCTGCATAGGTCAACCTACCCTAAAAAGATTCGCTCTGATTGGATCTCTTCTCCATTCGTCCCTCCCTAACATTTTCCTCTCGTTTTTATTCGTTGACTAAAGTGTCAGTTATATTTCATTTCGTCACGTCTTCGTCATCATATCCGACTTTTTGTTTAGTTTTCATTTAGTTTTCGTCCGTGAAAAAGTTTCGTTGACAAACATTTTTCATCATAGTCTTCGTGAATGAAATTAACACTACTTCCTTGTCCTGAGCCAGCACACAGCATCCCTGGAGGCGTCTGTGTGCACTTTAAAGGGCAATTGGAAGTCAGGCATCATGACAACTGGGGCAGATGAGAGAACTTCCTTCAGATAATGAAAAGCTGCCTCAGCTTCAGCTGTCCACTGGAACTGTATGTCTTTGCATGTTAAGTGGTGCAGAGGAGCTGCACGCTGGGCAAAATCCTTAATCTAAACATCTGTAGTAGAAGCAAAGGCCCACAAATGCTCTCACCTTGGTTGGGTTCTGAGGGGTTGGCCAGGTTCTGACTTTGTCAGTGTTTCCAGGGTCCGGCTGCAGGCTGTGGCGAGACACAACATGGCCGAGGAACACTACATGCCCCTGGGCCAAATCACACTTTTTAGGATTTAGCCTGAGGCTTGCTGTCTGAATCCTGGAGAAAACTTCACACAGAGAGGACAGGTGATCCTCAAAGGTGGGGCTGTAGATCAGCACATCATCAAGATAAACCATGCACACTTGCCAGGGAAGCCCCTTGAGCACTAGTTCCATCATACGCTGAAACATTGCAGTTGAGTTAGTGAGGCCCATGGGCATTGACCGCCACTGGTAGAGGCCCCAGCCGGTGGTGAAGGCCATTTTCTCCCTGTCCTCCTCAGCGACCTCCACCTGCCAGTAACCATTAGAGAAGTCCAGGGCGCTGAACCAAATGGAGCCAGCTAACAGGGCTGCCACCTGCATGTCTATTTCCTCTCGCTTGGCTGGTGAGGTCCGGTAGGCATGTTGTTGCAGGGGAGGATGGTTGTTGGTTTTGATGTGATGTTTGACAAGTGTGTATTTGCCTGTCACCTTTATTTGATGTGCTGAAAATCTCCCTGTGTTTTACTAGTAGAGCACCCAATGCGCTTTCCGTTGCTGATTAGTGGGCGAATCCTCTAGCGACACAGGGGGCAGGTCAGTAGGTGAAATAGCAGAGATTGTTTCGGCTGCAATCTGTGGGAGCGATACCAGCTCGGACTCATCCACTGAGAAAAACTCCCCCACTGACGTCACTGTGTGAGCCACCACACACACGTGCTTTGGAGGTTAGGTGCTAAGTAACCCACAAAGGCAGGGAGCTGGCCAATAAGCCCGGCTGGGGACACATTTACTGGAACCAGCACCTCGCTGAGGGGGGGCAGTGTCTTGGTAGCGGTAATGGACACATTGCAACACTCTGGAATCAAGTCTTTGCTACACAAAAGGGGAAATACAGTGTCCCATAATTGTAGTCTGTCCCGAGCATTGTCCAGGAGTGCATGGTTAGCAATAAGAAAGTCAAGTCACAATAGTGTAGACCCCCTAAGCACATGAAATATCTGCTGCCAGGAGTCATTCCCCAGATGTAGAGTGGCTGTTATGGTGCCCAATGTGCCAAGCACCTGGCCATTCACAGCACGTGCAGCAATGAAATTTGGATTAAGGGGCATTTAGGCAGTGCTGGAACGGACATGCGGAAATCAGCACTGATGAATGACTCAGTTGCTCCAGTCCACCAATATATTGATTTCAGTCCTTTCAATGCTGCATACAAAGTATGCTGCAGTTCTGTGGTGTCATATGTTGATTTGGGGAGCACTTCCCATTCCAAGGGCCCAAAGTGTGGTAACTGGTGTTTGGGCTGCAACATCAGCTACATCTACACCAGCCAGCCAGTTGAATCCTCCCCAGACAAATGTGAAGAATTTCTTAATCACTTTGTTAACAAAATAGTGGAGATTCGGCAGAATTTTACCACTGACTTCAGAGAGATGGTAGTTGACTCCTGCCCACTCTCAACCTTAACCCACTTAAGTGAAATCTCTCTACCCTAGAACGTACTATTGCACTTTCAAAATCATCCACCTGCCTTTCAGACTGCATTCCTACTTGGTTTTTAAAAGCTGTTTTCCAGACGGTTGGTCCAGACATCTTAGCCACTATCAACTGCTCTTTCTCTACTGGTACTTTCCCCTCCTATTTTAAACATGCCACTGTTTACCCTCTTTTAAAGAAACCATCTCTAGATCCTTCTCTTTTATTTAATTTTAGACCAATCTCAAAGCTGCCTTTTTTATCCAAGATTTTAGAAAAAATAGTCTCCACTCAATTGATTTCTCTTATGAATGACAATCATATTTTTGAAAAATTCCAATCTGGTTTCCGCTCCCTTTATAGTACTGAGACTACTCTGGTCAAGGTCGCCAATGGCTGATTGCTTGCTGCCGACTCAGGCCTCTATTCAATATTAATTCTCCTTGACCTCAGCTCAGCATTTGATACAGTGGACCATAATGTCTTAATCAGCCGTCTGAAAAATTATGTTGGTATCAGTGATGTGGCTCTGGATTGGTTTATCTCCTATCTTTCCAACAGGTCATTCTCTGTAAGGCTTGGAGAAGCCTCCTCTTCTTGTGCCCCTCTCCTCTGTGGGGTCCCTCAGGGGTCTATTTTATTCACTGTTTACATGCTACCCCTGGGGCAAATCATGCACAGACACAATATTGATTTCCACTGCTATGCAGATGATACGCAGCTGTATGTCCCACTGCAGCCTGGTAAAAGTGATGTTTCTCGTATTTTCTCCTGCCTTGCTGAGATAAAAAATTGGATGTCCGAAAATTTCCTGCAGTTGAATGACTCCAAATTAGAAATTGTTATAATGAGTCCCTCTGGCCCCAGCACTAGTAACATTACCAATCTTTCCTCTAGTCTGGGCACCTTATCTAACAATGTTCAAAAAGAGGCCCGCAATCTCGGTGTCATCTTTGACTTAGAATTATCTTTTGATACTCAGGTGACTAAAGTGGTGCAGTCATGCTTTGCCCAACTGAGACAGCTAACAAAGATCAGGTCGTTCCTGTCCTCTGCAGACTTAGAAAAGGTCATCCATGCTTTTATCTACTCCAGACTTGACTACTGTAACGCACTTTACTCTGGTATCAGCAGGCGAAACTTCCAAAGACTGCAGCTGATACAAAATGCTGCTGCTAGGTTTTTAACACATACTAAGAGATGTGACCCCATTACTCCAATCTTTGCTGCTCTTCACTGGTTACCTGTGAGTTTTAGAATTGATTTTAAGATTTTATTGCTTGTTTTTAAAGCCCTGAATGGTCAGGCTCCTGCCTATATTTGTGATCTGCTGACTCCTTATGAACCTGATCGCTGCCTGAGATCCTCCAGCAGGGCCCTCCTAATGGTTCCAAAATCTCGACTTGTCACTAAAGGTGACCGGGCCTTTGCTGTTCGTGCCCCTCGGGTATGGAACTCCCTGCCTGGAGATCTCAGGCAGGCTAACTCAGTATCCTCTTTTAAATCCCTTCTTAAAACTCACTTTTATCTTATGGCTTTTTCTTAATTGTTGGTATTGTTGTAACTATTTAAATTATTTTATATGTTTTATATTTGTTTGGATTTTTAACTCATTATGTTATCTGTTTTATTGTAAAGCGCCTTGTAACTCGTTTTTGAAAAGTGCTATATAAATAAAGTTATTATTATTATTATTTTTTTTTTTTTTCCCGACAGGTTTGCTGGATCCTCCCCCGCACCTCTCGTCTTTGCTGTGCGTTATCATGAAAGGAGCCTCTGGCAGGTCAAGGGCCCCTCCAATTTGGAGAGGGGGCTCGGTCACTGTAGGACACCCTGTAAACAGGACCTCCTTCTGCTTCTCGTTCACACCAGCCAAGGTCAGCGGAGCACCCCCTCTGGTCACCCCGTGGGCGACGCAACTAGCAGCCTTGCTCTCCACACATACACTGGCATTAGCCTCCATGCGCTGGGTGAGGGATTTTTCCTTCATCTCTCCAGTTGCTGGTTTTCAGTCTATTGTTTTCCTCTGCCATACATCTTATTTCAAGTCTGTCCATGGCTCGGTACAAACCACCTCCATCAGATACAGAGTGCACCTCACGGGCCATCTCACATCGACTGGCAATGACCAGGGCCTCCTCCAGATCAGTAGCCCCTTGCTCATGACATTTACCCCTCAAGATTGGGTCGAGCCCTGCCAGAAACCTACAAAAATTCTCTTTTCTCTGAGCTACGTCACCATAGCCTGGGAATGCTTCTTCAACTAGCTTACTTATTTCTGTTGCATAAACATCCAAGTTCTCACCTGGGGCACGAAGGCAGGCAGAAATGTTATCTCTGAAACAGTCTAGAAAATGTCTTTGTCCAAATGCTTCCTGCAATTTCTCCTTTACTGCAGTGCAGTCTGCCTGAATGGCTGCAGGCAGGCTATCCCATAGTAGAAAAGCAGCCTTGGTCAGCCATGTTGGTAAAATCCTGACCAGCTCAGTCATAGTCACTTCCAGCCACCAACACCCTTACAGCAACCCCATACTTACTGTCTCGCCCAGCAGGGGAAGCTTTGCTTTACATCTCCCGCGAAGGGCGAGGGAAGTTCAATCTTTATGTTGCTGGCAGACGGTCTATTCCTGCGCCGCTCCCTGCAGTTCAGCGGGTCTTCATCAAACTCCCACATTTTGCTGTTCCTTTGCTGTTTCTTTCTTTATGTAGATTTCACGCCTTAACTAAACTAATACGACAACGAGAAGACAGGCGAAGTCCTCGTGTGAGTCATGACACGGGCTAGCTAGACTGTGCAAAGCTAACCTAACAACGCTAGCAGCGGCTACTTGCATAGCTAAACTTTTCATGAACTGTCTGTTTTGCACAACACACTTATCTCACGATGGGTGTCCAAGCAGAAGATAATCCCATCGCTTCCACCAATGTAACCGAGCGGGTGTAAATGCACCTATACTTAATAAATAACGGAATTAAGATACAGGGAAACTTCATTCACTGAACAGGTCACACTTTATTCAACAGCGCTCCCACCTTGAACAACTAGAAACATTCAGACCACACACACTTCCGTTCTGTCCCTTCAACATAAAAGTACTCGACAGGAAATGGGTTACAATAGTATAAGCAGGACATATGAAATAAAAGTTGTCACAAAGGTTTAGGTTTATTGAATAAAAATTCTCTTTTTAATCATTTGACATATATCACAGTCCATATATATATTATAAAACATCAGTGTAAAAATGTGTTTGTACACACATATAGACATTTGAATACATATAAACACACAGAATATTTCATATGAATAGAAAAACCAAATATAACCAGATTCATGTACATCTGTCGGTCCTAATAGCAAAGTGGATAACTAAAGCCGACATGTTGTTGTCTCGATGACTCAACGTGTCATGTTTTATGGTTGCTGAAGATTAACATTTAACAAAAGCTTGTTTTTTTTAACACAAAAGCTCCGTTTTGAGTGAACTGAAACACTGTTTACGTCTGGACGGAAAGTGTCAATTTTGCTAAATATCTTTCTGGGTGTGGTCAAGGTCTGAGGCTTAGATGTAAGGTCTTGACTCACCGGTTTGAGTGACAGCTAGCCACAAGCTGTCCGCTCAGCTTCTGCCACTGAACTTGATTGGTGAGACCAAAAGAAAAAAAAATCTGTTTTTAAGCAGCCTTTAGATGTGAAAGCAGTCATGGCTGAAGATATTACTTAAGCAACAGCATTTTCATCACACTGAAATTTGGTTGCTATGGCACCGTACTAGCACTGCATGAAAAGTGGGATTTTCGTCAATATGCGGCACTGTAGATTGACGTGGAATTTCAGGTTTGCGACAATTCACGGCAATTTGCAGGCAACACCGAAAACTGCCGTGAATTGTCGGAAATTGACGTGGGCCTTGCTTGGCAGTTGTCCCCCCATGACCCCCCTCCCCCTGATTCTAGGGGAGGCTTTAACATGTTAATGAAAATGCTGTGAGCTATACAAATGCAAATCAGGGTAGCAGGGGGAGTTTTTCCCCAGGTGACCTTTTTCTAAAAGGTGTTAACTTCATTTTAAGAAAATCTCTGGTATAAATAGATGAGGCTCAGTATAGCCTAATTATAGACCCTTCAATCTTAGCTTGAATTGATTTACTTAATGAAAGGATGCTGGATTAATTACTGTGTATGTCATTAGCAGTGGCCAATGTTATGTAAAAAAGATTATTTATTCTTTTTTTTCTTTCACTCTACTGGGAACAAGTTAAAGATAAAACGCCAGTTGTTAAGAAGTTAAAATTTGCATGAAATATTTTGAGATAACTAACTACTAAAAATGTATGAGTATTTCTATAATTTCATGGGTTCTGAATGTTTTAAAAGAAGTTAAAGTAATTCTTGTTACGTGTGAGAGTTCATGACCTCTAAGAGTTTTTACACTTCCGGGTTCATCGGAGCGTGAGTGACGAGGGAGAAGGAGCAGAGATTTAATGGCGTCAGCAGCTAACAGTGGACTGTGTGTGTCCGTCAGTGTTGTGTTTTATCACTAACGGACTGTGAACTGTTGTCGGCCGACTTGCTGTGAGTGAGTGAGTTGGACTCTCCAACACAGTCGAAGTGTTTGTGTTTTATTGGACACGAAGCAAGTTCGGCTAAGCTAGCTAGCAGGAGCCTAGCAGGGGCTAGGCTAGCGGCCCGGCCATTGTCGAGAGGAGGCCTGCGCTGACGGGAGGAGCTTTGCTGGGTCGCCATGGAGAGTGTCGCCAAAGAAGGGCGCTTCACTGCCGCAGAGGGACACGGAGGTTTATCGTTGCGAGCATTTTGTTCTCACAGACTAACCTCACATCGCAACGAGGCCATGACCTCCTATTAGCTCGGAGCTATGTCTGCAAGTCCAGATTAACATGATGCCGATAATGACGCCATCGTGTGTAAGTAACGTTTACTGTTTTCTCCCTCATTTAATTTTACTGTGACTTACGTTTCTTTATTCATACCACTCTCTTTTAATTGTTTTCCAGCTGTCTGTAAGACATTACGAGACAGTACGCAGGACAACAAACAACCAGATCTTCCATCGCAGGCTGAAGCTGTGAGGAGTTCAGTTTGGAGTCGATCGAAAAGAAAGAAGGTAGGACTTATTAGAGTAAAACCGTTTTTGGTCAATATGACTATTATTTGGGTGCATTAATAGATGTGTTGTATCCATACGCAGTGCATTGCGCAGTACTGATCGTCCTTATTGATTGTTTTTACAGCTGCTGGAAGCGAGACAGAGTGCTAGCTGAGGACGAGGTGGACCTTTGGAAGTGCGCCGCCATAGACCTGATGTCTGAGGAGGAAGACGGCACAAGATGGCGGGGTGTCTGGATGGATTGTGCGACCTCCGTCCTTTCGCAGCCGGGAGCTCACCGAGCTCTGTGCCACGCTGCAGTCAAATGGGAGGCGATTCCGAAATACAGGGCAGCGCACCACAGACGTCTGCAAAAACCGACACTTCGCAGTGCTGTAGGATTTTGGGCTTTCTCGTGAGCTTCCCGTTTGTTGTGTGGGCAGATTATGCTTTGTACATGCTGTGTGTTTGTGCTAATAAACTCTTTCATTGAATAAACAACACCTTCCTGGCAAATGTTCCGTGGCGTGGTTTTGATGCTATTCATATGCAAATTAGAGCCGTTCACACCTCCAGGAGCTCCACATACGTCATGGTTCGTTTCCAACAATTTGTGGCACAGTGAACGCGGCATTTGCAGAATGTAAATTGTCGTAAATTAGGGAGATTTTCGGGCGTTTACGGGGACGAAAATCCCACTTTTCATGCAGTGTAGGTGGCAGCCTGTTGCAGCAGCTCCCGTGGGTTTGCAAGTTTTTCGTAGTTTTTTTGTATTTCTGTTTTGGTTTTCGTTGTGAGTTATGGCAACTCTTCTCCAGTGACCGTGAGAGGATGGACACTTTCCTTTTTTGAACTTTTGCGGCAATTTTGCAGCACTTATTATTAGAGTTGAGCCGGATACTCGGCTGAAACAAGTATCTGGTACGGATAAAGCACTTTTGCCGAGTACGAGTATTATACGAGCAATACGAGTCAATATCTGTGCTCGGATTGAATGAAAATCCTCATTGGGTAGCTGACTGTGTCTGTGATAGGCTAGTAGTCACAGTGCCTCTCCCTTTCACACATACAGATGTGTTTCTGTGTCCCGTTCTGCTCACTCACACACAGAACAGCTCTCTTTCTCTCCCTCAGTCATTCAGGTTCGCGGTCTTTTCTGTTAATGTTTAGGGTTTATTCAGCTTCAGATTTGTTTTTACTTCGGTTTGTACTCACTTATTAACCAGTAGAGTTCTGGTAAACGTGGGATCGTTCAGACATGGTGCTTGGTAGAATGTGACTCACGTTGCGTCTCTGCCTGTCGGAGATTTTTTTTTTTAAACCGTCAGCTGGCTCTAACCAGTTTTTTTTTACTTCACGCACTGAGTGTCTGACAATTTCTTGCTGTATTTCATAAAAAATAAAGATAGTAGTGGTATAAATAATATTACAAATTAAGCTACACACACACACACACACTCTAACTCTGTCTCTCTCTGGGTTAAACCCCGCCCACTTGCGGGTTAGGTCCCGCCCACTCCGAGTACAGATACAGATAATTCATATGGTTAACAGATACAGATACAGATACAGATAATGCTGTATTCGCTCATCCCTACTTATTATGATGTTTCTGCTAGCCCTAGCAACGGAGGGTCAGGAGCGCATCATTGAGTGCATTGTTTACACACGCGACCAGCTGATTGCGCTGTGTAAACCTGCACTGCTGTGTGAACCTGCACTGCTGCCCGGAGCCAGACCTGAGGTCCTGAAGGAGCTGCGGAGGAGACGCCGTGGCTGCAGAGCCGGAGTGAAATGGAGGTCGAAGAGGAGAAGACATAGACCGGCTGTACCAGCGATCGTCATGGGGAACGTGAGGTCTCATAGGAACAAGACGGACAAGCTCGCCGTGCTGATAAAGACTCAGAGGGAAAGTCGTGAGTGCAGTATGTTGTGCTTCACGGAGACATGGCTCCACTCACACATCCCGGACCACAGCGTGGCGGTTCCCGGCTTCAGCACTGGATACTGCTGCTGTGACAAAATAATTTCCCAGTCTGGGATCATTAAAGTAATTCTATTCTATTCTAGATAGATAGAATAGATATAGATAGAACTACTTTAATGATCCCAGACAGGGAAATTATTTTGTTACAGCAGTAGTGGGTCCGCAATAAAACACTTTGTACATAACATAAATAGAAGGCAATATATACATAGTGTAAATATACAATGCACAGTGTGCTATAAACAATAAACAATAACAATATATACAACAAAACAAAATATGCAAAATATATTATAAACAATAATAATATATACAAACAGCAGAGAGAGCAGAGTTCTCTATCAGGCAGAGGTGAGAGAGTTGTTGTATAAAGTGATGGCTTGTGGCAGGAAATATTTCCTGTATCTATTGCTACGACACCGAAGCTGAAGCAGCCTTCCGGAGAAGGTGCTCCGCTGTCTGACCAGTGTGAGTTGGAGAGGGTGGAGAGGATTATCCATGATGGATAACAGTTTTTTCAGTGTCCTCCTCTCCACCACAGCCTCCAGAGTGTCCTGTTTGCAGCCAATCACAGAGCCAGCCTTCCTGATGAGTTTGTTGAGTCTGTTGGTGTCACTGGCTCCAATGCTGCTTCCCCAACAAACCACAGCAAAGAAAAGTACACTGGCCACCACAGACTGATAAAAGATCTCCAACATCTTGCTGCACATGTTGAAGGATCTCAGCTTCCTCAGGAAGTAAAGTTTGCTCATCCCCTTCTTGTAGACAGTTTCAGTGTTAGATCTCCAGTCCAGTCTGTGGTTGATAGTAACACCCAGGTACTCGTAATCCTCCACCGCCTCCACATCCCTTTCCAGAATGCGCAGTGGTTGGAAAGCCGTCTTTCTTTTCTTCCTGAAATCTATCACCATCTCTCTGGTCTTGCTGATGTTCAGCCGCAGGTGATTCTGTCCAGTCCACTCCACAAAGTTGTCTACCAGTGCCCTGTACTCCTCCTCCTGTCCCTCACTTATACACCCAACAACAGCCGAGTCGTCAGAAAACTTCTGCAGGTGACACGACCCGGTGTTGTACTGAAAGTCAGTGGAGTATAAGGTGAACAGGAAAGGAGACAGTACAGTCCCCTGTGGAGCTCCTGTATCACTGACCACCGCATCAGACAGAACACTGCCCATACGAAGAAACTGTGGCCTGCCTGTCAGGTAGTCAGTTCATTATAACATCATTCATTAAACAGGCCTATTCATTATAGGCCATCATGATATATATATTTTTTTATTTGTAATTAACTTAAGACAAGGGGACGTACCTTGGTGACGACGTACTTTATAGACGACGTACTTAGTGACGACGTATTTCAGACGTATATTTTGTTAGTAATTCTAACATATGCCGTCGTCAAGTCGCCGTCGATACACGTTCTTTCAATGCACTCACCGTGAAGTCGCCACCGGTCTCTCATCTGCTATCCCGTTCACTCCTATTCAAAAATCCACACGGTCAGGCGGTGACGAATAGGGGAGGTTGCTCCTTCTCCTTCTCCTGGTAATCCTTGCATTGGCACTATCCACCCGCCATACACCTGGACCTCTGCTGTCACCTCACCCCAGGCTTCATCGTTTGGATTGGATCTCTTGGTCTCCTGCGTCGCCCCGATGTGTGCACAGAGCCTCCAGACGCAAGTTTGTACACAGACGGTGCTACTGACTTAAGTGCTAGTGTTCCCTCCGTGCTGACAGGCGCTCCATTTATTCTGTTTTGTTTGTTCCACTTTGTTATGTGTGTCCCTGGGTACCCTGACAGGCGCTATATAAATTAAATGTATTATTATTATTATTAT
This sequence comes from Diplodus puntazzo, assembly GCA_963678695.2. Taxonomy (NCBI): domain Eukaryota; kingdom Metazoa; phylum Chordata; class Actinopteri; order Spariformes; family Sparidae; genus Diplodus; species Diplodus puntazzo. Next base: position 27,328,456 of record OZ023174.1, read on the forward strand.
TATTATCATTATTATTAATGTTACACATGTTTACAATGTTTGGTAACTGTTTGATTATTTTGTCTTAGTTAGGAAAGTCTGGTGCCTTTAGTCCCTTTCACATGGTGGAAGGTATATAGTTTATTATTAATTCAACAAAGGTATCGGATCGGTATCGGGTATCGGCCGATACGCTCAGCCCAGGTATCGGTATCGGGGTTGGATCGGAAAAAACTGGATCGGTGCATCTCTACTTTAAGCCTCCCTTCTGCACTGCTGGACCCACCGGACTTAAAAGGCACACCATAAACGCTTGAATCTTCCGTCAACCGCATCAGTACTGTGTCATATTTATAGCCCCACCTACTGGACACAGGAATTCAGACAAACATCCTATTTACATTACATTTAGGTAAGGTTTTTTTCTTCCATATAATACACTACAAGATAACATGCAACTAAAAGGTGAGCGCACCCTCCAACAGCGTCGCCGCCAATCAATAATCAAAACACAACTGACCACAAATTAGTTTGAGGGATTTTTCACATGTAGTCCATTTTTTTGTATGTAGATTGCAGAGAGTTCTTCTGACTTAGATAGATCTTTATTGTCATTGTACATAAAGAGATTGAGATGCAACTCCTTCTTAGTTGCAAATTATAGATAAAAACACAATATAACAAAATAATCATTACTAGGATAAAAATAGATAAATAAAAAACAAATACCAAGCATACACCTCACATACACCATGTCATGCCCATTATTGCACAGTAACCAGATTATTGCAAATTATCACTGCATGAAAAGTGGGATTTTCGTCCCCGTAAACGCCCGAAAATCTCCCTAATTTTCGGCAGTTAACGGCAATTTACAGCCTGCAAACGACGCGTTCCCTGTGCCACAAATTGTCGGAAACGAACCATGACGTCAGTGGAGCTCCCGGAGGTGCGAACGGCTCTAATTTGCATATGAATCGCAGCGAAACCACGCCTGGTCACAGAATGTGTGGGCTGGCTTGAATATCCTCCCTCAGTATTGGATGAAACCACTACTTTTAAACACGAAAAATCATTCGTGATTGGCTGGCAGATCTGTCAGATCTGTCACTATTGGTCAACCTGAGTCATTATAAACGTAAACCCCACCCCTATATATATATATATATATATATATATATATATATATATATATATATATATATATAAAATTTTATTTACTTACTTTCTATTTATCAAATATATTCATATAATATATAATATTCATCAAAGACATGAATGAATTTATTGAGGAAAGGAAAATGCCAGGAAGGTGTTGTTTATTCAAAGAAAGAGCTTTATTAACACAAACACATCACAACTATGTACAAAATATAATCCGCCCACACAACAACAGGAAGCTCACTAGAAGCCTAAAATCCTGCAGCACCGTTAAGTGTCTGTCTGCCGCCTCGGAGCTGTCGGTAACTGCCGGCCTTCTGTCTGAATTCGTTCCATTTTGCAGACGTCGGTTGTCGCTCTGCACTTCGGAATCGCCTCTATAATCTCGACTGCAGCGCGGCACAGAGCTCGGTGAGCTCCCGGCTCCATCCAGACACCCGCCGTCTTGTGCCGTCTTCCCCCTCAGACATCAGGTCCATGGCGGCGCACTTTCAAAGCTCCACCTCATCCTCAGCTAGCTCTCTGTAAAAACAATCAATAAAGACAATCAGTACTGCGCGATGCACTGCGTATGGACGCAAGACATCTATTAATGCACCCGAATAATAGTCACATTGACCAAAAACGGATTTAATCTAACAACTCTTACCCTCTTTGTTCTCGAACGACTCCGAGCTGAACTCCTCACAGCTTCAGCCTGCGATGGAAGATCTGGTTGTTTGTACCTGAGGCTCCTGCGTAACGTTACTATCTTACAGGCAGCTGGAAAACAATTACATGAAAAGTGGTATGAATAATGAAAACGTAAGTCACTGTAAAATTAAACCATGAAGGAGAAAACAGTAAACGTTACTTACACACGATGGCGTCATTATCAGCATCATGTAAATCTGGACTTGCAGACAGAGCTCCGAGCTAATACGCCTCGGTGTGATGCAAGGTTAGTCTGTGAAAACAACATGCTCGTAGCTCGTCTGCGGCAGCGAAACGACATCCTTCGGCTACACTCTCCGCGGCGACCCGGCAAAGCTCCTCCTGTCAACACAGGCCTCCTCTCGACAAGGCCGGGCCGCTAACCGAGCTCCTGCTAGCCTAGCTTAGCTCCTGCTAGCTAGCTTAGCCGAACTTGCTTCGTGTCCAATAAAACACAAACACTTCGACTGCGATGGAGAGTCCAGCTCACACACTCAAGGCACGTCGTCCGAATATAGTTCACAGTCCGTTAGTAATAAAACACGACACTGACGGACACACACAGCCCACTGTTAGCTGCTCTACGCCATTAACTCTCTGCTCCTTCTTCCTCGTCAGTGACGCTCCGGTCAACCCGGAAGTGTAAAAACTCTTAGAGGTCATGAACTCTCACACGAAATAAGAATTACTTTAACTTCTTTTAAACATTCAGAACCCATGATATTATATTTTAATGTCACACATTTTAAACAGAAATTATTTATATATTTCAATATCTTATTTATCTCATATGTCATGCACATTTTAACTTAACAACTGGCGCTTTATCTTTAACTTGGTCTAAGGGGGAGAGAAAAAAAGGAATAAATAATCTTTTTACATAACATTGGCCATTGCTAATGACATACACAGTAATTAATCTAGCATATTTTAATTAAACAAATCAATTCAAGCTAAAATGTAAGAGTCTATAATTAGGCTATACTGAGCCTCATCTATTTATACCAGAGATTTTCTTAAAATGAAGTTAATACCTTTTAGGAAAATGTCACCTGGGGAAAAACTCCCCCTGCTACCCTGATTTGCATTTGTATAGCTCCCAGCATTTTCATTTACATGTTAAAGCCTCCCCTAGAATCAGGGGGAGGGGGGTCATGGGGGGACAACTGCCAAGCAAGGCCCACGACAGTTTCCGACAATTTACGTCAGTTTTCAGTGTTGCCTGCAAATTGCCGTGAATTGTCGCAAACCTGAAATTCCACGACAATTTACAGTGCCGCACACTGACGAAAATCCCACTTTTCATGCAGTGATATTGCACAGTCAGCAGCGTACATTCTTTAATACCGGCAGGAGCAGGCCACCAAATTATAAAGATACAACTTCCTCATTCCTATCTGGACCAAACTTCACGTTTGATAAGAGTCCAGCCCTGAACACACAGGCCAATATACAGTCATAGTCACAGCTCCACATGTTGGACACAGGAAATGACATTTAACCCCTTCCTGCACTGTCTGAAACACGGACAGTTAACAGATGCGTACGCAATAATTGGGCAATGGGTAATGGGCTGGGTACATGGCACACCCCGACAGCAGCATGCCCCGACGCATGTGGACTGCGAGGGCCCGTTCATCGCTGCTTGCAGCTTTAGTTTTAGGTAATATATACCTAGTTTTACTACTTTTTTCCATGTTCTTTGAAGTTTTTGCAGTGTATAGAGAGGATAACCAATGACAGACAGGCTTTTTCTGTGAATGTATATGAGTCAAACCTTCGTGTAAAAGCATAATTACGACAAAAGAGGCACTTTTAAGACTGACAGTATTTTCGTTTTCGGCTAAAACTCATTTTCAATGGGAGTGCATGGGGCACTTTTACGATAGCATTAAAATCACTGTTTTTAAAACACTAAGAAGGCTCGACACAACATGAAACTTTGCTCGTAGGTGTCTACACATAGCTCAACTGAATATATACACTCTACCCAGACGTGTCGATCCCAGAGTACACCTGGGCTGCCATGACGACGGCTAGAGGAAGAAACTACTGCTAACGTGAGTTGTTCAAAAACTCTCTTTTTAGTAAACTCTGTGTACACAAGCAATGTTCTCAATGCTCGTGTTCATGTATAATTTGATGCTAGCGTAATAGTGCCCCATGCACTCCCATTGAAATTAAGTTTTAACTGAAAACGAAAATATGGCCAATATCTTAAAAGTGAATCTTTCGTCGTAATTATACTTTTACACAAAAGGTTTGTCTCATATACATTCACAAAACAAGCCTAGGTTGCATTTTGGCGAGAGTTTCACTTTAAAATGTCTCCAGTGTGACAATAAATGTGCCTAAATGTTTACTTGTGCAAGATACGGAGAACTACACACATAGTTAAGGAAAGAAGACGAGAAATCACATTTCTTTATTAAACTCCCTGTATTTCAAGACTTTCCGGCAAGTTTTACCTCACCATACATAAAATGACAACACTGAAAAAGGATTTGGCACTGACAGGGTATGTTGGAGTGAGGCAGTGTCAGTGTGTTAACAGACTAGGACAATGGTGCAAACTATAAAATAAATTACAGCTTGTACATTTTGAGACATGTTATCGCTGATGTGAGATTTCCATATTTCCCTCATTAAACCATGATTCTGCAGAGTTGAACAACTCTAGTGCCACAGTGAGGTTTGTCACCAGGGGTGTTTGTTCTGCTGGTATCACAGTTAGCTTTGGTTGAATGTGTCCACCAACAGGCAGACATTGTGTCACTTTGATAAATGTTTTCACAGTTTGTCGAAGTTGCATCGCTGAAAGCTGCATTTGAAAATAAACCATTTTTTTTTTCTTACAGAGGATGATGCAAAGTAACACATGAAGAACTAAATGTGCTTCAGGCTATACAGGGTATCCCTGTCTGACAACTTCTTGACAACTTCTATGTATATATATATATATATATATATATATATATATATATATATATATATATATATATATAGATATAATATTAGGGCTGTCAAATGATTAATTTTTTTAATCGCTCGTTTTGACGAAAATACGGTTTAGCTCGTTGTCTTCCTTATTATGGTAGCACAGAGTCGTTGTTTGTGTTTTAACAATTTTCGCTTATGAGTTATTGATCCGGGAAGTTCGAATCAGTGAATATATTTCCAACTTTACCGAACTAAATCATGCCACATAAGTCAGTTACGCATCATATCAAAACTGGCTGAGCTCGCTTGCGTACCTGTACTGTAAGTGTTGTTATTCAGTTTTGAGATGCTGCCGCTGTTTCACGGGAGATCATCGTGATGATGAGTCTCCACCTGCACGAACCGCGGACTCACTGAAGTTACTGTGAGTGACTACTGTGCACTCGAGTGGCTGTAATTCAAGGCAAGAACACGGCGCTGACCGGGCCAGGAGCAGAAAGGCCGCGTGTTCTTCCCGAACCGCCAACCCTGCTTCTTCTTCTTCTGAGTCCCTTTCTTATTCTTCTGCCACCGTCTGGATCAAGACTACAGGTGCCACTGACGGCCGTAAATCATACAATGCGCGTTTCTTTTTTTTCTTTTTTTTTATACCAAGCGTTAATCGCGCGTTAAAAAAATAACGGCGTTAAGATGATGTTGCGTTAACGAGTTATTAACGCGTTAACTTTGACAGCCCTAATATATATATATATATATATATATATATATATATATATATATATATATATATATATATATACGCACACACGCAAATGAAAGACATGATGATTTGGAATCCTCATTGGTCTGTCCAAATTTGAGTATTTTGATAGTCTTTCATTTGGGTTCACAGTCTGCATATGTTTAACTGTTGAGGCACTGTACATAGATAACAAAAATGGTAAATCATGTTTTTTGCATTCAATGTATTAAACCATCATTCCTGAATACATACCGGTTCTCACAGCATAGTTTAACTGCTTTAATTCCATCTCACCCGACCCACCTGCAGCTCTTGTATAAAGATATTTAGCCGCCCTGCTGGCTAACATATGGTTTAACTGAACTGACCAAGGCATGTCACGAGTAACCCAGAAATTTTATGTTGTTTCTTGTCCTCAGATTATCTGTTATTGGGTGCAGTTTTTGGTGTCCTTGCAGTACCAGCATGTACCATGGGGTAGTGCAGAGGTGCTGAGTGTAAAACTTTAGGTAGAGGGGGAGCATGGCGCAGGGCTCCAACTGGGAGAGGGAACTGATTTGGGTGACGGACTCGGATGGCAGCTTCTGAGCTCTGTATCATTCTCTTCTCTGCCCCCTCCTCTACCTTTTCCTCCTCCTCCACCTCCTCCTCCTCTCCCTCCAACAGGTCCGTGCCCCTCCAGTCCCTCTGAGTTCTCTAGCATTTCCTGGATGAGAGGAGGCATGGAGCCAGGTATCTCCATCTTCAGTGTGATTACTCTCTCTGCTCCTATGAGTAAGAGATGAAGAAGGAAAGTTAAGGCTAACAAAACAAGTCGCTATGTGTGGATCTGTTCCCATTACTCTGCACAATAAACCTGAACATTAACAGAAGAGACATCTGGTGGAGCTGTCACTGAAATTAAATCCATATTTCATAGTTTATTATAATTTTCAAGTATGACAGTAGTATCAAAATATTCCTTCTTACCATATTTATACTTCCACAAAAAAAGTGATTACTATATCAATACTAATACTATATATATATATATATATATATATATATATATATATATACATACATAAAGAGCTGCACTGGTCTAATAGACTGCGCTGTAAATTCAGAATCATGTGACCCTATAGGCATTTTTGAGGAAAAGTGGGCAACCAGCATTTTTTGAAAGTTCAAGGTGTCCCAAACAAGAATCCACCGGTTGCCTTTCAAATAAGGCCCCTGGCTTTCTATATTTCCTCCTCCAAGTTAACCCCCCTCCCCATGGTAAATTGGATGTTAGATGTATTTTTTTTTCCACAAATTCCGCCTAAGTTATTTTATTTGTTTGACCCCTGTGGTACCTAGGAACACCAGAGACACAAAATACAAATACTGCAATACTGACTTGCCTATGGAGTTTCAGAAAATGTATAACATCACCATATTATTACAATCTGGGGGATTACTATGAGCCTGTAACCTGACTAGGGAGTTACTGCAGACAAGAGGCCAACACGCATGCTGACAGCTTTCAATACTTTGTTGGTATCCATCTACTCTGGTAAGGTAATTAACACTTATTTTTGATTTGATGAATATGTTTATGTAAATCAATGACGTTTTTTGAAATCAATGAATTCCATAGATTAAAGATAGCTAGCAAGATTATCCATAGATTTTAGCTATTTTCTACTTGCTAGCTAGCTATTGTTAATTCTTGGAATTCATTGATTTCATTACCATGCTGTAGCTTACTTATCACCTACCTAACCCAAGTTCATTCAACTTTATTTATCTTCATTAAATGACCTTTGTGTTTATTGTTTAAAATATAAGTCAATGATCTAATGCTGAAAAGTCCATAGATTTTTAGCTAACTATAGCCCAGCTAGCAGGCTATACTCGTGAGCATGTGGCAGTGGTAGTTATTAATAGGTAGCAATAATAACTATTAATTAGTTATTAGTCCTACTAGTTCCATTCCAGAATTGCTTGAGATTTTAACAGGGATGGGCAACTGGCGGCCGCGGGCCGCATGTGGCCCTCGTCCTCACTCAGTGCGGCCCACGAGTCAATTTCCAAATATCAATAATTCACAGTGTCGACGGAAGGAACATTATGTAAACAATTTACGTTGATGAGAGAGATAGGGCTACTTCTCCGCCCCGGATCACACTCCCCATACCTCCAGCCTCAAAAACACAAAGAACAAACATGTTTTATCCTTTTTAATTCATAGAGACGCGTTCATGGAGTCTGTTGTATGTCCACACATGCTCTCCACGGCCTCTCCATTGATAACACCGGCGCACACTACAAGGATGAGCTCCGACTCCGACTGCCCGTCCACCTGGACGCTGCATACCTCGATCACGTGCATGGCCAGAGTTTACCCTACACACAGCTCTCCTGTTTCCCTTTCACGGACTCCTCAGCGTGTGTGATCACTTCTTCGAGCCAGCGTTCATCCGCAAAAGGAGCTGCACCGAGTGCGCTGCGTAAACGAAGGCCAGCGTGGCTCAGGAAGCACCTGCCGCAGGAGCTGGAAGACAAACGACACAGCAAGGTGGAGACACTGCGGGTGGGATGGAGGTGTCACTCACCAAGTGTCTCCACCTTGCTGATTCGTTGCGGCCTTCATTTACGCAGTGCACTCTGTGCCGCTCCTTTTGCGGTTGAACGCAGGCTCGAAGGAGTAATCACATGCCGAGGAGTCTGTGAGAGGCGAAAGAGGAGAGCCGTGTGTAGGGTAAACTCTGGCCGTGCACGTGATCGAGGTGTGTGGCGTCCAGGTGGACGGGCAGTCGGAGTCGGAGCTTCCGTGTTGAAGCAATTCCCAATTCCTTTGCTGAGCAATGGTCTGGTTGGCTGAAGAGCCTCCAAAAGGTGGTTGAATTCAAAGTGGACCGCTGTATTAAACCCAGGGACTTTGGGGATCCTGTTACAGCACAGCTTCACCACTTTTATGTAAGACTTGAGAAGGATCACAAAATGCATGTTGCATTTCTCTTGGGAAAAGCCAGAGTTGCTCCTCTGAAGCAGACTACAATTCCTCGATTGGAGCTCACGGCTGCAGTTCTTGCTGTTCGAGTGGATAAAATGCTACAGAAAGAGCTGCAACTTGGAGAGGTCTGTCTGGACTGACAGCACAACAGTCCTTAAATACATCTGTAATGAAAACAGGACATTTCATACCTTTGTGGCAAACAGAACCTCTGTTATCAGGGAAGCAGCAGATGTTGATCAGTGGAGATATGTGGGCACTAAGGAAGACCCAGCAGATGAAGCATCAAGAGGAAGGAAAGCTGAGGATTTCCTGAGTGGCAGGAGATGGATAAATGGACCTCAGTTTCTCTATAGGTCAAAGGAGGAATGGCCTAAACTGGATGTGGATCTTGGTGTGAGTCCTGCGGATGACCCAGAGGTCAAGAAGGACTTAATAGTGAACGCTGTTGTCAAGGACGTGGAAAATGCCACTGACTACCTCATGTGTTATTTTTCATCTTGGATGAAGTTAAAAACATCTGCAGCGTGGTTTCTGAAGGTCAAAGAAAGTCTGATGTTATTGGGACAGAAGAGAAAGGGGTTTTGTGCTTATGCAGGCCTTGGATAGAACAATCTTCAGATTCAAGAACAGGAAGTGGAAAGGAACATTTGTAGCTTTACGGACACACTCAAGGACAAAATCTTACTCCTGAAGATCTTGCTAAGGCGGAGCAGTCAATTATTCAATATGTGCAAAAACACAAGTTCAGAAGCGAAATTGCCTCACTGAAGGATGGCTGCAAAAACATTCCCAAAGACAGTCTACTGTACAAACTGGACCTGGTAATGGATGGTGAAATCCTCTGGGTGGGCGGTTGATTGAGTAAAGCAGCAATGCCAACAGAATCCAAACATCCAGTCATCTTGTCCAAAGACCTGCACATATCCACGCTAATTCTGCGCCATATCCATCAGCAACTGGGGCATACAGGAAGAAATCACATGCTGTCCAGATTACGGCAGAAGTGCTGGATAATTAGTGCAAACTCTACGGCCAGGAAGGTAATATCGGCCTGTGTTGTCGACGCAACAGAGGAAAGCCTGGTGAACAGAAGATGGCAGACTTGCCTGAGTAGAGAGTGTTGCCTGACAAAGCACCTTTCACTGATGTTGGAGTTGACTATTTTGGCCCTATTAATGTTAAAAGAGGCAGAAGTCATCTTAAAATGTATGGAGTACTTTTCACCTGTTTGACCAGTCGGGCTGTACACTTGGAAGTTGCATAGACACTTAATGCTGACTCCTGTGTAAATGCAGCTCAGAGGTTTATCTGTAGACAAGGACCAGTCTCATCTGTCAGGTCTGATAACGGCACAAATTTTGTTGGAGCCAATCGGGAGCTGAAAGAATGTCTGGCTGATTTAAATCATGGCAAAATTTAAAGAGCTTTGGTCAAGGGTGGCATAAATTGGAGCTTTAACATACCAGCAGCTTCCCATCAGGGAGGTGTTTGGGAGCGTCTGATTTGTTCAGTGAAGAGTGTTCTCACTAAGTTCTGAAACAGCAAATTCTGGATGATGAAGGGCTCCAAACCATTTTCTGTGAGGTTGAGGCAATTCTAAATGACAGACCCATTGCAAAGGTCTCAGATGACCCGAATGACCTTGAAGCGCTCACACCAAATCGCATTCTAATGTTGAAGGGGAAACTAATCATGCCACCAGGACTTTTTGACCAAAGTGATCTATACGCCAGGAAAATGTGGAGGCAAATACAGTACATGGCTCAACTCAAGACATTGTCCTTGTTGTGGATGCCGGATCTTGGACAATGGGGAAAGTTTTGGATGCCAGACCAGATGCAAAGGGCCTGGTTCGCTCGGTGCGCCTTAAAACAAGGACCAGCATTCTGGAGAGGCCTGTGACAAAGCTCTGTCTGTTGCTGGAAGCAGCCGTCTAGCATCATGGACTGATCGTCATCTCTTTCTCTCTTTGTCTATCTCTCTTTCTTTATTAATCTTTCTATCTTCTTTCTTTTTATTCATTGTAGTTTCAACTATAACTAGAACTATAGAGGGCTGCTGTGTTCATAGTTCTTATTGTGGAAATAGCTCCTCTCTTAGTAATGTAATGGTAATTATGATATAAGCACAATTAGGGGCCGGAGTGTTGGAGCTATTTTCTTATTTGTTTGTTATTGATAATGTTTGATTAGTATAATTTTATTTTGATTCAATTCATGACATTTATTACTAGTAATTTGAGGTAAATATTATTATTTTGTCTAGCTTATTTTGTTTTTTGTTTTTGTTTCTGCTTTGTAAATTGGGTAGCACTGGGCACCAGAGATTATATAAGGATGAATGCAGGTGGAGGACCAGAATGCACCTGGGTGGGCACATGGTTTTTTACCAGCGCAACACAGGCACACAGGAAACAAAATTTGTTTGTTTTATTGTTTTGCTTGCTTGTTTTTGGGAAAATAAATCATGAAGTAGAAAATAAGAGCTTTGACTGGACATTATGACTCATATGCCTGCATATGATTGACCCCCATGGTGCCAAAGTGGTCCTTTTTGATTTTGATAAGTTTTAGTTAAGTTTATTTTTTGACAAACGGCCACTACAATCATTACTATTCATATTTCTAATTAGTTACCATGTTCAGTAAATTTTACTGATTAATTAAATGTCTACCTGGCCTTTGATTATTATTGCATTAGTATTAGTAATAATATCATTACATCTATACAATTGGTGTGGGTTTTTTTTTACGTAATGCTGGTCCAGAGAATGAATGGAGGTGAATGGGCCTGAGCCGGTTACTATTATTATAAGGCTCACAATAACCTCTCACAAAGAAATAGTATGGGTATATCATACATTTCCTGAATCCTCAAAGTCCATTTAATTGTTGGCTTTTGGGTCCATGATATCCCTTGATCCCACAGGGATAAAAGAAACTATATAGCTTAGGCAAAAATTGTTGGAAAATGTGTGTAATTTATGGTTTAAAAAGGTCATGTGACCTCTGTGTTTGTCATAAAGATACAACCATGGGCTTAAATGAAAGGCTAGAAGGTCCCCTTTACAATGATACCAAACAATCATATATAGAATATTAACAGGTACTATGTCTGCGTATATTATACTTCTCACTTATAATGCCATATATGTCATATTGTGTTGAGGTTTGGGGAAATGCATGCAGGACATACATAGACCCTATAATTAAACTCCAGAAAAAAGTTATCAGAATAATCACTAAAGCTTCCTATCGCGAAACCACTAATAAATTATTTATAAAGTCTGGTATCTTAAAATTCTTAGACATTGTACATATAAAAACATTAGAAATATTATTTCGAGCAAGGAATAAAAGTCTTCCCACCTGTATTCAACATTTTTTTAAATTGAGAGAAAAAAAATATAATTTAAGAGGGTTGTGTGTCTTTGAAATATGTAAAGTGAGAACTAATGTTAAATATAGATGTGTTTCATTTTTGGGAGTTAAATTATGGAATGGACTTAGTGATGAACTGAAATTGTGTAGATCACTGTTGACTTTCAAAAAAACATTGAAAGGTAAAATAATTAAGGATTACAATGTAAAATAACTGAAATGTGAAATGATTAAGAAGTAAGAATTTAGTAAATTTAGTAAATTTTGTTATGTTTTGTTTTTGTTTGTTTGTTTTTTCTTCCTCTTTGTATTATTGATATTTTGGGTTATTTCATGGATTGAACAGGATAGGCAAAAATAAGCCTTGGCTTCAGCCTATTCCTTTTTTGGTTGCAGAGCTTGTAAAAATTTTGTGTGAGAAATTGTTGAATGCAAGTCTGTATGATAATATTTGCCAGTTGATTGCACATAATTTAAGTATTTTATATTGTAACCGAAATAAATCTATTCATTCATTCAACAAATAGGAAATTGATAGCCATTTCTAACTTTGGGTGATTAATCAATAATTATGCTAATTAATCAATAATTATGGCTAAACGGTAACTTTTACAGCTGGGCAACCGGCAGAAATGGATTCAGCACTAAAGAATCATACAGATGCATAAAGTGCTTTTCCTCAAAAATGCCTACCATGTTGTTTTCTAAGGGACTTTTTCAATTTTCGGTCCTGACTATAAAGGACAGAATCAGGTGTATAGCCAGACCTTGTGGGGGAATAAACACCCAGTCACATCAGATTCTTCTCTGATTTGGAGCTGTTAGCTGTCGGTAGGAGAGCTCACAGCAGGGGTGGGTGGACTGGGACAAAAATTTGGTCCAGACCGGCCCACTACAATCCACGCGCAGATATTGTGGCAACTCGCCACAATTAATGTACATACAAACACACAAGCTTTTAATAACACCACTATACTAAACAATATCCCTTTATATTCTGAAGCCTTGAATATAAATGATAACTATACAGTGTGTTGCTCACTTGCTCTTAAGAAGGATACTGGAGAAAGGGTGTCTGGGTTGGGACGGGTTAAATAATCTATGGGTGGGCTCACTGGGCTGCTTTGGGTCTCTAGTGAGATCATCTCCACAGGAGATGATGTACTGGGCCTGTCGCCTATCACAAACCTGGACATGAAAAGTAGAGGAATAGTGTGGAATAGGTTAAGTTTGAACAAGATTACATGCACATAATGAGTCTGCATGCAATCAGAACTTTGGCTAGTTGGGTAAAGTATGGAAAACAATAGTATAATGATCTGAAAAATGGACAAACACTAATTTTATTTTAGAGAGACAGTACAGCTCAACATAATGTATAGACAATGAAGCATGACATAAGAGGAAATACTTGTAATTTGTGTACTGCATCATGGGTAATATGTATGCAGATGTTTTATTGTAACTGTAGTTAATCTGTGTTTTATTAATTTTAACTGTATAATGTTAAACTGTTGAAAGGACAATAAACCATAAACACTGACTGAAAAAAACATGTAAAGCATACATATTTGTTAAGTTGTTAGCTCAATGTCCTTCATGACCATATTGGAGTGTGGGCACGAAGAAAGGTGCATGTTGGCACTTTAAACACTTTAACTCTGGTGACTGGATTTGGGGGATGTCATCATAGGTAAAGGATCAAAGGATCAAAAACTGTGAAAATAGCAGATCTACATGCGCAAAACACGTCACATTGCAACATGTGAGTTGCAAGCTTGTAGATCTGCAATTTTGTGTGGCATCCTTTGATGAAAGTATGAAATAGGGCTTAAGTGGTTAATAAAAGCAACTAATCAATTAATCAGGATAGTATATGAATATGGTTATTGTTTTCCAATACTTTAGATAACTAGATTTAGTTGTAACTCACCACACCATCCAGAGTTTGCTATTTATGTCAAGTAAAGTTCATAGACAGTTAAGCAACCGTTCTGAACCACTTAATTTAATGAATGTTTATCCACACCATTCTAGAAGGCACATACATGCTTACCACGGTATCACTACCTCCTTCACATGGTGGAGAGTCTTCTTCAACACTTATGTTTTCAGCCTCCTCCTGCACCATAAGGACAGTCAGTGGTAATGTGAGCCTCACTCTCTTCAGATTCACTGTCAGACTCACGTGAAGGACCCGCTGCTGAAGCTGCAGCATCGGTGCTGCTAGCGCCGGCCAGGCCGGCCCCTGCAGCAAACATCTGCGGAATTGTTTTACTTTTAGCAGCCTGTGCTGCTAAATCTTTTCTTTTCCTTTCCTTCAATTTTTCCGCACTGCCTTTGCGTTTTTTACTTTACTTTGACTTTTGTTTTTCGTGTGCTGGTGTGTTGTCTTTTTTTTCTCTCGCTCTCTCTCTCATCATCGACTCCTCATCATTAAAAGTGATTGGACGGAGGGGGGGGGGGGGGGGGAGTCCTGGGCCTCTGTAGCCTCTCATAGGGCCATTGGGCCAGGTATTCTTTAGACAGACAAGCCACTGGAGCAATCGTCACCTCTCTGCTGTGTCTGCAGCTGAGCACTGTGGGCCGAGCCGATGCATTACTCGCTCTCCGGGCCAGGAGTTACAATAATTACCAAGGCAAGGCGAGGCATGGCAAAAGTTAAATAGATAAAAATGAAATAAAAAAACGGCCGTCCATCGGCCCATTAGTGACTGGCCCACCGGGAAAAGTCCCGGTACTCCCGATGGCCAATCCACCCCTGGCTCAGAGGTTACTGTTTCACTTCTGGGATTAAAGAGGATTTATCTCTTCACTTCTGTTTATAGTGATGTGTGGAGATGTCCTCTGCTGTCAGGTGATTATGTTCAGTAAAGCTGACTGCCAACTGGAGACAAGGTCGAAACATACTTTACTTCTTGACTGTACCATTACAAATAAGAGGGAAGGAAACAAAGAGAGAACGAGAGTCTCTGTTTGGTGCTGGGATCAGTGTTGAGGTTGACATCACACATTCACAGACACACAGGCACCCTTGCCTCTGCTCACAAGTTTACACTAAGATTAATTATCCTGTGGTCAAATTTTGCCTTCGCTGGCAGTGAACACATACTGAAACACCTGCCATTCCTGATAAAAGTCTGACTGATATGATACAGGCAAACATGCACAAGATATCGTTTTAAAGGTTGTATTAGTCTCATTTGCTGATTTCCCTCCTCACTTTCTGCCTCCCTCTATGGACAAGATATCGTTTTAAAGGTTGTATTAGTCTCATTTGCTGATTTCCCTCCTCACTTTCTGCCTCCCTCTATGGACAAGATATATCGTTTTAAAGGTTGTATTAGTCTCATTTGCTGATTTCCTTCCTCACTTTCTGCCTCCCTCTAAAAAGTTATAGTGTATAGTAACAGGCAGAGGCGTCGCCAGGAGTGTAAAACATCGGGGGCTTTAGATAAGCAAGTTGGTAAGTTGGGTTGAAAAATCTGCTCCTCTTCACCACTGTGGGCTCCTATTCGGAGCCCGAGCGAGTTGATTTGGCTTGCACTTTTGAAGATTGTAGCTTTGTGTCAGCAAATTTTTCAACCTTGCGTGAACATCTTCATAGGCATATTAAAGATGGCATAAAAGTGTCATGCCCTTATATCAACTGTTCAAAATATTTTCATGTCCGTTCATCCATTGCCTCACACTTGAACCGGAAGCACAAAAAGATCTCCAGTTCTCCATGTAGCCAAACTTTACCAGTGCTACTAATATCACTAGTGCCTGCATGAATACGTCAGCAGACCGTGACATAGGTCACACTTTTGAGACAATCTTTGACGATGATAATGATATCACAAATGATGAAGTGGATACAGATGATTTTATTAACAATCTGGCCATGTTTTATCTCAGAATGCAGGCTAAAATGTTGTTAACAGCTAGTACAATTCAGACCTTGATAGAGGAAATAGAAGAGGTGCACAACACTAGTTTGACACATCTTTTGTCTAGGATGCACAAAGAGTTAACAGAGCTGAATGTGCCTGAAAGGGATAATAGAGCCTTCTTGATGATCTCTCAAAAGATAACCTTCTGAAAATGTGCAACGAAGGAGTGTTTAGAACAGATCAAACCCTTGAAACCTTCTTTAAGAGCAGATTTAGCTATGTTGATCCAGTTAAGACTTATTTGGGCATTGATGCTAAAGGCAAGGAGAGGTTCTATCAGTATGTGCCCATCAAGGATACCATAAAATCACTCCTCACTCAACACTCTGTTAAAGAGCAGTATGCCCACGCTAAAGCTAACACAGAAACAAATTCTGCTGTTCTGGAAGATGTGAGAGATGGTAGAAACTTTAAAGAGAATATACTTTTACGAGATTCACCATCTTCATTGTCTGTCATCTTGTATCAGGATTCATTTGAAGTTGCAAACCCACTGGGCTCAGGCAGAAAAAAAACACAATATACTGGCTATGTGCATGACACTTGCAGGGATTGCGCCACACAACAGGTCTTCCATTGATCCAATGCAACTTGCTCTGTTGTGCAGAGAGGAGGATTTCCAATTTTTTGGACAAGAACAAAGTGTTCTCCACTTTAGTCAGTGACTTAAAACAAATGGAGGAAAATGGAATTGAATGTGGTGATGAGGAGAAATTAAAAGGCTCTGTTACTGCCATCACTGGAGATAGTGGTCACACAATATTGGCGGGTTTACTGAAAACTGTGTCATAGACAGAGAGTCTTTTCAAACAGATCCCATCAAATCTGGTCCTAATAGAACCATAGAGAGTTAGAAAAACAGTGTGGCAACGATAGCCCTAAACCAGGAAATGGTCAGCGAAAAGTTTGACTCTGTTTTCAATCAGTTGAAATATTATCATGTTTGCCAGCCAGGACATGTCTCCATTCCTGGGACATGACCTGTTTGAAGGGGTTGTTTCAATTATCTTGCTATGTACATTAAGCACTTGGTGACGGTAGGCAAACATGTGGTCAACTGAATCAGACTATATCACAGTTCACATACCTAGGCAGTGATGCAAATAACAAGCTATGTGAGATCAAAACTGACGGGGAGAAGCTGGGAGGGCATGCTGCTCAAAAGTAGTGCCTCTTACGTCTCTTTCCCATTCTGGTTGGAGACAGAATCAAAAATCCACTTGATGACGAGGTGTGGCAGTTGTGTTTAAAGCTCAGAGAAATTGTGGATTTGATATGTGCACCCAAGATCCAAACCAACCAAGTAGCATACCTGAAGATTCTCATTGAGGAATACATTCAGCTAAGAACTGCCTCATTCCCAGAAAAGAAACTAAAACCCAAACACCACTATCTTGTCCATTACCCAGAATTCGTTCTTTGGTTTGGTCCCCTCATTAGGTTGTGGACATTGCGCTTCGAAAGCAAGCACTCATATTTTAAGCAGTGCGCAAGGAAACTGCATAACTTTAAAAACCTCTGCAATACCTTAGCAGGAAGACACCAGTTGCTACAAGCATATTTACATGCTGGTAGCTTATTTCCACCAACTCTACAAATGGGCCAACCAAGTAAATTTGATGACCAACTGTACAAGATTGGCATTCAGAGAGCTCTCATTGAAAATTAGCTTGCCCAAAAATGAAACTACGGTAAATCTTAAAAGTGCCTCTTTCGTCGTAATTATGCTTTTAAACACAAAGGTTTGACTCACATTCAACCGCAAATAAAGCCCCGGTTGCTTTTTGGCGAGAGTTTCACTTTAATAACTAAATTAATCAGCAATCATTCAATCATCATTTTGTAAAGAAAAACAAGTTTAAATTCTCTGATTTCAGCTTAGTAAATGGAAGTTTTTCATCACAGATTTATGACTTCATAATGTCAGAGCATATTATACTGTTTTCCTGAAATTGTGTTTGTTTTTTTTGCTCATTCATTTGTGACTTTAATGTCAGAGAATGCAAGTCTTTTCCATATAACGATTGACAGATTAATCAAAAATTACTTGCAGAATATGGGATTATATAGAAAATCTGGAGGACATTATTTTGTGGTATCAAACTGGTCACAGCCTATTCTGTGCTTTCACTCATATGTGTGTAATGCAGGTCCTGCCAATCCCCAGCTGAGCCACTGCCAGTTGCCTCTTCCAGGACATGCCCCATATCACCCATCAGTCCCACGTCTGCATGGGTGGACAGTTTTGAAGTGCCATGGAACAAAGTGAGGCCGACTCTTAGAAGAGCAGTAGATGCTGGTGAGAGGCCAGCTCCAGACGACTGCAGACACTTGATTAGAGTCACTGTTGATGCCATGCGAGAGCATTCCTAGAACCCTACTCGCAGAGAGTGCGTGGTAGTGGCAAAAGCTATAACTAAAAAATATCCAAATAGCTTTTTAGACAAAGTAATAAGGGGGAGCTAATTGGATGTGGGTATTTCCATGTTATAAATCAGTTCAAGACCACAGTAGAATATTTGAATTGAGGCAACACTCTTTCCCGTCTGAGGAAGCCCAAACGCACCCAGAGAGATGATGAGGATGGTGATGATGACCAGTGAGCAGTAGCTACATGCGTAAGTGTCGACAGTTATGGATGTGTTCGTTGGCAGCCAGAGGAGTATCCAGATGGGGAAACATCAGCGTCATTAGAGTAAAAGAAGCTTGAGATGTTGAAAATATTCAGCCGAGAGAGACTCAAGGGTTCTGAGAGAGGAAGGGTAGAAGACCTAATGGCAATCACTTATGCCAAACAGTGGTAATATATCAACGCAAACCCTTCCCCAAGCATTGTGGACGTGGGTAAAGAGTGGCCATTTCTCTTTTCACAGAAGTTTTTATTGTCACACTTCAACACTCTCACCGATGTAGAACTATACACAAGACTGAATGAAGATTCGGACAAAAAGGGTAAAAGACTCCTGGATTTCTTCAGTAGTCAGATTACAAAGTGGAGGTAGGAAGTAAGAGCTGTTCTGAAGGACGTCCTAAAGATGGACCGAGAAGGAAATCATGGCCTAGCAGCGATACTTGTGATGATGGCACACTTCAAAGAGCAAGAGGGGTCTTGCTCTCCTTGCTGATGCAAGCTTCTTAATTACTTAAATCTTTTACTTTTCAACAATTAATTGTCCCATTTATTGCAGCAGAATCATTTTCCCTGATTAGAGTGAAACATTTTACACCCCCCAAATTGTATTGCAGGTTGGCAAGCCTCCAATGGCATCTTGCACTTGGGTTCAAGTAAATGCAAGTAAATTGCATCTGGCAATCCTGTCTTCCTAGGTGTTTGGAGTTTGTGTGTTAATAGTTTGATGCATTGGGTTTCAGGCCAGGTACATTTTTTTGAGGGCACCTTTATGTTATTGGTGATTGAGCACATTTTCATTGATATACCTCACCTCACACTATAACACACATGCTGCAGTTCATTTGTTTATTTCCAAGGAGTGTAAAGATGCACAAATCATTGAAGTGACAGAAATATGGCACATTGCTTCTTTATCAACAAATTTCAAAAAGCTTGTTTTTTCCTAGAGATAATATAACATCTAGTTCATTTCAAGTAACTTTTATCTTTGCATAGTGCATTGCATTCATAGGTGACTACCACACCCGCAGACGCAGAGGCCCAGCTGTCTCTCCCCATCACTCCAAGGATCATCATGCTTGGTAAGTTTAACATTCAACGTTAACAATTCCTTTGCACATAGAGGGCACAAGCTAAGAAAGTCTAGTCTGGAAACACTAGTGAATGCAGTTTGTGTCGTGTGATTCACTGCCTCTGCACCAGTCAGGATTTCCAACTTGTAATAGAGGGGCAGCACGTCAAAAACTGAAGAAAGTTATATGGAGTACGAAAACTGTAGTTCATGCATTTTACTTCTTACCTCTTAATCCTGCATGTATTTATTCCATTGGCTGAGCATCTCTGGTCAAGTGCAGACCAGTGTTGCTAATTTAGAGACTTTGTCGCAAGACGTTTCAGGCGATTTTAATGACATTTTTCCTAAATCACACCCACCTGTGCAGATATATGTGGCACAAATCATTTATAGAATGTATTGCTATGAAGTATAATTTTTGTAATGACTCTTTACTAAGGAGAGACAATACTGTCTGCAAACAAATGGATGCTGTCGATCGAGGTGAGGGTCGTAATCCCACCTGCTGCTCGCCTGGCTGACTTCACCACTGCCTTGGCAGCTCTCTTCGCCGGTTACTATGTATTCAACTTAGAGCATCAGGTGGAAGCCAGCACACCACTGGAGTTTGTTCAGAGGTATTTATTATCTTAAATAGCTTGATTGAACGATAGATTAAAATGTAAAAGCAAATTGACAATTGAAAAGCTGTTCAAAATCACCTTCTTCCTTTAAAATGTTATTGGTCTAGAGAATCTAAATAGTGTAGGTTGAGGCCTCCTTAAAACTTGAACGCTTTATTGGAGAACAGAAGGGCTGTTGGGTGAAGGGCATGTACACACTATATTCCTTTTTATGTAAAAGCCTTGGGAGAAATTGAGTGGATGCCATGCGTAGCTGGTTGGGGAATAGGATTTGCCCTGAAAAAACAAACAATTCAATCAACAGATGTTTTTTCTCCTTTAATCTGCGCTTAATTTGCATCTCTTGCATGATAACCTCTGAGGGTGGATTTTAACCAATTTAGTACAAATATGATGTAGCCCATTAAGTTCATCAGGCCACGCCTTCGCAGCAATCAAACGACTAGCAGATCACATAAACCAGTTTGGGTGCAGCCATTTAGCTTGATTTCTCACTAATCAAATTATTCTACTACCTCCTGGACAAGGGTGCCATAGAGGCTGTAGACCCTCTGTCGCACTCCAGGGGGTTCTAGTCAACATACTTCCATACTTCCTCGTGACAAAAAAGACCGGCGAGCAATGGCTTTTTTGGTTGAGAATGTGTGCGTCTGGTGTCGGCAGCACATACTGTGCCACCACGCCTACAGCCTCACTTATACTGTGTCTTACACTGGATACGCACGGTGAACATAGCTGATATACAAGCTCACACCGGTTGCGGTCGCATGCATGCATGAGCACTAAATGTTAGCATTTCATCTCCGTCTCAGTCTACCTGTATTTGCATATGTGTTTGTATGACTAAAACTAATGACTAAAACTGGACTAAAATATTGTAAATTTTTCTTGACTATAACTAGACTAAAATTGGATAGCAATGACTAAATATGACTAATAAGCATTTTGGTCAAGAACACTAGGACTAAGACTAAAATTTAAAATGGCTGTCAAAATTAACATTGCATAGCAGATGTTCTGCAAACAGTTACCAAAGGAGAGTGGTTTATGTCCAGTTGTGATTTGCTATGTTGCATGTTATTTGTTAACATGTACATATTGTCCCACCCCCTAACTCCTATACTCATGTTCATGGATTTTAAGTTAGGATAAATCCTTACTGCACCAAGTGCAGTGCCAAGGAGCAGACGAGCCGGAAGACTGTGAGAGTGGTGAAGCGGAAGACTTCATACATGAACCCGCATGTAATCTCCTTCATCAGGGACTTCACTGAGTTCAGTTGGCTAACTGACTAGATGCAGGTGAGGTTCTGATAATAGCTTTTGCATTGAAAGTTCAAGATGGTTTATTTAAAGATCCACCCATCCTCATCCACTTATCTGGAATTGGGTTGTAGGGTTTAGCAGCTTCAGCAGGAGGCCCCAAACTTCTCTTTCCCGGGCCACATTGACTAACTCTGACTGGGGGAACCCGAGGTGTTCCCAGGCCAATGTGGAAATGTAATCCTTTCACCTGCTCCCAGCTGGACGTGCAAGATTGTGAAGCTTTTCTGTTTTTTGAGCTTGTGGGCCAGACTGGCATTTTTGTTTTTGAATTATTGTGTATGTATGCAAAATTTTAAAAATTCATTGTTATATTGTTGGTATCTGAAGTAGCACTTGGAAATTTGGTTTGGTAGTGGTACTTGGTCTGAAAAGTTTGGTCACCTGTTTCGTCATATTCCTGTTCACCAAATAATAATTGACTGTTTTTATTTGTACAGTAAATTAACCAGCACCGTAAATAGAGTTGAAATCACAATATATAACTGATATTTCTTCTACAGTTAAAAATACAATACTGTAAATACAACTGAAATCACAGTGTTATATTGTTTTTTATTTTACAGTGAATACATAAAATACTGTGAATGGAAATACTGTACCTTTACTGTAAAAAGTATTCACAGTAACTTGCTGGCTTAGTGTTGCCAGCAAGTTACTGTAAATTTTAAGGTAATTTTGTTACAGTGCAAGTGGATGCAAAACTTTACTTCTGCAACTGGACTTGGTTTTATTAGTCATTTTGACTCCTTCTGGACCAAGTGGAAACTTTTTAAACAGGATGGGTTGCATCCAAACTGGAAAGGAAAAGAAAGATTGATTTGGAATTGTATTAATTTTATTGCTTTTAGCTTTAATTGATGGTTTCCCCAGCAAGACCCTGCCCAGCATCCTAGCTCTGTAGGTCCTGCTGGTGCTGGCTGTGTTTCTGTTCCCTCCACAAATTCATTCATTCCTGTTAGGATCACTGAAAGGCAGTCTGGATAACAAAAATCTACTCACAGTCCACACAGAGTCAATCTACTCCCAGTTAAGACCACTTCTTCAATCCCTGTCAACATTGCTGCCTCACCTCATGCCCCTTTGGCCAGTCCTGTCTCATCTCCATCTCACAACAGCGTCTGGGTTGTTAAATATCAGATCACTGACAAATAAATCATTTTTCTGCAATGATTTTATTGTATCAAATCAGTTAGACTTCCTGATGCTTACTGAGACTGGTTAAGTCCAGGCGACTGTGTTGCGCAAAATGAAGCCTGTCCTCCTGGTTTTAATTATTTTCAGCGGCCCAGGATTTCGGGTCGTGGAGGTGGACTTGCTGTCAGAAATCTGTAAAAGAAGCTAGGTCCTCTTATTTTTCTAATATAATTTCAACAAACCGTCATAACCCCAGAATTCTTTTCAAAACCATTGAATCTGTTGTCAACCCTTCTCCTAGCCAACAGACTGAAGCCAACCCAATGATCTGTGTGCAAATTTTATCCTTCTTCACAAACAAAATTAATGAAATAAAACTCCAGGTGACCCTGCTTCTCCACATTGCAACCCCTCTGCCTTGCTCAGTAACTTTCAGCACCATTCATTTTGCACTTTAAAGGACATAATGGCCAAATTAAAGCCTTCATCTAGTCCTTTAGATTTTATGCCTGCAAGATTTCTCAAAAAGGGTTTTTAACAGTGTTGGTCCCACTATTTTATTGATTGTAAATAGCTCTATGTCCACTGGTTGAGTTCCCTCCTGATTAAAGCATGTAGTAGTGAACCCACTTCTTAAGAAACCGAGCCTTGACCCTACTATTTGACTATTATGACTATCCGTATTTCTAAATGACCATTTTTATCAAAAGTTTTAGAGAAGACTGTTTACTTAGAGTTGACTTCTTTTATGAATACTTATATCTTTGAAAATTTCAATCAGGTTTTTGTGCACGTCATAGTGCTGAATCCGCTCCATTCAATTCTCAGTAGCCATGGGCAATGCCTCCTCATCAGTGGCCCCTTTGACCTGTGGTGTTCCCAAAGGCTCCATCCTTGGCCCCTTGTTATTCTGTATATACATGCTACCACTGGGACATATCATAAACAAACACAAAATCCAGTACCATTGTTATGCAGATGAAACACAAATATATGTCCCATTAAAAACTGTTGAAGGTGGCAATTTTAATCATCTTTTATCGTGTCTGTCAGATATAAAACGCTGGATATCCCAAAACCTTCTCCAGTTAAACGAAAACAAATCAGAAATAATTCTCTTCGGTCCCCCAAAGTCCATCCCCATTTTACAGAATCATCTTGGATTCTTGTCTTCAAATGTCAAACCTACAGCCAGAAACCTGGGTGTGATATTTGACAGCAACCTTTCTTTTGAAAAACAAATAACTAAAGTTGATCAGTCATATTTCCATCACTTAAGGAGCATCTCAAAGATCAGGTCTTTTCTCTCACAGCCTGATCTCAAGAAGGTCATCCATGCTTTTATTTCTTCTCGGCTAGATTATTGTAATGCGTTGTATTCAGGGTTGAGCAAAAAAGCCATCTCACGCCTTCAGCTGGTACAAAATGCAGCTGCCCGGCTTTTAACAAATACTAGAAGACAAGAGCAAATCAGCCCTGTTTTAGCCTCTCTTCACTGGTTGCCAGTCAGTTTTAGAATTGATTTTAAGATTATACTGATCACTTTTAAAGCACTTCATGGTTCAGCCCCTAGCTACATTGCTGAATTGCTACTCCCTTATGAGCCAGGGCGCAGCCTCAGATCCTCAGGCAGGGCTCTGCTGGTTGTTCCCGAGTCCCTGCTCAGGACTAAAGGTGGCCGAGCTTTTGCAGTCAAGGCCCCTCAGCTCTGGAACTCCCTGCCTGAGAGTCTGAGACTTGCAGAATCAGTAACATCTTTTAAATCCCTTCTCAAAACGTATTTTAAAATAAAAGCATTTGACTAATTTAACCACGCTGCTTTATTTTTAACATGTCTTATTTGTTAATTAGGGGGCCAAGCCCAAGGGGCCAAGGGAACACGTATGCAAGCAGACGCATTTCCTAGGACCAGCAGTGCTAGGAATCCTATTGTAATTGTAAAGGGTTTTTTTCTCCCACTAAAAGTGGTGCTGCAGGCTAAACCATGCAAGGGAGGGCGGTGCAATTTGGAGGGTTGGTCCAGACACGTACCTCAGAAACAAAAAAACTACATATATCTGCCTGCAGGGGGCGCTATAACCTAGGCCAGATTCTCTGAATGGAGCTGAATCACTTTGCAATGGCCATGCCCACTTGCCCATATTTTGAAGGTGGTCATGACTGGTCAATGTGGGCGTGGCTTATTACAAGATAAACAACAAACATTGATTTCAGCCAAACTATTATGCTGAGAGCTTTGAAATGTATATGGTACATATAGAATAGGACACAGTTCTTCCATACCAAAAATTGCACATGTACTCCAGTATGTGGCACTATAATGGATGCAATTGCATTTTTGCCTGTAACTTCCACATTTTAAATAACACATTCGCAAACCTTATATCCATATGTTCCCTGAATAGAGCTGGGTTTTCTGACATACGACACGCCCACGTCTGCTGCACATTTCCTTTGCTAAAGCGCCACATATGCAAAACCTACTTTTTCGAACTCCTCCTTAGGATTTTGTCCGATCTGCGTGAAACCTGGCACGTACAGTCTTCAGCTGGACCTCATCTAAAGTTATCAAAAGAATTTTGCTCGGTCAAAAATTGGTCAATTCCGATTTAATTTACCAACGGGAGCAAAATTAGAAATCAAAATTAGAATAATCAACACATGCTCGTACCTGGTGTTAAGGTGACCATATATATATCACGGTGGGACAGCTGAATCTGTGCAAGCAAGCTATCCCTGCTCCTGCTCAGAGGTTGGGGGAGATGATGTCTCACTCTTCACATATTCTTACTCATAAAAACCTCTGGGGCTATTTTCATCATGAGGCTCTTATATATTTTTCTTTAAGGCACAGAGATCTGGGACTATTACCAAGACATCTGGAGCAATAACCCCGAATGCCCAGTTCTAATTACACTCCTGGTGACAGGCGACCAAATGAGACACACCATCACCTTGATTAAACTTGAGGATTCTCTGGTTTGGGACAATATCAGTACACAACTCGACTTAACAAAAGTCTACCTGTTTTAAAGATTTTATATCTTCAAAAAATAATGATAACATGGTAATATTGGTAATAACAATGTAATAATAATAGTAACAATATTAACAATGCTAATAAATAATTATTCCAACAAATCATCTTAGCTTGTTTGTGTCATGCACAGTATTTACATCAGGGAAGGGACTGTCCATGATAGCATGTTTGTGGTCTTAGCGGGGACTTATGTAATGTGGCAGTCACAAGAAACATGTCCTGACTACTTGTATACACTGCCAATGTGAGTGTTTGGAATCGCCCCAACAACATTGCTTGTGTGGAAACAGAAGCCCTCTTTGCCCATAGCTAGGAATGTATACCGAGGACCAGGCCTGGATCAAGAGGGCAGGGGCCCCTGGGCACAATTCTTGGATGGCCCCCGCATACAAACAACCCTAACCCTAACCCGCACACACACCGGTGTTTCCCCTATATGCATTCTGTGGCGGTGTCCTGCTGCTGGATTGTAGAGTAAGCAGACTGTATTAGTAAACTGTGTTTCCCCCAGATTTCTTTGTAACAGCGGTGCTCTGAGTCGGTAACCTAAGGGGGTCCGGGTCCGGAAGAAAAGTTTGAAAAATAACCCTTTAAATGATGAGTACTGGTGAGAATTTTGAAAAAAATTCATTGTCAGAATTTCAGAATCAGAATCTAAGACATGAGACAAAATAGTGTAGAAGTTGACATTGATGTTTGAAAATATGTTAACCTCTTGAGCATTAGAGAACATTTTTACCATTATTTTCCTAGATTTTTTATGGAAACAGAATCTGTTTGAGAAGTCAGTGGGTCACATGACATTGAAGCTATTGAGAAAAAAATAATAATTTCTGTATATTAATTTTCATATAAAATAGAGGAAGCACTAAAGTACAATAAAAAGAGCTGTCTCATTTCTCCAGTTTACAAATAGAATCTGCTGCTGGTTTGGAGCCACTGGGTCCCATGACATGGAAAATATTGGAAAAAACCTGCAATTATTTTGTATTAATATATTTCTGCTAAGTAATTTAATGATGGTCCCCAAATCAGTTGTTCGTGATTCAGCGCGGCTCTGGGAGGTGAGTTGACCGTCCTCCTGCTGCTCAGACAGGGTGAACCACAGTAATGTCGCGGCTGGACCCGAGTGAATATCCGTAATACCCAGCCTAAAACTAACTTCACCCCGGTTCGATGAGTCGCCTGTTGCAGCCTTTGAATGGGATGACGGGTGGGTTGCCGACATCGCCGCAGACCCTTGGCGCATTTTACGTGACATGATGCGGGTGGGGCGCACTGAGGACAGTCCGCCCCCGCTGGGAGCGAGGGGGCCTCGTCCCTCCCCGACAGGGAGACAGAGGGTGCAGCGAGCACCACGGCCCCGGGAAGCGGCAAGGTCTGGGCGGGGGTTCGCTGTCACTCAATTTAAATGGTGACTTGTAGAAATTATACAAATAGCAGTAATGACAATATGAATCGATTTTAAAATAACTTAGGTAGTAGTGGTTTCACTGTGTGCAACTTAAATTCGCCATTCAGGTGATATTAAACCTACACCTACCTTTTTTGCGGAGGCGCTGGTGCTCATTGGGCCCCAGGGGCACGTGGGTCCTTGCTGAGGACCGGTACTTTTTGGTACCAGCTCCTAATTGGGTCGGTACCAGGGTACCGTTACGATTCTGGACAAACGGTACTGTTATCGGTACTTTTTAAAAAACATTTTTTTTTAACTTTTTTTTGATGATTTTTTATCGGATTTTGAAATGGATGGTTTTTGAACGTCTACCCAATTGTAATGACTCTGCTGTGTTACGGCTCTGTTCGCTTTTGCTCCGCCGTCCGGCCACCCCCAACGGTTGCGATCGAGACAGCTGGCATCCCGAGGCCGAGGAGTTTCCGCGATAATCACATAATCACTCGCGACCGCAGTTACAGCTGTGTGTTATAAAAACAACAACAGGAAGTGTTCCCGGCCGAATGATTAGTAGAAGAGTGTTTTCTCTATTATGAGATTTGTGTGCTGGTGTCAAAACAGAGTGTTTTATTTTGAAAAGTAGCCAGATGTTATATTGTTATTTCGGTGCTTGACTTCCTGTCTACTCCGGGTTAGGTTAGTCCTGGTTATCTGTTCCTGAGTATTTGTAATTGCATAGCTTCTTTCCTGTTGAAGCTTTATTAATACCTTGGTTGAATCTTTTAACATCTTGTAAAGTATTTTTTTACCCAAAATGATATGTTGTAGTAGCATCGTTACCGATAAGTTTCGGTATCGGTATCGATAAAATCCTAACGATATCCATCCCTAATCATAGCCTTACCTGATTAAATTATCACCAGCTGTGTGTGTGTGTGTCTCACCCTTCACACTGATGCTCCTGAGGTCAGTAATCTTCATCAGTATCTTGGGGAACATACAGGGTTTATCGGGCCTCCTCCTCCTCACATAGATCTGTGCACACACATCAAAGCATGGAGAAGAATAACCAGTGATATTTGAGCATGCTCTCATTTCCATTTTGTAAACTTTTTTACTTTGTTGATGGATTCACATTTTTTTAAATAAAGTTTGATTTAGGCGTTTATATGACAATTCAACTTTATTTAACTCTTTATGGTCATGTAGTTGACACATAGAAGAATATTTGAACATACTTTATCCAAAAGATTATTTTCAACAAATCCCATTAAGAACCAAAACAGACAATTAATTGATCTGCTAACAAGTATTGTCTGCTTTTCTAAGCTTGATTTTCTGCGCCACAGAGCTCTGTCAGCAGTGTTTGGCACGTTACTATAAAAAAAGTAATTAGTTATAGTTACTAGGTACTTCTCCCAAAAAGTAGCTGAGTTAGTAACGGAATTACTCCACTATAAAAGTAACTAGTTACCAGGGAAAGTAACTATTGCGTTACTTTTAATTATCCCCCCTTTTGAGCTCGGCATTCATTTTAGCGTACTCGGCATCTATGTATTTAGAATATGTCTTTCTTGCATGGCGGACTGGCACCTGCTCTCGACGGTATTTCGCCAATGAGGGCTCGGAAGGAGTCTGATTCAACTGTTGATAGCGGGAGCATGTTCTCA
This sequence comes from Diplodus puntazzo, assembly GCA_963678695.2. Classification (NCBI taxonomy): domain Eukaryota; kingdom Metazoa; phylum Chordata; class Actinopteri; order Spariformes; family Sparidae; genus Diplodus; species Diplodus puntazzo. Next base: position 27,357,164 of record OZ023174.1, read on the forward strand.
ACAACATACCTGCGTATCATTGAATTCAGTTCTGTTTGTGTCACAAGTTTTTATGAAGCTGGAGCAGAAAAATCCAGCTTTAGCGGCTTGGGCGGCTCTGTGTCCTTCTTTGTTAGCAGAGCTTACGTTAGCCACCTGGCCTGCTATCATCATCAACAACAGTCAACAACGGTGTTTTTGGCCAAACTGAACACTGCCTCTGATTAGCTTACGAACTCTCACACTACCTTAGAGAGCCAATGATCATCACTTATGCGGTTGTCTCGCCCCTCCCTCCTCCATCACCAAAGTTGCAGCTCCTGTGGCTGAGAGCTGAGTCGGATGACAACAGCGTCAATGAGTAGCTTCAGTGTGTAACGCAACACCTTTAATTGTCAGTAACGGTAACGGCGTTGTAACGATGGAAACAGTAATTAGTTAGATTACCCGTTACTGAAAAAGTAACACCGTTAGTAACGCCGTTTATTCTAACGCCGTTATTTCCATCACTGTCCGTCAGTGACACATCAGTGAGGCACATATGTCCCTAAATTATCATTATCACATACCCTGCAGTTTTTGTTGAGTCAGTCACACATACACCGACCTGCTACCACAAGTAGGCAGTAGAACACCAAATGTGAAGTAACAGAAAATTTAACTGAGAACTTCCACTTGTTTGAATAACGTTTGATAAAAAACAATAATAACCAGCTGTTTATTTAAAAAATTCAAATTATATATTTGTATTGTTGCTGATGTAGGAACATGCCCGGTCTCATCCTGCCTAATAGGAGATACAATCTACATGTCTGTAATCGATTCCCCTTTCACCTACTTCCTGAGACCCCCTTCATGGCCTGACTCCCTCTGCCCTTTCTTCCTTGACACTCCTCTGGTGAGAAACAACAGGCTATAGGCAATAAAAGTTGTTTGCGGAAAGAGACTGTTGGGTGAGTTCATGAGTGAAGTCACCAGATCCCCTTTTAAACCCCCTCTCTTGGAGAGAGATAACCATTTGTCACCTTCTTCTCCTCTTCCTTGACTTTAATGGAACCTATTCTAGCAGACCATGGATACCCGAGACTCAGAAGGTCTCATTTAACATCTGGACTTCATAAGTAACTGTCTTTCTTTTCACAGACCTGTTTATAATTCAGTGCCCAGTGGTCACTGTTTCATGTCAAATGTGTATTCAGTTGTGATAGGCTTGTCCTTAGAAGACATCACCCCACATCTGGCATGGACTATCAAAGTGTCACACTTGTAAATTACAACCCTCAACCCAGCCATGTGTCTCCACATTCCCAACAGGAGAAAGGAAGAGTCTTGATTTCTTTCTTGTTGTTAAAAAAAAATATCCTTAATCAGCTTGAGGAGACCTCAAACATACTCTTTTCCCAGTACTTGTGAGGTAAAGGAAGCTCTAGTTAGGAATCTCAGGATTAATGTCTGCGGATCTGATGGAGCCACAGTGCCCCCTTTTGGTAAGTCTGGGTATAGTTGAAAGAAAAACTTCTGAAACGGACGGACCTTACTTTTATACTTAAAATTATGATTATCTATCTCTGACACATATTTTTGTATTAAGGATTAAGCTTGTACACTATATAAGATGCTTTTAAGCCATCAGGGCTGCTGAGACGTAGGTACCTGTGTTTGTGATTTATTATAACCAATAACTTCCCTTTTTCTGATTAGGCAATTTCTGTTATGTTCTTTTATGTTCATGTGACAAGTGTTGATGTAAAGACCATGGTGGATTTTGGTGAGTAAGTCGATCGCGTTCTTAAAAAACATCCATCCATCCATCCATCCATTGTCAACCGCTTATCCAAAATCGGGTCGCGGGGGCAGCAGCTTCAGTAGCGAGCCCCAGACTTAGACCTATGGTCATGACCGAAAGAATGAGATCGCGGGTACAAGCGGCCGAAATGGGTTTTCTTCGCAGGGTGGCTGGGGTCTCCCTCAGAGATAGGGTAAGAAGCTCAGCCATCCGGGAGGGACTCGGAGTAGAGCCGCTGCTCCTTTGCATGGAAAGGAGCCAGTTGAGGTGGTTCGGGCATCTGATGAGGATGCCACCAGGGCGCCTTCCTAGGGAGGTGTTCCTGGCACGTCCAACTGGGAGGAGACCCAGGACCAGGTGGAGGGATTATATCTCTTCTCTGGCCTGGGAGCGCCAGGGGATTCCCCAGTCAGAGTTAGCCGATGTGGCCGGGGAAAGGGAAGTCTGGGGCTTAAAAAACATGTAAACCATTATTCTGGTTTAATAAGTAATAAATTCGTGATATAAGCTGCGACGTCACCGGAGGAAGTGACGTGCCAGTCCGCCCTCTATTCCACTCCCAGCTTAAACATTAAAAGAGCGAACTTCAAGTTGCTCGCTCTCTTACTCTTGTTCTCTTACTCTTCTCTTTTTCCTCTCCTTCACGTTACTCTCTTCGTTACGTACTCTTTATTCAACACGTGTAAACTTAGTTTTTTACTTTTAACTTCGTACTTTGCTTAGTTTTGCGGCTCCGAGACCTTTTTTTATCTCTGGAGATTTTAATCACCTGTAGAACCTTTTTCCGTTATTCTGAGAATACTTTATTTGAAACTCAAGCAAGGACAAAATTAATTCTCTTTTTGTATTCTTTTATATCGTTTAAGTATCGTGGCCAAAGCCAGAAGAAGCTATTTTTGTTTTTGTATTTGGTAACTAAGAAGAACTCGTTCGGCCGACGATTCTTTCCTAGTTATTTTTATGCAAGAAGTCCGATCGATATATGCTCGTAGCCTCGTAATTACCAGCTCAAAGAGACTCTGATAAAACTCTTAAGTCGGTACAGTTTAACTGTTCAAAAGACCGTGAAGAAATCCACAGCCGAAGGAAGAATTATCCCTCCATTGCGTCCAGACCGCCCGCAGCGCTCTCAAGCGAAAACTCCGCTGGGCCAAAGGTGTCCTCATTCGACCTGAGACAACATCGCACAGCTGTTCTGCAGCCGCCGCTGCCGTCGCACAGAGAGAGACAAAGCTGATCCATAAAGTCTGGACTCCGGGACCTCTCTTCTTCAACAAAGTAGGCTGAATTTCCACACGCAACAGAAGTCACACTGAATGAAATCAGAGTTGGTGTTTGTGAAGGCTTCGAACATATAACCTAAATTTAAATACATTCCTCATATTGTCCGTTGTACGGGATATTAATTCTGTAGTTGTGAATTACCAGTTTATTACACTAAAATCCACCATCGTTTAGAAGTTATCTAATCAGGGTTTTATTCACATTATCCACATTTTCTGTTACTTGTTGTCAACCGTTTGAATCATTACCGCATATCATTTATTCTGCATTTATTTAGTTAATAAACATATTTAACCGTATGTCGTTGTCTGTGCACGTTTAATTTGAAGTGGGAAATTGATGGGATCGTGGAAAGAATTCACTGCTTCAGAATAGGAGATCAAATATACATTTGATAGTTAACCGACTGATTAAATTGATTCCAATGGTTCAAGCCAAACTTGTATGGTTGGGTTCTGAATAATGTCCTTCGGGTTATTCAGATTAAATCAACACGAAGGTGGTGGCCCGTCTAAATTGTTATTGATTGCCAGTAATTAATTATCATATTATCAAGGTAGTGTCTGTGATGTAGTGTGATAGTGTTTTCAGTGATCCAGGTTCACTTTTAATTCTAACTCTAAAATTCCACTGAATGCATGTCCATTGAAGAACGGCTCCGATATGGTTTTTCCATCCGTCGTTGGACAGCTAGAGCTGCAAGACCGAGAGTTCCCATGATAACTACATAATCACTGGCGACCGCAGTTATAGGTATGTGTTATAAACACAAAAACATGAAGTGCTCCCAACGGAAGGATTAGAAGTGCTTGGATTTTTCTCTTTTTTGCGATTTTTGTGCTGCTGTCAACATGGAGTGTTTCATTTTGAAAATTAACCAGATGTTATGTTGTTGTTATTGTGTTTGACTTCCTGTCTTCTCTGTGCTGGATTCGGCTGAATTGTTTGCCACGTAGCAGAGCCAGTGGAAGTTAATACATATATGCCGCTGCTGTGGCATCGCCATGATGGAGTGGAGCCAGATAGTACACGTTTCTGGGAGAATTTAGGGGCAAGTGCTGTATTGTAGGCAACTTGACGTGTTTCTGTTTCTTCAATATGTTTCACCTCTCATCCAAGGGGCTTTTTCTGTTCTCACTAACTGGAGGGGAGTTGTAAGCTGTATGGGAGTGTCCTTACAGAGTTGTTAAGGACACGTGTGAGCTCTGAGTTTCAGAGTCGTAAGGGCCACTTTTGGGTCATTGACCCAACCGGCCTTCGTGCGCATTGCCTGGGCTAGGTGAGCTCACGTGTGAGTGGCTGTTAAGCAGTCTAGGGAGAGAACTCAGTAGTGCATTGTAGGTGGGTGATCAGTTATGTCGTAGGCCACCTCCTCTGTTCAAAGATGGTCGTTCCATATATTTGTATTCTGTTATATGTGTTCAGTATGGATACATGGGCCTACGCGACAGAGCCACAGATAGGGTAGGGAAGACAAAAAGTACTGAAAGAATGGATCAATTAATTCTTTGTTTGGCTCCTCCCATGGAATTTGTTGACAGTAGGAAAAATATATAATATCAGCAGAAATATCCTTAGCTGTCGCATTTTGTCAACTGAGGCCTTTCAGAATCAGAATCAGAATTCCTTTAATGTCCTGCAGACGGGGAAATTTGTTTGTCACAGCAGCGACAGAATATTACAAAAACAGAAACATATTACAAGAACAGAAACAATAGCAAAAATAAGCAATAAAATTATAAAGGGAAGAAATAGACATATATACATATTTACATGATATTATGCAAAATTAACAGCAGTTTTTCTTGTTTTGTTTTGTATTGTTTTAAACGTAGATTTTAAATACAGATAATAAATATGGAATAAATATGGGTGTTAAGAAAATTGACCAGATAGTGCAAAAACAGAAGTGACCTTTGTGCAGACATACTGCACAGTGCAGGGTACAGGGTGAGGTCAATAGGCTATTGGGAGCAGTGCTGGTTGTACAGTCTGACAGCAGCAGGAAGGAAGGACCTGTGATACCTCTCTTTCACACACTTAGGGTGTATCAGTCTATTGCTATAGGAGCTGCCCAGTGCTGTGAGAGTGACCTGCAGGGGGAGGGACTCCTGCAACAGCAGTGATGACAGCTTGTCCATCATCCTGCTCTCTCCCACCACCTGCACTGAGTCAAGAGGGCATCCCAGGATGGAGCTGGCCTTCTTGATAAGTTTATCAAGTCTCCTCCTGTCTGCTGCCGAGATGCTGCTGCTCCAGCAGACTACTCCATAGAAAATGGCTGATGCCACCAGAGAGTCATAGAAAGAGGTCGGGAGTGCCCCCTGCACTCCAAAGGACCTGAGCTTCCTCAGCAGATACAGTCTGATCTGAACTTTCTTGTATGTCGCTGCAGACCTACTGTACTTTATTTTATGTTTTTTTCTGTATAACTGCCTGTGTTTGCTTTGGAACTGGAGGATGACTCCTTGAGTAAAACTGCAATGTCACTAACAATACAGTAATATGAAAACACTCATATGCCAAACCTTCAAGGCTTCAACAATTGGCTCCTGAAGGACATCGACCTTCTCTGATTCCTCCAGATCCTGACGGTCTGCACACACGACACACAACCAATGCCACAAGTTTTATTTCACATTCATCAACTACAAGATCAACTGCATAGAACAGAACAATTCCTTTCCAGAAATCATGACCTGGTTCCTCAAGATAATCCACAGACTTTGTTGTTGGCAGTATGCAGTTGGAAGTGTGCATCTACTCATGGAGGAGAGGCTTGTGCTTGTGACAGTGCGAGATGTAAACATAAATGGCATCCTCCTCAGGTGAGCTGTAACATTAGCTAGCTTAGTAAACAAGCCTCTTGGCCATGAAGATGTACATGTCCTTCAGTGTAGTGATACAGAAAGGAAATAGTGCCTACATGAAACTGCCCATGAAAATGTCTGTGGATTATCTCTTGTAACCAGATCATGATTTCTGAAAAGAGAGGTTGCTGTTGAGTTTCTCAAATTTATGATCTTTTCTTTCTTAGAGCACCACAAGCCAAGGGACATCTAGTTATGGTTATATTAGAGAAAAGGCAAATATCTCTATGGCCAATATGTCTTAAACATGTGTTTTTGATTTTCAGTTGAACTTCAGTGATTTTCTTTCAATGATTATCTCATTTCACATTCCTTGGAAATCAAGTGCAGTACCTCCACAGAGCAGGCAGATGGCACTGAGCAATCCTGTCTCTGCATCATCCATCTCCAGTGGGAGCAGCTGGTTGGCGAAGGAGAACACCAAGTCTGTGAGAGGTCCAAACCCAGCATTGTGCATCTGTGTGCGGTTCAGAGTCAAACCATCAGAGAAGGTCATGGTGTCCTGATCTGGGGTGTACCGGGTGCAGATCCTTAGAATCTACGAAAAAAGAGGTTGAAGTTGACAAAAACGGAAACAACAGGAGTACATTTTTTTTTTAATTTCTGCTGTGCATTTTCCCATGGTACTTTTGTCTTTGTTGAGGAACTGTTTGGTGCAGTGTGACAAATGTGATAAACTAACCAGTATATCGAGGCAGGCCGCTTTGAGCAGGATGATCTGATCAGCGATGGTTAACGTTGTGAAGCCAGGCAGCTGCTTGGCGAACTCCACCGTCTTAATGATGCATTTGGTGGACAATTCACTGAACTTGTCCCAAAGACTGACATCCAGAGCGACACGCTGCTTGGAGCTGTTGCTCTGCAGGTAGAGAAAGTTTTATTCTGTTAAGGTGAAGAAAACGTCTTTATTCCATTAACTCAGGAGTGCCCAACCAGTCGATCGTGGTCTACTGCTGGCCGCAGACTGATCCTAAGTAGACCGCGAAGTAGGTCACATTTAACCTACGGTAGCGCGTGACATGTGTAACTCCCTCAAGGCACGAACAACACAAGTGGCTTTCTTGGTACTGGTTTATTTGACGCTCCCTCCAAATCCACAGTGAAAACTATAATATACACGCACAGTATTAACGATTACATCAGCAAATTAAACATAAATATGAAAAACACTCGGCAAAGTAAAATACAGAAAAAACTCATTAATTACCTCGTTGGCTGCGTGCCGTGTAAAGGAGGAATTATCTCTGGTCTTCGGATGTTTCTTGAACACTTAAACACTTTATAAACACTTAAATTGGTCTTTAACTTCACTGTTTAGCTTAACTACAACACATGTGCGTCTTCACCTTCTCATGTTTTCTTCTGACTCTCCGGAATAGCAGCAAAACACAGAATGTCAAAATAAAAGCGGTATTTTCAAAATAAAAGTTGACAGCCCTCTTAAGCACCACAAACACACAAAGGCACTTGAAACATGCACAAAATGACAATAATATTATAAACAGTGATAAATTATGACTATCAGCTACACTCCCACCAAATCACACAAATCCTATCATGGGATTTCTCTTAATACAATACTGTAATCAAGACGCATCAATTTCCTAATGAAACATTTCTGGTTATTAACTATCTGACATGGAATTTCAGTCAAACATCTTAGTCTGCTTCAATCAGAGTAACAACCTTCTGTGCAGGTCTTTCAAGTAACACTGTTTTAGTTGTTGGTTTCCCCTTTTTGTCAAATGTGGTATCACTAACCAGCAACTTTAGTTTTCTCACCATATCATCTGACCTTGGGTAAACCTCTGTGATTCTAGCTAGCTTCCATTCGTTGCGTGGTGCCATATCCTCTTGTAAAAGGACAATAGCATTGACCTTCATATTCCTTCTGTTCTTATACCATTTCTGCCTTGATTGTAAGTTCAGAAGATATTCCTTCTTCCATCGTGTCCAAAATTCGTTGGTCAAATACTGTACCCTGCGCCACCTCTTTTGAAGATAAGATCTTCTTTAACAAATTGTCCTGGAGGGGGCAGAATGACCGCAGACTTCATTGTGAGGATATGGTTCAGAGTTAAAGGTTCCGGTCCAGATGGGTCATTCAAATGCTCAGCTGTTTGCTGTCTGCTGTTAATGACAGCCATAACCTCATACATGAATGTCCTTAAAGAAGAACTGTCGAGTCTTCATGCTGACTTGTCAAGAATGGCTGTAAGAACACTCCTTACCATCCTTATTTGCCTCTCCCAGGCACCACGGATGTGACTTGCTGCTGGGGGGTTTGTAAGGAATTCTTATCCAAGACTCTTTATTCTTTCTTGATCCATTTCTTCCATTAGTTTGGTGAACTCTCTTCTTGCACCAATGAAATTAGTGCCCTGGTCACATCTTAACTGACGTACATTTCCTCTTATGGCAATGAATGCTCTCAAGGCATTGATAAATGCATCAGTTGTCATGTCATCCAGCATCTCTATGTGTATGGCTCTAGAACACAGACCGGTGAGTAAAAGACCAAACTTGTTGAGCTCTTTTCTTCCATCTGTCACATAGATCGGACCAAAACAGTCCATGCCAGCATAGATGAAGGGTGGAGTAGCCTCCAGTCTGTCTTGTGGTAAGTCACCCAGCTTTTGTTCTTCTGTTGGTCTCCGATACTTTCTGCACTTGACACATTTGAAAATGTGTGATGAGACGACACTGCTACATCCCAGGATCTGCCATCCATTTGCTCACAGTTCGTTCATCGTCATTCCGCGACCTTGATGCTGGGTCTTCTCATGGAAATGTTTGACAAGTAAAGATGATATATGACTATTTTGTGCTGGATGCTTCACAAATGGGTGTAATGTGGCGTGATTCAGACGTCCTCCTACTCTTAGGATACCCTTTTCGTCCAGGAATGACAGTTTCCTGTCTTTTGTCTTGATGGTAGCATTCTCTCGTTTTAGGTTTTTTATCAGGTCAGGAAATGCTTCTTCTTGTACTAGCTTGACGATTATAAGTTCTGCTTCTTTCCTTTCTTCCAAGCTTGTACACTCATTAGTTTTTTGCTTCTTGCCTTTGTATTCACTGATCTGTCTTCTGAGTCTAGCAACTGCCTTTACCACTCTAGACCAATCAGAAAACTCCTTGAAGCATTCCACTAATGACTTTTCTTCCTTTGCTTTAGTTTTACACACAAAACTCTTTCGGATTTCAGGATCACCTTCTTCGATTACTCCCACCTTGAGTTCTCTGGCTGGCAATTCACACTGCCACAGAAACTTTGGCCCTGTGAACCAGTTGGAGTTCTTTAGCTGTTGTGCAGTCGAACCTTGGGAAACATGATCTGCCAGATTGTCCTCAGATGCAACATAAGCCCATTGTTCAGGCTTAGTAGTTGCTTTGATTCTTTGTATGCGGTTGGCCACAAACACCCGAAACCTTCTGGCGTCATTGTTTATGTAGCCGAGAACAACCGTGGAGTCTGTCCAGAAGAACTCCTGAAGATCTTCGATGTCTAGTTCTTTGAGAAGCATTTCGCTACTTCGAACTGCAACAACTGCTGCCGACAGTTCCAACCTTCCTACAGTTGTTATCTTGGTTGGTGAAACTCTTGATTTACCCATTACGAGACAGCAGTGAACTTCAGCAGATGGACTGACAGCTCGGAGGTAAGTACATGGGCCATAGCCGGAGACACTTGCATCAGCAAAACGGTGAAGCTCATACCTTTTGACACTGCTGAAATGTGGAGGCAAGAATGATCTTTTGATTTCTATTTCAGCTAGGGTGGGTAGATCTCTAATCCAGGACGCCCACTGTGGTTTTAAATGCTCTGGAAGATCCTCGTCCCATCCTGCCTTCTCTCTACACATTTCTTGTAGTATTTGTTTCCCCAGAAGGACAAAGGGTGCCATGAACCCTAGGGGATCATACACAGAAGCAACTGTAGACAGTACACCTCTTCTTGTCAATGGATTCAGTTTCACTTGAACTCTGAATTTGAATGAGTCAGATGTAATACACCACTCCACTCCAAGTGTGTGGTGAACTCAAGACCATGTCCTGATCTTTGACTGCTGCACTTTCTTCTTCTGGGATGGTTGCAATCACGTTCTCATTGTTAGACACAAACTTGTGGAGTCTTAACTTGCCAGTATAGCAAAGTTCTCTTGATTCTTTGATAAGCTTGATAGCTTCCTTCTCAGTTTGAACACTTGATAAACCGGTCATCCACATAGAAATTTCTTTGAATGAATCGTACAGTGTCGTCGCTGAACTGACCTTGTCCTTGCGCTGCCAGATGTTTCAGGCCAAAGTTAGCACAGCCAGGAGATGAGGCCGCTCCAAACAAGTGGACCCTCATTCTTTAGATGGATGGCTTGGCTTGCAAATTGCCATTTTCCCACCATAGAAACCTCAAATAATCTTGGTCTTCCTTTTTTACGTGGAACTGGTGGAACATGCTTTCCATGTCACACATGACTGCAATGGAACCCTTTCTGAAACGGCATAGGACACCCACCAATGTATTCGTTAAGTCAGGACCAGTGAGCAGATGATCGTTGAGGGAGGTGTCTTGATACTTAGCAGAACAGTCAAATACAACACGTATTTTTCCTGGCTTCTGTGGATGATAGATTCCGTGATATGGAATGTACCAAGCCGGACTATTTCCAATTTCATCCTCAGGGACCTTTTCCACGTCACCTCTTGATATGATGTCATCCATGAACTTGACATAATCTTGGTAGTATGTCTGATCTCTCTTTAGTCTCCTTTCAAGACAGTTGAGACGATGCATTGCACACGCCTTATTGTTTGGTAACGGGTCTTTCCTCTTTAAACGGTAATGGCATCTCATAGTGACCACTGTCCTTTTGTGTAATGTTCTCTTTCAACTTGGCAAGAAACTTCAAATCCTCTTGAGACACTGGATCATATTCTCTTGCTCTTTCTGAGAAGTCTGATTCCAAGATGTGTATGATGTCTGAAGGAATGATCTCTTTCACTTTGATTCTGTGCACATAGTGTACTCTAGTTTTGAGATTGACAGATGGATCCATCGCTGATGTCACCTGTCTCACTACTATGTGATGACTGATCCCGATGGTGTCACCATAGTCTAGACAGGGATTGCCATGCCCAACAACACTCCATCCGAGGTCTGTGCGCTGTGCGTAAGGCTGGTTCTCCTTGCCAGACACGACTTCTCTTGGAAGTAAAGCCTGTGAGGGAGTTGTATCCAACAAGCAATCCAACTTCACAGTCCTGTAAAGGTGCGATTTCTCCTTGAAGGTGCTTTAAATGAGACCATGCCTTTGCAGTTTCATCTATTGGGATGTGAGATCTGTTGGCGGGAATAAAGTCTCTTGTATAGACTGGTGGTAGAAAAATCTTCTTGCGAGTGTAAAAGCCTCTGACTTGCAGGTTATCTATTCTTTGGGAACTCACTAAGGTGGTTCTTGAGGTCATAGTAGCGAGCTTGAGCTTGACTCGTTCTTTGTTTACTTCCAAAGATTCAGCTATTTCACTGAGAACAAATGTTGTGTCGCTTTGAGAATCCAAAAGTGCGTACACAAGAACTTTTTGTGCTGGCTGAGATGATGATGAAAGACACACTGGGATGATTGCAGCTGTGTGTTTGTCAACTTCTTCCAATATCACTCAGTTTGAAGTAGCAGTTGTGGTTGCTTCTTTATGTTGCACAGATTGAGGATTCACTCTGTATTTTTCTTGAGTTGTACTTGACTGTTCTTGACTTTGAAGTTGTGGTGAGTTTCGCTGTTCTTTAGGCCGTACTGCATGCAAACAAGTGGGATGTCGCTTATGACACACATCACAGACACTTCTACTTTGACAACTCTTTGAATGATGGCCAGACTTGAGACAGCCAAAGCATAGCCTTTCATTTTGAATAAATTTGATCCTGTCTGGAACTGTTTTCTCCATGAACTTCCTACATTTGTGCAAAATGTGCCCACATGTTAACATGTTAACGCTTTCATTTGAACTTGTGGCCAGTGTCTTTGCTCCTAAGCTTTGAGGTCTTTGGTACTTCGGTTTCTCAGACTCCGCTTGTTTCAGTGACTGCAATGATGTGAGAGGATTACAGGCGATTTTTGCTTCTCTTGTCAGAAATTTAACAAGCTGGCTGAAGGAGGGGAATTGGTTGCTCTCTTCTTGAACGTCAATAACTTTCCAGTTTCAATTCGCTGTAAGCCAGTCTGGTAACTTTGACAGAATTTTCCTGTTCTCGTTACAGTCATTCAAGATCTCCAATACTCTCTGAGCTCAAAGCTGTCTTTAGAGCCTATCATAGGCCACACTTGAAGTTTGTCCCTATACGATTTTGCAATCGTGAAAGGATTTCCATACCTCTCTTCCAAAATCTCCCATGCAGCTGCATAAGCAGATTCAGTTCTAAGCAGGAAATACCCCTCAAGTGCGTTCTTTGCTTGCCCACTACAGTTGAGGCCAAAATTATTAGCCCCCCAGGAATTATGGAACATTTTCCTAAAATTCTTGTCAATGTTTTCAGCATTGATAAAACTTGATATGATCAAATATTCACGAGTGCTATTTAGTAGCTTTTGGTACATTTTGGAATATAAAATATGTTTTTAGGCTTGCTTTATATCAAATATAGTGAAAAATGGGGTGGTCAAAAATATTAGCCCCCATGATGGTGTGGTCAATAATCTTACCCCCATGTGAATGTATGCTTTCAAAACACACCTAATTAACCAATCAGCTTTCAAACCACACCTGTACAGTCAACTGGCTTCCTAACAACACCTGAGCATTCAATCAGCATAAAAGGACTCCAAGGAACAGGGCACTTCAACACATTATTGAGAGGGACAACTCTTACTCACCATGCCAAAGTCAAAGGAAAACAGTCTTGAGCTCAGAAAGAAGATAGTGGAGGCTCATGATAAGGGGGAAGGCTATATTGCCATTTCCAAGCGTTTCACAATGTCTAGAACCGCTGTACTTTGCAACATTGCCAATTACAAGGAGACAAATTCTGTAAGAAACAAACCTGGGTGTGGTCATAAGCGCAAGATTTCAAGAACTCTGGAGAGGAAAATAGTCAGAGATGTCAGCAAGAAGCCCCGGACATCTGCCAAGATGATTGTTGCTGATCTGGAGTTGATGTTTCAAGGAACACAGTTGTGAGGGCTCTTCATCGTGGTGGCCTTCAGGGCCACCGTCCCAGAAGATCCCTTTTACTCAAAGAGCAGCATATCGTAGCCAGACTGAGGTTTGCCGATGAACATTCGAATGGCAAAGATGAGATTTGGAAGTCTGTGCTTTGGTCTTATAAGACTAAACTGGAACTATTTGGGCACATGGATGTTGCTTATGATTGGCGAAGAAAGGGAGAGGCCTTCAAGCCTAAAAACACAGTTCCCACAGTTAAACATGGTGGTGGGAGCATCATGCTATAGGGCTGTTTTGCACCCTCAGGCACAGGGAGCCTTGCTCAGATGCATGGCATCATGAAAAGAGAAAATTATGTTGAAATTTTGAGGGATAATAAGCAGAAATCTGCTCGTAGTCTAGCCTTAGGTCGTCGCTGGGTCTTCCAACAAGACAATGACCCAAAGCATACATCGAAATCTGTCCAACTGTACCTGAAGGATACCAAAACCAAGGTCCTGGAGTGGCCCGCATAGAGCCCAGACCTCAATCCTATTGAGAATCTGTGGCAGATGCTCAAAGTGAATGTCCATGCTCGGAAACCACGCAATTTGGACCAGCTGGAAGAATTTGCAATGGAAAAATGGGCCAAAATCCCTCAGGAGACCTGTGCCAACCTAGTAAAGAACTACTACAAACACTTGTTGTCAGTTGTTGCTCAGAAACGGTACACTATTGACTATTAATGGCCAGGGGCAAGGGTGTAGGAACCGGGGGGGACGTGTCCCCTCCAATATTGGGGACAGGCGCCTTTGTCCCACCCAAAATTATACCGCGGAGGAGAAAAATACTTTATTTTGACATCTTTAACTCACTTGCTTTTATTTTGAAAGCGCAACACAGCGTCTTGTCACCGGCCGCCCCTTAACAGCTCAGACTGTTTGGGAAGCAGAGTCTGCAGCTGGCGACAGGTCAGAAGTTAAGATAAAAAGACAGCAGATTTCTTTCTCATGGGGAAGAAAAGAAAGAAAGGAAATGTGAGTTGGTAATAATTTTGTCCAGGAGGATAATTATATTTTCTGTCTAACGTTAGACTTGATGATAAGCTGATGTTGTGATTCACCATCTAATTAGTACACTCTCGCTAGGTAAACGTTGTTACTATTCACGTTACTAACTTTAACCAATGTTGGCTGCCGAAAATATGGCGGACTTTCCAGTAACATAACAGACAAAAACAATTTGACACTAAAAACAGTATTAAGATGGTTGTAAAAGAACATGATTTTCTATTAACTTGACCCATGTAACTTGAAAATAGTGTAGCGTTATACATCTCCCACATCTAGAAAGGAGTTAGTCTGTGTTTTTCTCTTGTTCTTTACATTCCCGTCAGTATTTTTCTATACCTTATTCATCTCCACTGCTTTCATATAAGGGATCAGATGAAGTTTAGCTGGAAATTAACACTGGTGAGGGTGATGTAGGGAGAGCCAGCACTGCAGAGTTGTAGGTAGGTGCTATTATGAAGGGTGAGTTGATTTTAGTTTGTTGATCATGAGAGGAAGGTTTGAACATGATAAGAAGTGAACACGGTTTAATTTAAACAATAATTTAACAAACATGATTTTAATATTGCTCTAGCTTTCCCATCAGTATTTTTCTATACCTTATTCACCTTAAAGGGTTAGGATGCTTGTAGTAACTGCAGTCTCATCGCATTGTGTGCAGTGTTGGGAAGATTAATTTGGAAATGCAGTTGGTTACAATTACAAGCTACCCTGTTGAAAATGTAATAGTAGTGTAACTATTTCAATTACTTTCTCAAAGTAATGTAACTAATTACATTTGATTACATTTTGATTACTTTTCTTAATTTTGAATGAAATCTCTCAACCATTTTCACATTTAAAGACCTATAGTGTGATAAACCTTTCAGCAGTACTTAAGACTATATAAAAACAACATAATAAAAGACTCAACCAGACTGAACTTCTGTAACTTTTTTACAAAAGCAACAACGGGGTGATTTCAGCCAAGAGGAGCAGGTTGTTTTAATGGAGAGAGTATGAGCGATACAAAAAAGCCTGATCGCAGCCTGAAGCAACAGTGTTGCTGCAAATATGACAAGAGGAGGCTGATTTTAATTTCTGACAGCTCTACATTGAGCTGCTTTTAAAGAAGAAGCTTTAGAGCAACAACAACTGTTGTTTTAAACTGTGTTTTATATTGTTTTCATATATTTCACTGATCGCAATTATAAAATGCCAGTGTGTGTTTTATTGAAAGCGAGGCTGGGTGTGCGTATGAAAACATACAGGTTACAGTGGGTTTTTTAGATGCTGTAGCTACAAGCAAATCTCATGTTGTCTCTGTACAAAGACCTTTTTAAATGTGAGAAAACAGAGTAGACCTACTCAAGATTTGCGTTTGGGCAACACATAACAGGCGAAACAATTAATTTATTCATGGCCACATTAAGTTAATTTATCTGTCCTGCTGCGAGCGCACAACTTCTTTCAGTGGTGACTGACTGTATATAAGAGTAAATAGGCTATAGCCTAATAAATGACCTCCTGGTGCGAGTCGGACCAACAGCTGAGCAGCGTATCCCCTCAGCTGACCATCTGTAGGCGGAGACGCTCAGAGAGAAAGTAAACAGCAGTGGATCAGCGTGATCTCTCCCTCCGTACAAATGCTCCGTTCTGATCCAGCTCCACTGGACTTCTACGTAAAGGTGACGGCAGCTGAAAATGAGTTAAATAGCTTTTATAGCTGATTTTATGATTAAACTCTGGACAGAACCTGGTCGGGACCAGGTTATGAGCTAAGTACGGCCGTACGGTTTGTCGGTTGAGTCGAATGGCACATGACCAGAGAGAGCCAATCACAAGCGTCAGTTTTGGACGGAGGATGTTGATATGAAAAAAATTAAAAACAAACATGAATCCATTGGGGGGAAAAAACTATTTAATAAATCGGAGCTTTTGCGGCGATTTTTCAAATGTAACTTTAGTTGTAATCATTGAAATTTCCAAAAGCAACTGCAATTTAATTACATATTTTCTCCCAGTAATGTAACGGATTACAATTACGTAAATTTTGTAATTAAATTACGTAACGTCGTTACATGTAATTCGTTACTCCCCAACACTGATTGTGTGACAGTGTGACTGTTTTCCTTTTAGAGTGTTCAGAGCAGGGACAGACAGCTGAGAGACACTGAAGTCAGGGGGCGGGTTGCGGGTATTAGTAAACATAATGACCGCTCACCGCTGTCAACGTTGTTTGCCTCTGATTCATGTCTTCATGTCACTCCTAACTTCAAGTTAGTTTCAGGTTTGATATTCGGCGGATATTCTCTCGGGTCCAGCTGCGACTTTCCTGAGGTTCTCCCAGTGTCAGCAGCAGGAGGACGGTTAGCTCACCTCCCAGAGCCTCGCGCTGAATCACTGGAGACTGATTTAGGGACCGTCATTAAATTACTTAGTATAAATATACTGATACAAAATAATTGCAGTTTTTTCAATATCTTCCATGTCATGTGACCCAGTGACTCCAAACCAGCAGCAGATTGTATTAGTAAACTGGACAAATGAGACACAGCTCTTTTTATTGTATTTTAGTGCTTCCTCTATTTTATATGAATATTAATATGCAGAAGTTATTCTTTTTTTCTCAATAGCTTCCATGTCATGTGACCCACTGGCCTCTGAAACAGATTCTGTTTCCATAAAAATACATAATAATAAAGAAAATAATGGTAAAAAAGTTCTCTAGTGCTCAAGAGGTTAACATATTTTCAAGCAGCAATGTCAACTTCTACACTATTTTGTCTCATGTCTTAGATTCTGATTCTTAAATTCTGAAAATGACTTTTTTTTTCAAAAATCTCACCAGTAGTCACCATTTAAAGGGTTATTTTTCAATTTTTTCTTCCGGGGTTGCATGCCCCCGGACCCCCCTCGTGTTGCTAGGTTACCGACTCAGAGCACCGCTGCTACAAAACAATCTAGGAGAAACACTGTCTATAGTTAACTCGCGATTAATCGCAAATTAATCGCAATTTTTTTCTGTTCTAAATGTACCTTAATGCATTTTTTCATGTTCTTAATACTTTTAACAACATAAGAAAGGGCAAATATGCTTGCATTATGAAAATGTTTATTCAACACTCTCTGCATCTGCCGTCTGTTTGGCTTGCAAGTGGTGTCCACTGACACTGCACGTTTTTCTTCTTCGCCTTTTTCATGCAGTGTGCTGCTTTCTGTCACTCAGTATCACACTGATGATCGCCATGGCTCCGGTGCAGCAAAACAATAAAAAGTACGACTTGAAATTCAAACCTTCTGTCGTGATATATTCAGAGGAAAACTTGGGAGAAGAAGCCGCTAGACGTTTCTCTGTCGACCCCAAGAGAGTGAGAGAAACGGAGCTTCAGCGTCTGTCCGAGGAGGACAGCAGCAGCGCCAGGCTGCCTGCTGGAGCGAGGAAGAAGGCTAGCGAGGAGCCTGAGATAAACATGCGGGGATGAGTTATCAGCAAACGGGCATGCCACGACAGAGTGTCCCGCAAAATGATCAGGGCGATGGCGAAACAAATGTCCGCCACCGTGAGTGACAGCAGAGATGAGGAGTTTGCAGCGAGTGCTGCTTTTCAGTCTGCCGTGTTTTTAACGAACCGCCAACCCTGCTTCTTCTTCTTCTTCTGATTCCCTTTCTTATTCTTCTGCCACCCTCTGTATAAAGACTACAGGACGGCCGTAAATCACACAATGCGCATTTTTTAAATTATTTTTCTTTATATACTGAGCGTTAATCGTGCGTTAAAAAAATTAACGGCGTTAAGAGGACGTTGCTTTAACGCGTTATTAACGTTAACTTTGACAGCCCACAAAAAATTCCTTTGTCGGGGGCAGCCCTAGTAATTGAACCTTTGTAGAAGCTCTTTAATTTTCCCTTCATACATTTCTTTACCCTTTCTGTAAGGGTTCTGGCTCTCTGACTTCTTCTAGGCTCCTGAGATTCCTCTTGGTGACCTTCAGCAAAATCTGCTTCTCCATCTTCAGGTTGGTCTTGGCGATGTTCACTGTCCCTAAGACTGCCCCTCTCCTGACTTATATGTTCTTTTGGTTCTGACATTGTTAAATCACTACATAACTTTGCAAAACATTAGCAGTAAGGGTGTTCACAAAAAAAGCTCAATGTAATAAACAACTGTTGCATCTATTAACAACACTCAAATGTATCAATTTGTTACTCAAAATGCACCTTAAAAAAATTAAAGTGAGCAAAATCACACATTTAACCTTTAAATATTACTATACACTCTCAATATATGCAAATCACAGACATTCAGAAAATCTCAAATCTTAAATGGCAGTTAGTATTCACTAGTTATCAAAAAAAATTGAAATATGCACAACAGCAACTTGTATTTACAGAATAACAAACGCAACATAAGTTGCAGGATCTCAAGCTGCAGAAAAAGGCGATCCTTTGAACTTGCCCCGTCGTTAATTAGTCACTGGCGCCGGTGAACAGTCCGAGTTTTCACTGTAACTCCCTCAAGGTACGAACAACACAAATGGCTTTCTTGGTACTGGTTTATTTGACACCCCCTCCAAATCCACCGTGAAAACTATAACATACACACACAGTATTAACGATTACATCAGCAAATTAAACATAAATATGAAACACACTCGGCAAAGTAAAATACAGAAAAAACACATTAATTACCTCGTGGCTGCGTGCCGTGTAAAGGGGGAATTATCTCTGGTCTTCGGATGTTTCTTGAACACTTAAACACTTTATAACCACTTAAATTGGTCCTTAACTTCACTGTTTAGCTTAACAACAGCACATGTGCGTCTTCACCTTCTCATGTTGTCTTCTGACTCTCCGGAACAGCAGCAAAACACAGAATGTCAAAATAAAAGCGGTATTTCCAAAATAAAAGTTGACAGCCTTCTTAAAGTCCGTGTAAAGCAAAAATAAATTTGTGTGATGAGTTTGTCATACCACAGAAACATGTGTCATTGACCACTGAGCCAAATTTGAAAGATTAAAAAAATTGCCAAGTATATAAAATTAGGTCTCAAAATCCTGGAAAAACAAGCACTTCTCTCTGCTGTGAAACGCTGGGGGCGTGTCAGTTAGAGGCGCTGGAGCCACGCCCACGCAGGAGGGGAGCCGCCTCCGTGTACTGGAGGAGGACCTAACCTATTTTTTTTTTTGTTTGAAAATCTTTATTTAACATTTGCAAAAGTACAGACAATCAGATATAGCAGGCACTGAGTGATAAGACAAGATACAAAATGAATAAAAAATATATCTCTTGATAAAATAATACATGTAATTGGAATAGAATAAAATAAATATGTATAAGGCATTTCTTATTTTGGGGTAAGTGAAAATGACTTAAGTATTGTAGTGTCCGTTCACTTTTCTTATTTGGCATCAGTTTTAAGGTGTCTATGTAAAGAATAAACTCATTTGTGAAGCCATTAAAGTTTGGGAGGGACTTGGAAAATTTACTCTTATGGATGTGGAATTTACCTATTAAAATCATGAGGTTTATTGTGGAGCAAATTGATTTGTCGTTATATTCGAATTTTGAAATAATATCTTTGGGTCTTATTGTTACATATTGTTTAGTTTTGTGGAGAACCTAACCTACAGTAACAATGGAAGCTACTAGCAGCGTCATCGGATGGACCCAGCCGGACCCATTTGAGCCATCAGAGCCAGAAACTGACTCTGAGTCAGACACTGATAGTGCTCAGCCTCGTTCCTCACAGGCCATGTTTTACATTACACACAAACATAACACCCCAGTCTACATATAACTCCTTGTCATAGCTATATTGGTGCACATAAAATATAACCTGTGGATTATCATTGTGCTGTCAGATGGACTCCGCTCAGGGAATGAAGCCAAGTCATCATGTCATGATTAAATGCAATAACATTTGCTAACACTACATGGACATAACAGGATGCACGATGTAAAATCACTTTCAGGATTTGCACCTTCAGCAAAATGCATTTAATTGCCCGTGCACGTTGTGTCCGAGCCGGCCGGGCGACACATTAACCAGGGTTCTCCCCAGACGGTGGAACAGCAGCGCTGCGACGCTATACTCATCCTCAATGGTACCTGCTTTACAGTGGGTGCTTGTGGGCTGCAGCGATCTTGTAAAAAAAAAAAAAATAAAAAAAGCGCCCGCCTCTGGCGGTGACGAGCGTCCGACCGTTCCCTGGCTGATGGCGATAACAACCGGGATAACGACCAGGTCGGGCTTGGACAGAGAATCTAAAGTCTGGCCGGTGGCGGGGATGAGAGCACCTGTTGTCGACAGGACGGTTGCAGTGACGGTGACGGTACACGTCATGTTAATGACGTCGGTGTTTCCCCAGGTGTTCCCTGAAGGTGTTTCCCTTGTCTACCTAAACCCGCGGAAAGTTTATAATCATATGGATACTGTTATAATGTGTAGTGATCTAGATTCTGACCCACCAAACATCCTGGACAGTGACGGAGTTAAGTTTTTCGCGCTAAATTGCATAATTATACATAATCACCATCAGTAAACAGGACGCTGTCTGGCTCTGTCACTCGCGGGGACGGAGGCTGTTTTCTGGGGGAAAGTTCCCTGAAGTCTCGGTCAGGAGGGCTGGCAGTCGCGGATGATTTATTTTCATCACAAACACTCGGTGAGTTAAAGTCTTTGCCGGTGACAAACGCTGTTTTCTGAGCATAAATGTGATGAGGAGTCGGGAGGACAGGCGGAGGACGGACAGGAGGACGGACGCTTCTCCACATACAGCTGCGGTATTTGTTTTCCTCATATAAGTTGCTAAAGACGGTTACAGTTACTATATTTTTGTCCGGTCCTGCAACGTTGCTTTGTGGGACATTTCTCTGTATTTAGTTGAGTGAGGGACCTGTGCAGTTATCAGACTGTCAGACCGACACGCCCTCGCTCCGCGCCTCCGGATTATCCGTTCACACTGGGACGGCTCACCAATAATGCTCCACATACCGCCGGTGGGACCCGCCGTCAGCGGGACGGAGAGTGTCGGCTGCGGCGGCGCGGCCACATTATGTCGGTGCCACCTGCCGTCAGCGGGATGGAGAGTGTCGGCTTCGGCGGCGTGGCCACATTATGCCGGTGGGACCCGCTGTCAGCTGGATGGAGAGTGTCGGCTGCGGCGGCGCAGCAACATTATGCCGGTGGGACCCGCCGTCAGCAGGACGGAGAGGGTCGGCTGCGGCCACATAAGGCCGGTGGCACTTGCTGTCGGCGGGAGGAGCGGATGCAAGCCGGGGACGGAGAGGATCGGTTCGGCCCCAGTGACCAGCCTAAACAGACTCTGCAGAAATCCAGACATTACCTGGTGACAGTTGCTGGAACGATCAGGGAGAAAAGTGGACACTGCAGAGACGGTGTTGGTGGTGGTGTTTAACTCCCCACAGTAACGTTAGCTCCTCCTTGACAAAATCGATCCACCGTTTCTTTACGTTGTCATCTGAAGGAAACTTAAATAAGCTAACAGCGCCATCACCCTGCACACTGTGGCATCCAGGAAAGATGCAGAGCGATTTGGCGGAGACATGACTGGTTAGCTGACTGGTTGGCTGGTTAGCTAGCTGCAAACTATTGTAAGCAATGCTATCCAAGACTGGAGAGCGAGTGGGAGAACCGCTGAAGCTGACACGCTGAACGTATTTATACCACTTCTGCAGCAGGGCGGGGTTTATGCAAATCATGGCCGCGTTACGTAACGCGGCCATGATTTGCATAAACCCCCCCATGATTTCTGACCCGCCCATTAAATCCTGAACACAGAAATGTTGAAAAACAGTTTGTGAACCTAACTCCAAAATTAAATTCTAAATGGTCGAATGGCTTTTACATGTTTTAAGAAAACACATTTATGACCTGTTTAATGTGTTTAGAAGAAAATGGCTGATTTTGCTTTACACGGACTTTAAGCACCACAAACACACAAAGGCACTTGAAACATGCACAAAATGACAATAATATTATAAACAGTGATAAATTATGACTATCAGCTACAACATGCATGGCAGAAAGTTGACAGCTGTCAACAGTAGCTAGAAGCTAGCGATCAGAGCGGTTACGCACTCCTAAACGATAACATGGCTGAGGGGAAACGAGCCAAGACCTACCATTTTCACCCTGAATGGGAGGAAGATTATTTTTTGGTTTATTCTCATTCAAAGCCTGTTCGAGCACGGGAGCTATGAGAGGGATTTCCCTGAAAAAACGCCTTTACGCGCCACAAAAGTGCGGGATATGAAAGCACAGCATGCAGCACGGCAATCTTGACCAAACCGAAGACCCAGGGCAAGGCCCCAACTATTGCTTCCTATTGCGTCAGTCACGTCCTTGCTAAACACAAGAAGCCATTCAAAGATGGCGAAAAGAAGCCTTACTCGAGGCAGCGGATAGCCTTTTTGATGACTTTGAAGTGGAACTCTCCCGCAATACTACTACAAGGCGATGTGAGGGAATGGCTGTGGATGTGGAGGAGCAACTGAGGAAAGATATTGACGCATGTGAGTGCTTTTCCCTCCAATTTGACGAGTCAACTGATATGGTGGATGTGGCACAATTGTGAGCTCAATTTAGAGCTGCAGGGTAAGGGTAAAGATGTAGTCGACATGATGAGTTCAGTGAACATGTTTAAAAGCAAGCTACAGCTGATGTCAAGCAGGCTGCAGCGTGGTAACCTGCGCAACTTCCCTCACATACAAGCAGAACTACAACATCAAGGTAAATGTGTGACACAGCTTGACAGTGCACGTTATGAGGAGCATGTTCAGAGCATCTCGTCAGAGTTTGAGAGGCGTTTTATTGACTTTGCATCCATCAAGCCTGCAGCCAGCTATATGTGTTATCCATTTGGTAAGTATTGATGTTGGTGACATTGCTGCCAAAGTCAAATCCCTTTTCAACTCGGAAAGCTCCGCTCTTAAGGATGAGATTCTGACACTGCAAAATGACATTGAGATCAAAGCCAGATCAACATCCGCTCAACCTGGAAAGTATGTAGTGTTCTGGAAACTACTGGTGGAGGAGAACTATCACAATCTCAGAAGATGTGCCTTGAACCTGACAGCTCTTTTTGGATCAACTTACTTGTGCGGGTCTGCTTTCTTGCACATGAAAATCAAAAAGTCCAAGTACAGATCAACAATGACTGATGACCACCTTGCAGCCTGCCTATGCCTTGCAACCAGCTCCTACACTCCTGACTACAAGAAGCTAGCCTCCTCCTCCCAGTGCCAGGTCTCCCACTAAGGTAGGAAGTTATTTCCTTTTTTCAAACTCAGAGATCTACCTGTTTTGTATCTGGTTTATTTTTCTGTTTGGTTCATATTAAGGTCAGTTATGGCCAGGGTGGGAATTTCATGGCCGCCATGGCCGCCATTGCCCCACACTTTGGCCTTGATGCCCCATGAAAAAAAATCATCGTACGGCCACAGTTGTCTTTGTGCCCCTGTCCAAGTTCTATGTAAAAAGCACAGGTGGAGTCTCATCATCACATCGATGATCTCACGTGAAAGCCTGAGCCTCTCAAACAGCAGCAGCATCTCAAAATGGAAGAATGACACTTACAGCACAGGTATGCAAGCAAGCTAAGCCGGTTTTGATATGATACACAACTGACTTATGTGGTAGGATTTAGTTCGGTAAAGTTGGAAATATTCACAGACTCGAACTTCCCGGATCAATAACTCATAAGCGAAATATTGTTAAAACACAAACGACGACTCTTTCCTACCGTAGTAAGGTAGACAACGAGCTTCAACCGTATTTTCATCAAAACGAGCGGTCCTCCAGGCTGGACAAATAACATTGGTCTCTATGGTCAGCCGTCTGTGAGACGAGGGCGCAGGGACCATCTACGAAGTGCAACACCGAGAAGAGATACTACAAAAATATTCAGTAACTTCAATATTATTCAGTGTAGTGTCACCAAAATCACTCCACACTTCAATGGTTATTTTACAACTGTTTGTTTGGAAAAAATGTGCTTTGGCATAATTTTGAGGAATTTCTATTGGGGAAAATATTCAATAACTTGACAGTTACACAGTGTAATGTCCTCAAAATCACTCCACACATCAATGGTCTCCTGTTGGTTATTCTACAGTTGTTTGTTTTGAAAATGTGCTTTGCCATAATTTTGGGGAATTTCAATTGGGAGAAATATTCTATAACTAATTCTCAGTGTAGTGTCACAAAAATCACCTAAGCCTAAACCTACTTCAAAAAAAAGTTTTCTAATGTAACATTAACTTGATATTAAAACAAATGTTAATACATAATCCATGTCTTATTATAGATTAGGATGTTATGGTATCAAGCTGAAAGGTGAAACCATCAAATTTTTCTCAATGGCCTTTGTGGCATGTCATGTGGCCTTGGTGCCCCTAAAAAAAAGAAAAAAGTGGAGGCCAAACGGCCTTGCCCCTAAAATGATGAAACCCAACCCTGGTTATGGCTATTGCTCATCATGCAGATTAGTGTGTGTGTGTGTGTGTGTGTGTGTGTGTGTGTGTGTGTGTGCTGTGAGGTTAGTTACTGCAGGCTGGAAATTATGTGTGTGGGTTTGCGATGTTGACACTAGACTGGTAGATCTCGGGAGGTTGGCTACTTGAAAAGTAGATCTTGGGTCAAAAAAGGTTGGGCACCCCTGCATTAACTATACCTACACATTCAGTGTGGTTAGTTATAGTTGTGAGTTATTTAGAGTATTCTGATCTGTATTTTTTACTTTAAAAGTGTTTGTATGTGGTGTGGGTACCGTGGTATATTTTCCAAGCTGACAGAGGGAAGGAAATGTGTCTTGATGGGCCCGGCGAACTTGCTCGATCATCTGCTCTGTTTCTGCTGACAGGACATAGACCTCTGCCTCCCCCTGCCTCTTCTCTTCCTTCTTCTTCTTCATTCTGTCATTTCGCACCACTGATGGTGGAAGAAGAGGCGGGATTTAGCTCAGAAGTTTAAGCAGCATTGAACATCTTCATTAAAGGACAAGGAAACTGCTTTTCAAATATCTGTGAGAGTGATGAAAGAAATAACATGAATATTTTGAGATCTTTTCTGTGTATTTATGCTTCCCACTGGATTGTATTTTTGTTTAAATCCAAGTTCAGTCCTTTCTAGCCTTTTTACAATTAAGATTCAAATTAGGGATTGACCCATATGTTTTATGGCTGATGCTGATTATTAGTAATGAAGAAGACCAATAACTGATTTTTTTAACTGTTACATTAACAATAAAAATGAAAATCTTGTTAAAATTCAGGATAACAGGAATGTAACTAGGTACAATTTATTCAAGTACTATAGTTATATACAATTCTGTCGTACTGTAGTTGAGGTTCCACATCCTCTGGTTCATAATACGTACACTCCACTACATTTATTTGATAACTTTTTAGATATAAGTTACTTTGCAGATTCAGCTCATGCAGTGTTGATAGGCTATTAATGGTGATGTGTAACATAACAGACAGTTTTGTGGACGGGACGCTGAGTGACGACTACAGACAGAGAGAGGATGCTGTATCATTGCCAAAGTGCTGCAATTGTTAATAGATTCATGTATTGTCAATCAGACACAAAAATAAACACTAATACTGATAATCAGAAAAATACTTAATATTGGCCGCAGTAATCAGCCAGGCCAACAACACCATCAGTTTTCCCAATAAATAAATAAATCTGCCTAGTTATTTTAACAGGCTGTCTACAAGGCAACACACAGCAACTGCCATTGATGGTTTTGTGCCGACGCAGTTGTCATTTTCACGCCTGCTTTGTGTATATAGAAAATATATTTGCACCCACCTGTGCGCCCCTGGACCTGCTGGTCCTAAAGCAAAGTGTGGTCAGGCGCACTTGATGGTGGAGTGCTATCTTGTGGCAGCAGAAAGTGACAGCGCCATAGATATGAATAAAAAAAAATAAATATGTTTTTAATTTAATCCGCCCAAAACACACCCATGACAAATTCAGAGTCTAAGTACAACTTTTAGCCCCCATAGACCATTGTAATAGGGCCCTATGTCTTTAGAAGTGAATATTTTTCATGCCCCATAGAAATTTAATGGGATAAACTAATCTGTGAAACACACCACTCTTACCAATAACACTGGGCCATGCAAAGCTAGCATCCTTTGGACACATCACAGTAACAGCAAGTTAGCAGAGGAGCTTATCTGAGTTTGCAACATGAACACATGGTCATGGACTGTGTTTAGCCAGAGAGAAGCTTTGACCAGCCCTTCATGATGTGGTCAGGGTGACCCGTGCTTGTGTTTGGTGTCTGAACATTTACAACAGAAAAGTATGAATGACAAACTCACCACATAGTGAGGGTCAAAATAGGTTACACCATTGGGAAATCCAGACTGTAGTATTCTTAAGAGTTTGACACGCACCAGGGATGACTTTATGGCCTATTGTGGATTATTTATTTTTGTAATCTAGAAAGTCTATGGAAGCACAACTGAAAATCTCTTAAAAAGCAGACAGTACAGTGATGCAAGAGGCTGTTTATAAGTTGAGCTGCTGATTTTATGGTGCATTTAACCTTGAAATATCAAGGTTAAAACATCACTCTGCTTCCTGAGAGGATCACTTTGCTTGAACTGTGCTGCTTCTCCTGCTTCAAGCTCCGCACTTGAAGCCAAACACATGGTAGTTTGACCTACCAGCATCCTGAGGAACTCCTTCCAGCTACAGCATGCTTTAGGTGTGATGGCAAGCAAGAGAAGCCACTTTAAGTTCTCCTCTTACTCCTCATATATTGCATAGCTGCTATAGCATCAGAGAGTGTTTCTTTATCGAAAAAAGAGCAAAGAATGACACAGAAGGCATCTCTTGATGGAAAATATGTTTCTGCTTTTCTGTTGACTAACTCTTTTAAGAGTTTGATTTATTGACTGGCTCTACTGGTGGTAGCACTCTCCGTCTGCTGATGATCTGACTGGTTAAATTTAGTCCCTAATAGAAGTGATAGACAGATGTCCAGTTGCCTGTTATTTTCGAAAGTGCCTGCTCTTTCTCTGGCTCCCTCCTAGATGTTTCTGTATGACAATCCATCTGGCACGTCAAGCTAAGTTAAAACATCAACCCTTTGCATGAAAGCACCTTTGGAAGCTCATTCCTTGTCCACAATTACCTTTACACACACACAGAATGGAGCACAACCTAATAAACTGTACTTACACTCCTTAGACATGCCGACATCGAGGCATTTCTGCAGTCGGCAGGACTGACACCTGTTCCTTGTCACCTTGTTAATAATACAAACTTTGTCTCTGTGACACGTGTACACCATGTTCTTCTGGATGCTCCTCCGAAAGAAACCCTGAAAGATATAGAGACAGTGAAGCACGACAGCAAAATACAACACAGCATTGTCAACATTAGCAGGTGCACTATTAGAACCAAATCTAACTTTCATCACCATAATCTGTTGCTGAGGGGCAGCTGATGGCTGATGGGTACATGGTCCAACAGGCCACAAGCTTGACCACATGCACAACAAAACCCAACACAAATATCAAAGTAGATAGTAATTACATGCACAAATTCTTTATGTGTGTGTGTGTGGCTGTGTTAGCGTAGGATTAGATGGAGCAAAGAGGCTTACAAATCCTTGGGGAGGTGCAAAGGTCATGACAGCTTTGCTCACACATTATGCAAACAGCATAATGTCGGGCTTTCTGGCTGTAGCCAACATCCATTCACGTACATATCCCAGTAATCAACAATGAAGTATGTAGTGTACAGTATGTTGTTTGTGGGTGTATGTTCGTCTGTGTGTGTAGGTCATGTCAGTGAAAGTTTAACTCAAGCATATGTTTAGCTCCCTACCTTGCAACCCTCGCAGGCACTGACTCCATAGTGGTATCCTGAGGATTTGTCCTTACATACAAAGCAGGGCTTGTAGATGCGAGGTGGAGGAGGAGGTGAGGGGGGGCTGGGAATCAGCAGGTCCTCTCCTGAACTTGTGCTTTCAGTCTCTATGGCTGTAGGAGGAGGAGGGAGGAAAATCAAACTGCAATCAAATGCATTTTGTTAAATTTTGTGTTTGACCTGAGTTACAGTAAGTTTTGGAACAGCTCAAGGTGTATTAATTCACTGGAAGACAGTGTCCCCCTATTTTTGCTACTGCATCAAATGCCTAATGTCGAAGACTGGAGTAGAGTCATGCCACGGAGTTCTTGCACTATAAAACAAATGGTGCTGAGTAAAAAAGCAGATTTCCAAAACCAAATTAGTTGAGGATGGTTACATTCTTTTGGTTACAGTTTCGCATCAAGAGTGGATCATCCTGTTGGTACTCCTCACCATATGCTATCTGACTTACACCAAATTATAAGGTAAAGTGAGGTACATGTGATGTACATGGCAAAGTGAGGTACATGATGCAAGTCAACACATCTCACACACAGTCCAGATTAATACAGTAATATAGTTTAGGCAGACAACTCACGTTTGAAATGTTTATTAGAGCAGCAAAACATAGTTAGAGTTTGTCATCTAGGTTCCTACCTCATCGCTCCCTGCAACAAAACATCTTGAACCCCCTGATCAGAGCCTACAGGTGGATGCTGGGGTCGTGGTGTGGCTCAAATAACATGCAGCAATAGCCGAAGCAGAGATAGGAGATTTTTACAGTTGGGGTCTGGGGTATAATTGGTTTTGACTACTTTTGATTTTACCTTTATATTTCACTGTAAACACTGTTTATCTAGCCTTATTTGGTGTCACTTTTTTACCACAACCTCACATGTGTGAATCTACATTTATTTTTTCATACCTTATTAACACACTAGACCTAAAATCACACAAAAATCATAAAATCCAGGTAGGAAAAAGTAAGATTTTTTAATGTAAAAACCACAAACATGTTTAACGAACCCTTTTCATCAATTAGGATGCAAATATCAATTGTAATCTTCAAAACCTTTGTAGATATTTTGCAAACTACAAACTTATATACAACTATTTACATTAAAATGCAGGCAATTCCTCAGATGTTTTTTTGTACAACTATTTACTAAACAATCAGTTGTCACAATAGGATGCCACCAAATTATTTACGCCACTCCAGAAAGCGGATCCTGTCCACCATAAGACAGAGAGGCACATCACAGGCCTGACACTTCCAGGGTGTGTCCCTCCTCCTGTTCTCCACCTGGTGGCAGTGTTGGCACTTCAACCTGCCCTTGGTGGCTTTTTGGCCAGGATCAGTGGCTGTGATCAGGTGATCAGCTCTCCTGCTCATGGGAACACCTGCCTTGTCCATGCCACCAAGCTGACACACCATGTACCTGCTTGGCACTGCTCATCTCCCAGTGCAAGATGAAGGCATTTGTTGTTGAAATGTCCAGGAAATGCAGCAACACGGTCTTGTACCAGTGAGCAGTTTTTCTGTGGGTTGAGAAGGTCTGAATGTGCTGGTCTGACAGGTCAACCCCACCCATATTATTGTTGTAGGCCATGATCGGTGTGGGACAGGAAATGTCTCTCACAGCCCAGCGTGCAGCACCATCCTTCACCCTTCTCTGTGCTGTCTCACCTGAAAAAACAGGATGGATGGTGGAGCACACAGACACGTCCCATGTGTCCATCCACTTCACTAAAACAAGTGGACCCTCTCTGATCCTGACTTTTCCAGATCTTTTGGTAAGAGCATTTGCCCTCTCTCTTGGGCATCCCTTTCTGCTCTCCCTGTAGGTGCCACATGCTCCAAACTTCATCCCGGCCAGGTCGATGAACAGTTTGAGACTGGTGTAAAAATGGTCCATGTGAATATGGTAACCAGTACCAAGACAGGATGGCTGGATAAGGTGCATCACCACATCGTAAGACAGCCCATGCTCACTTGCAGTATTTGTCTTGCCAGTGTATATTTGGAATCTGAGGGATGTATATATGTATATATATATATATATATATATATATATATATATATATATATATAATACATATATATATATAATATATATATACACACACACACACACAATATATATATATATATATATATATATATATATATACTACACATATACATATATATATATATATATATATAAAATCATGTATTATGTATTAACAAATACATTGTGGATATTTTAAAAATGTCTTCAATTTTTAAAAAAAGGCTAAATGTCCAATAGTTAACAAAATAAAGAATGTTCAGGGTTCTTCTTCATCTGAGGAGGAGAGACCAGCATTTTCAAGCCCTGCTTTTAGGAGGCGGATCTGAAGTTTCGCTTTGGTTTGCTGCAGTTTGGTCAGCTTGATTTGTTCCTCTGCCAAGAGTATCTGTGCTTCTGCTCTTTCAGTTTCTCGTTACATCATCATTATTATTTGGCAAAGGACGCCTCAAGCTTCTTTTCTGAGCTCCTGTGACTGCTGGCTCTACCCGTGAGGATGCAAGTTGTTCTTCAATAATAGGACTGAGATCCAGAATAAATATTTCCTCTGCATTAGGAGGAACTGGCTCACTTTCCTCTACAACTGTAGGCTCACCATCCCCTACAACACCTTGAATCCTGTGTGGAGCTTTAGAGCTCTCACCTCCAATAATGTCCAGAACTACATCTGTGTATTCACCTTTCTTAAAGGGTTTGTTGCCTGTTTGGGTGTTTTTTGCTTCAGCAAGGTCCTTGTCTGCTCTGGCCCCCAGATTCTTCCATCTAAATTTCACTTGGTCCAAGGTCCCCTTCTGGCCAGACCCCATTGCATTCACATTCTGGGTGATTTCAACCCAACTGTCTTTCTTCCTTTTGTTAGTCACCATTCCACCCGCAATAGAGCTTCCTACTATTGAGGCATAATGGCACTTAACACCCTCCAGCAGTGCATGGGTTTCTGCAACAGTGAAATTAGGTCCTTTTGAGTCCATGGTTCCACCTCATCTGTTGTAGTAAACATAGTATTTATAGGCCTTGGGCATGATTGATTTAATTGAACACAAGCCAAAGCACATCAGCTAATGGGTGGGTGGGTGGGTAGGTATTTGACAGCCATCTTATATTCAGCCTTTATCAGAGGACTTAGAGAGAGGCACTGACATGGCAGGTATTGTTCATTGCTACCACCATTTTGGTGGAAGAGGATACTGTCAAAGGGTGTATGTTGAGTGTGCAAAACCACTGGAGCAATACACCACTGAAGAACTGTATGCTCAATTTTGCTTTGGGGATGCTGATATTAAGTACATTGCAGACCTTGTCAGGCCAAAACTTCAATGGAGATCCTCAATTTACTGCGCTTCTATGCATCTGGGACTTTCTATCAAGTTGTTGATGACAATAGGAGTGGACAAATCAACTGTGAGTGATGTAGTGAAAGCTGTGTCAATTGCATTGGCCAGCCTGGTCAATCAGTTTGTTTCACTTCCAAAGGATGACCAGATTGCCTAGACCAGGGGTTCTCAACCTTTTGCAAGCTGGGCCCCCCCAAAAGCTGGTTCATTGCAGTTGCCCCCCCCCCGTCGTCATCCTCCTCTTTCTCTGCCCCCCCAGGAAGAGGGAGAAAAAAAGTCCAGAATTGCCACAGGCCCTGTTTTTGTGAATGAAATAGCTGGGGGCGGGTCGGTAAGGTAACGCTGAGTGGTCTTGATGCCTGTCAGTCATGATTAGTCGCGTCTCGTCCCCTCTCCGCTGTGTCTGCAGACAGAGAAACGTCTAGCGGCCGCTTCTCCCGAGTTTTCTTCTGCATACGACAGAAAGTTTGAATTTCAAGTCGTACTTTTTATTTTTTTGCTGCACCGGAGCCATGGCGATCATCAATGTGATACTGACCAGGGACGGACTGGCCATTGAGCAATGTGGGCAAATGCCACTGCGGCCACCTGGTGAAGCCAGGCCAAGCTGACCAATCACAGAGCAGCCCAAAGCTCATTTTTACCAGCCATTTCAAGAATCAGTAACATTCCTCTGCCAACGGCAATCCGAATTTCTCCTAGTTCTTTTCACTACAGAACTACCTAAGCTAAGCTGTATTTATAGGCCACAAACGTGTGTCTATATCACAGTCATGGCTACCTTCTACAGTCGCAAACTTTTATATCACTCTGCATTCTTTTGTAGCGAAATGTCTTATTCAGATATTCAAAAACGTGCATGGTTTGAAATAAAACAAATCTACCTGCATTTTTTTATTTGAATAATTGTTTGCAAAAGTTAAAATGAAGCAATGCCTTCTGGGAATTTCAAGAATGAATCGAGTAGACCGTCTGAGTGTGGTTGTTGGAAGTTGGAGGTTGGAAGTTGACTGAGTTTAAGCTAGCAAAAAAATGAATCGAGGCATCAAGCGACACAAGGGGAGAGCGGAGAAAAAGAGAGAAATCTCAGGGAGCATATAGATAGATATGGATGGCTGCGTGACGGTAAGACACGTTTTTTATAATGGAGCGGCTGGCTCTGATGATTTATTAATGTGTTTTATGTATCGTTGTGTAGTTTTTAATAGCCTGGGAATTTACGTTTACTATCACCGGGGCTATCAAAAGTGCCTGTTCTTTACGTGCGTCAAAATTTGCGCGTGCACGTGCGCACCCCCCCTCCGTGGGCCGCTGTTGGGTGAAAATGCCAGGACCGTTTTTGTTCCCAGTCCGTCACTGATACTGACTGACAGAAAGCACAATACGTGAACAAGGCGAAGAAGGAAACCGTGCAGTGTCAGTGGTCACGTCTTCTTCCTTGATTAAAAAAATAAATAAATAAATTAGACTCGACATTTATTTGGAACCGGTGGTTACATTTACAACCCGCTCTGTAAGACAGGGTGGGAACGGCGGCGGCCATGCGCATCCGCGACCCGCGGAGTGCTGTGTGTCTCCTCTCTGCTCTGACTGCAGGCTGGACTGGTGTGCGAGGCTACTGAGAGACTGACCGCCTGTGAGTGCTTGTGGGTGGGGGAGGGACTCACGGCAGCACCCGCTGCTCGTTGAGCACAGTGACTGCAGAGTGATACGTGCTTTCAAGTCAGAGTCTCCAAACCCCACAAAAGTCTCCAATAACACCAGTAAAAGTCGCTAGATTTGTCGCCAGTCGCTTTTGACAAAAAAGTCGCCAGAGGGATGATTTGTTTGTGTGTTATAATATTCCAACCACATGCATTTCGACACGGGGGAATTTTCGTGATTTTTTTTTCTGTTTTTTTTTTCTCCCATCCTGAAGCCTACTCGCACCCCCCCCGGGAGAGTGTCCGCGCCCCCCCGGGGGGGCGGGCCCCACTGGTTGGGAACCACTGGCCTAGACCAAGCACAAGTTTTTTTCTTTTGGGGAACATGCCCAATACTATTGGGGTTATTGACTGCACTCATGTGCATATCCAAGCACCTCATGAGAGGGACATCAACCGAAAGAGGAGGCACAGCATCACCATCCAACCTGTGGTCGATACTGACCTCATCATCACAAACTGTGCCGTGAAGTGGCCTGGGTCTGTTCATGATGCACGTATCCTGAGAGAGAGTGCTTTATACAGAGAGCTCCAAACCAACCGACCAGATGTCATAATATTAGGAGACAGTGCCTATCCACTCCTACCATGCTGATGACTCCTTTTCTTGCAGCAACCACACCTGCGCAGGCATGCTTCAACACTGCTCATTGCAAAACAAGATGTGCAATTGAGCATTTAAATGGAGTTCTGAAGAGACGCTTTGCATGCCTTAACTACTTGCGAGTGGAACCACATGAATGACAGAAACATTGAATATATTATTTTTGTTTGTTATTGAAATCTGTTTTGGGGGATTGTTTCATGGGGACAAGATCATTTTTATTTTTATTTAATTTTTACTTATCTATACTGAAAGGCTTAATTGGTAAACTATGTCTATTTTATCTACTTTATCACTGTAATGGTGAAACAAGTCAAGTGCAAAATATAAATAAAAGTATATACACTAAATGATAGAAATGTATTATTTGACCAATTTTAAAGTACATTTTCTTCCTGAAATCCACCTTGAAATCCTACCCCCTGTTGGGATCAGGATAATCCTGTTTTTTGGATCAAAGTTATCGAAATCCTACTGAAATGTTTTGAACAACACAAACTGAAGGTTTGATCCAGATTAAAACTAGGATTGGATTCCGTGATCTAATCTGATTTCAGATTCCTTCTTTCCCTTTTGAACAACCCATTTTCAAGATTTGATCCAATCCGATTTGATAAAAAGCCGATCAGATTACCTTTGAACAACTGGCCCCTCATCTCTTAAACGTACAAATAACTTCTGCAACTAGAAGTCTCTTCATCAAAATGATGCCTGAGGGGAGGCAAGAGCTGCAGCTCAGCTGCTTAGAGCTGGCTAATGAATCTGGATCCAGATCCAGACCCTCTAGTGAATTAACATATCAAGTCAATTCAGAGTGCACTCTGATCCAGAACCGTTTATAGAGAGAGCTGAGATTAAAAACTTTTGGGATTAAAATGTGGATTTATTTTAACCCCTGTTTTCAACCTGTCTGCAGCAATGATCCACTGAGGTGTTCTGTATTGTTATCTGCTGACTGGAGCTGGAGGGGGGAACGTACTTCACTCCTCTCTCTTCTTTTCACCTCTCTTCTTGGATGTTGAATTTGTGAAGTAAAGTCTTTGGTGACTAAGCTACTGAATTCAAAGAGATTGTCCCTGGATTTAACCACACACACACACACACACACACACACACATACAACCTCAGTGTGTGGCGTTGCTTGCTAACATTAACTTACATCTGGTATACAGTATACAACAAGTAACTGGCTGTTTGGAGTGCACAAACACTGCATGATCACTGCAAATAAACACTTATGTTCCTGCCATTAAACTCGCTTCACTGTTGATGTATACGTCATAAAACAAGCACCACTGCTGAGTAAAATCTCTAACGCAACTCAGGCACCAATTTTCACAGATTTGATCATGTTTTTAAGTTTTATTGGTGTTAAGTCTCAGTATCCCAGAAGTAGTGACAGGAAAACACATGATATGCACCATTACCTTGAGAAAACGTTTTCTCAAATACCATTTGTGATGCGGATAACTACTATGACATTGATGAAGAAGGGCCATTACCTGAACTTGTAATTCCAAACACATGTCCCTTTTAGATAGAAAACATTTGCACCAACCCTAACCCTAACCCTATCTAAAAGGGAGGTGTAATATTCCTTCTTTTCCAAAAAGCTACCACTTGGCTGCCACTGGGGTAGGCGGAAACTTGTGATGTGACATAAAGCACGAAGTTGGGCGAGAACAGTGAATCAGGTTGAATTTGTCTTCAAGAAAAGGGCATTACATTGCACCCCATTGGAGTTTAGAACTGGGTTCTTAGCTGGGGGCTTTTAATTTGAAAGTAGCGACCGTTAGTAGCTTGCCACTACAACAACAAGCGGACAATGAAGACAGCTACAGAGGCCGAGGAGCTAGCATCTCCTGGATGTCTTCGGCTTTCTCGTTCCTCATCTTGACGTCCGCGGATGAAGTGATTGACTGACTGCTGTGATCAGCTGTTTCCTGGTTTTAAAACTTCCCGGCTGTGGGTCGCACAACAGTGCACGTCATCAACACCTCCGCCCATCTCAGGCAATTGCCAGCACATTGCTCGGATAGGTGGAAAAAAGTGTACCCTCCGAGGAGTCAAATTGCTGGACCAAAACAGACTCCCAATTTATCGCCTTCTGTCTAAATCCGCGGACCTAGCCACAAAAAGGACAGCCAAATTGGCAGCTTGCTGCCCAGTGTAAAAACGGCCACAGATGTAACGATTAATGAGACGAACATTATTCAACAGGTGAAGCCATCATCTCCTCTGAGAATGAACTGAACAGAAGGAGTAGGGGAAAAGCCACAGATTTTCCAGTTGTGAAGGCCAATATCTTCTCTAGTTTGGATGGCCCTTCTTCCTTCTGTAAAAACAAAAATATCATCAGTGGTAGCTGGTCCAATTAATGTGTATGTGAATCATCTCTAAAGCAATTAATATCAGCTGGTACTGAATAAATTGTCCAGTAAGAGTATGTTACTTCTCAAAACCAAAGCGTCTAAAATCTGAATGCCTCTTACAGCAATGAATTTAAAACAGGTCTTTCATCTTTCAACATTCCCAGGTTGCTTTGTGATAATGTTACGACTACTAAGAGAACACATTTAATCTGTAATGTTTGTTGTACAGGATTGTTTTGCAAAAAATAAAATAAAAAGAATGATGCAAAGAAAAAAACAGATGCATCAGTTTATTTGACCATTAAAGGTCCCATATTATGAAAAACTGACTTTTTCTGGGATTTGGGGTGTTATTGTAGGTCTATGGTGCTGCCACACGCCGAGAAACTTTGAAAAAAGACTATCCATGCTTTTTTGAGTGAGATACAGGTTTCTAAAGGGGTCTTGCCTGCAGTTTCCGGATACACGAGTCAAATTTGCTGCGGCTGTCGACGTCGACGGCCGCACATTTGCATATGGCTACCCCACTGCCCCTCCCTTCACCGCACGGTGTCTCCACCCACCAGGTACAGCTACCGTCTCGGAGATCCGCCATTACGCTACTGAAATCACCATGGCCAAAGTCAAGGAAAAATGCTCTGTTGTTGGCTGCAAGGACCAGCACAACACACTCCATCGTCTCACAGCTGCAGAGGACAAAAGAGCGGCATGGATTGAATTTATTTTTATGATTTATTTTTGAAGTTGGCAAAAAACTGTTGGTGTGTGCGAACCACTTTGACACTGACTGTTTCACCAACTTGGGCCAGTACAAGGCAGGAGTGGTCGGCAGACTTTTACTCAACGGAATACATGCAGACCAAGGACATGTAAGTACACAAATAATGTGCTGTGTGTTTCTGTAGATTAGGCTGAACTCGTGCCTGATGTACTGTGTGTTTTGCCATTGAGAACAAGCTAAGGTTAGCGGCTAACCGCTAACGTTAGCTTCCCTGACCACACAAGTTAACGTTAGTGCTAAAGCAGAATCATTGTGTGTAGTACGTTTCTGATCTTGCACACTATGTAATGCGTGTCCCAGGGAAATGTCTGCATGTACAAGTATTTAGCTGTGTTTATTTAGCAATTTTACACGAACTAACCAAGCAGTGTCACATAGTACCAGCTAACGCTAACCGTGAGCTTTCAAGCTAATGCTAACCGCGAGCCCCTAGTTCGCGATCAACACGGTCTCCACATGCAAACCCAGAGACCCGGTCGGTCAAGCAGTACATACACACACCCTCCGCCGGGTCTAAGCTTTCAGGATTTTGTGAAATAATGCATTTGAAAATGTTTTCTAAGCTGGAATATGTTGGCATAGGCCGGGGCAATACGAGTGTACTGTTGACTGCTACATAGAGTTTAGATTCTCTGCCTGAGCCGGGTCGGGCTGGGCCCTTGACCAAGCATTTGTGCTTTTTTGTTTTAAATAACTCAGCATAATGAGTATATTTCCAGCTAGGAAACACGCATCTCTCTCCTCCCTCCATTTTTGTGTTGCTGCGTGGTGTACACGTGAGTTATCCTCATGGCTAAAACGTGACTTGAGACGTACGTGACATCACTCCCACAGACAAGAAGAAAGCAAAAATATATATTTTTACGAATGAAAATGACAATAATTGTAACGCACAGTGACTTCAATAAATAACTTCAATGTGATTACTGGTTTGGAAATATTAACGCTAGATTACTCGTTACTGAAATAAAGTGGATTAGAGTAATGTAAGGCGTTGCAGTCTTTAGTGCTTGAATTATACTGTAACAGTGCTGTCATGTGTTACTCCTATCCATATCTGGGAATGCTGTGCAGGTAAATTAAACTGTGATTACTTGTTGAGAACATTTGCCACAGATTTGCACAGATATCACTCAAAAGGTTGAAAACAAACACTTAAAATCTGAATTCTTTTAAGATGGTTTTCAAAATAAATAATGAGAATGTATAAATGAGAAGTAATTAGGAGAAATAAGAGACACTTTACAACACTGCAGCACAAGGTGTTTTGGTTCTACTGCAGTTTTCCTGTAAACATGCATTTGTTTATTGCACTGCAGACTGCGGTGATGCTCTGTTGGACCTGATCTTCCAGAAGGTTTTCCAGGACCCTGCCCCATATGTGAACGAGGTGCTGAAACTCATAATCCCTGAAGACCTCTCGGACCACACAGATGGGCAGCACAACTCTCACTCTCCGCCCCAGAGAGCCCCAGCACCAGCTTACAAAGCTTCTGTAGGCTATATTGGCTGAACACAATTCAATATAAAGTCAGCACTGAATGTTTACACCCCTGGCAACGAGATACTTTCTTTGTTATCATTTTCATATTGATATTGAAGTTAATATATAAAGTCAAACTGTTTCACTTCAGATATGTATTTTCTTCTTATTATTTCATTCATGTCAACACATGTTTACAAATGTTTCTTACAATTAAAACATCTTTCCTAACTGTTCTGTGTTTTCATTGTTTGATATGTAATTTTCATGGTAATAAGTAAAAGATAATAAACTATAAACAATGTAAGATAGAAGAAGCAGTTATGTACTTTTAATCATAACACTTTTACGATAAATGAATAGTATTTATGTGACTAAAAGCTTACTGCACTATTCCCCTCAGACGTAAAGATTCATAGTCTGCCCGATAAATGTTCAGTGCATGCTGCAGTGCAGATACATTCAGGCAGACAGGTTACAGGCCAGGGTGGTCCACCATGCATGATGGTGTATCAGGAAGCTGCCGCAGTCTTCGTGTAACCTAGAAATTATGAAAGGTAAGTGAGTGACAATAGATTAGAGAAAAGAGAGACAGCAAAATGACAACCTTGTTTGCCCAGTGTTTACACTTAATTGTGGTATTTCCATACAGCAGATATTCTCAGGTTCTGTAGGCATTTGTTTACAATAGCCACAGGAACACCTGTTTTTATGCCGATTTTTTATTATTCATTGGAAACTATGATCACTAATCATGTCACATTGTTTCTTTGATAATATATATAAAGCTTATAAACCGTTTTAAATGGTTAAAAAACAATTCTGCTGGTAGAAAGGTGATTGGAAGCAACTGTGGCATACTGAAAACTACAGTTGAAAATTGCTGGCAGTAGCTAATTACAGGTCGTCACTGCAAATAAGAGCAGGTTCTCAATCAACTTACCTGGCTACATAAAGGTAAATAATAATATGGGGTTACACTTTTCTCTTGCAACTGCTTTTGCTAAATTGCATCCGCGTTACTACAACTTAACAGCAGTAAACACCAGTCGAGGTTTGGCTAAGCTTTATGATGTAAACACTCGAGGAGAAGAGGGCTGTTAGCTGTAACAACGCGGGCAGACGGCCAGTAAGCCCGTAAAACTTTCGTTATCTGCAGTAACATAAAAGTAATGTCGAGGTAGCAAACTTAACTACTGACCACTGAGAAACATCAATGTTCATTCTTGGCTGCTTACTTTCTTCTGGAGCCTCTTGTTGTTCTGGGTCGGACCGCAGTCTGTTGTCCGGCAGCCATTACTCCCAGAAACTCCGCCGTTGCCATGGTCACATGATGCCGTCCTCACGTCTTCCGCAGGCAGGAGGAGGTGGGCGGCACCGTGGGCGACGCGCAGTAGCTCATTAGCATTTAAAGGGAAAGGCACTGAAACAGGCCACCTGGAGCAGGGCTGTGAAACTGGTGTTTCAAGAACCCTGCTGTGCTCAATGCTTCAGCTTTTTTCGACCAAAGCATGTTACTAACATTCCATTTAGACATCAAGGAACCATGTCAAGAAGCAGAAATTACCATAATATGGGACCTTTAAACCATTAATAACCTTCTGCATCTTGGAGATAGTCCATCCAGAAAGTAACGACCATCTCCTCAGCAGCTCTCTTGTTGCTCCCTTCCCCAAGAGTTTTCAATCCTTCACAGAATCTGTACAAACAACATAGAATAATTGTACAATCCAGAACAGGGGTCGAAAGCTGTCTGGATTTCATCGTATTTGGTCCAGAACCCCAAGAGTTTTCAGTCCTTCACAGAATGTTTTGCAA
Organism: Diplodus puntazzo; assembly: GCA_963678695.2. NCBI lineage: Eukaryota > Metazoa > Chordata > Actinopteri > Spariformes > Sparidae > Diplodus > Diplodus puntazzo. The sequence continues at coordinate 27,397,313 of OZ023174.1, forward strand.
AAAATAAAATAAAATAAAACGAATGATACTAAAAAAACAGATGCGTCAGTTTATTTGACCATTAAACCATTAATTACCTTCTGCATCTTGGAGATAGTCCGTCCTAGGGCTGAGCAATATGGCTGAAAATTGTATCATGATAAAAGTGTTTCATATCAGTCAATATCGATAATTATTGATTTTTTTTTTTACCCATTCGAAATAAGAAACATTTGAAAAATAACCATTTAAATGGTGACTACAGGTGATTTTTGAAAAAAAAAATCATCTTCAAGATTTCAGAATCTAAAACATGAGACAAAATAGTGTAGAAGCTGACATCGCTGCTTGACAATAGTCAAGATAGATAGTTTGGGTTTTTTGAAGTCGGGTCATATGAAGTACATAGTCGGTCTGTTCCCTACCGCAATCACCGATCGGCGCAACCTCAGTTTGGAGGAGCAGAGAGCCGCTCCAGCCCAAACGCTCAGCTTTGTACTGCAGTGAACGGAGTCAAGATGCAAAGCGAATTTTGACCACCTAAAACAAGGCCCACCTAAAAAAATCTATATTATTGCGAGTGTACGTTGTATAGAGAAAATTCACGCCGCTTTACATCGCCGTCAGACCGCCCTTTCTTTTGGCACTACATCTTCTCAACCGTAGAACCTCCGTATCCCTACGCATTAGTCCAACGGTTGAGCTAATGCGTAGGGATACGGAGGTTCTACGGTCTGTGTCTGAAATTAAGTTTAGTTTTGATCTAAAGTAAACAGAGTCGCATGCATAAACCTCTTGTCCAGCAACTGGGCCTCGCACTGTATTTCGCGGCTCGCAGATCACCTGTTTCTAGTTGAGGTCAGTGAAATTATCGAACGTTCTATCGAACGTATTTTCTACTGATATTGATCATGTGTCTATCGCGATAGATATCGTTATTGTTTTATCGCCCAGCCCTAGTCCATCCAGAAAGTAACGACCATCTCTTCAGCAGCTCTCTTGCTGCTCCCTTCCCCAAGAGTTTTCAGTCCTTCACAAAATCTGTACAAACAACATAGAGTAATTGTACAATCCATAATTGACTTGTACGCTGTCAAATTGTCCCTTGCAGTTGGGGACAGTGCCTCTGGACTGGCAGACCGGGGTGGTGGTCCCTCTATTCAAAAAGGGGGACTGGAGGGTGTGTTGCAACTATCGGGGGATCACACTCCTCAGCCTCCCTGGGAAAGTCTACTCCAGGGTACTGGAGAGGAGAATTCGGCCGATAGTCGAACCTCAGATTCAGGAGGAACAATGCGGTTTTCGTCCTGGCCGTGGAACACTGGACCAGCTCTATACCCTCCGCAGGGTGCTCGAGGGTTCATGGGAGTTTGCCCAACCAGTCCACATGTGTTTCGTGGACTTGGAGAAGGCATTTGACCGTGTCCCTCGTGGCATTCTGTGGGAGGTGCTCCGGGAGTACGGGGTCGGAGGCCCTCTGCTAAGGGCTGTACGGTCCCTGTACGACCGGAGCAGGAGCCTGGTTCGCATTGCCAGCAGTAAGTCAGACCTGTTCCCGGTGCATGTTGGACTCCGGCAGGGCTGCCCTTTGTCACCGGTTCTGTTCATTATTTTTATGGACAGAATTTCTAGTCACAGTCAGGGGCCGGAGGGGGTCTGGTTCGGGAGCCACTGGATTCCATCTCTGCTTTTTGCGGACGATGTTGTCTTGTTGGCTCCGTTGAGCCAGGACCTCCAGCATGTTCTGGGGTGGTTTGCAGCCGAGTGTGAAGCAGCTGGGATGAAAATCAGCACCTCCAAGTCTGAGGCCATGGTTCTCGACCGAAAAAAGGTGGCTTGCTCCCTCCGGGTTGGGGGAGAGCTCCTGCCTCAAGTGGAGGAGTTTAAGTATCTTGGGGTCTTGTTCACGAGTGAGGGAAGGATGGAGCGTGAGATTGACAGGCGGATCGGTGCAGGGCCGCAGTAATGCATTCGTTGTATCGGTCTGTCGTGTTGAAGAGAGAGCTGAGCCGAAAGGCTACCGGTCAATCTACGTTCCTACCCTCACCTATGGTCACGAACTTTGGGTCATGACCGAAAGAATAAGATCCCGGATACAAGTGGCCGAAATGAGTTTCCTCCGCAGGGTGGCGGGCCGCTCCCTTAGAGATAGGGTGAGGAGCTCTGTCAACCGGGAGGAGCTCGGAGTAGAGCCGCTGCTCCTCCACATCGAGAGGAGCCAGCTGAGGTGGCTCGGGCATCCATATCGGATGCCCCCTGGACGCCTCCCTCGGGAGTCCCTGGGTGTGCCTGCTCAGACAGCTGCCCCCATGACCCGGCCACGGATAAGCGGAAGAAAATGGATGGATGGATGGATAGTTATAACAGTCTAGTTAGAAATTATTACTAATGTACATTGTGATTTATGCATTACTGCATAAAGGCAGGTACAACACAGAGATACAACACAACTCTGAGGAGCAACTGAACAGATTCATATCCTTCAATCTGCAGCTTGTCTGAGTCGAGATGCTATTGTAGCATCATAAGGCTCATTTGAGATGAGCCAGGCTTGCGCAGAATCGATCGCCATCGATCCCCGCACAATGCATGCAGGCTCTCACCTGATCTAACAGCTAATTGGTTCAGAAGTTGACTCTACTATATGCTTTAACTTTAACTATAGTTAAATAGAAACTTCTCTATTTTGTTGGAGTTATTTTAATTTTTATTGTCTGATTTTGAGGGTTCATTGTGTTAACAGAATACATATTGTGGCAGTTAGTGATCAATGACTAAATAAATCAGTTTTACAGATCATAAACTGCCTACAATAGTTGTTGTCTAATATATATTAACATTGCACAGATTTTAATATTGAAGTATTTATCAACACCAAAACTTCTGTAAAGGGATGTGATTGTTAAAAACATGTGTACAGACGTGAAGCCCTGACAGTCTGAGTATCTGACAGATCAATCATATGATACAGCTTTTCTCCTCTTTCTCCTGTTTTTAACTATTGTTTTTAATGTATTGATGTGGTTTAGATGGACAGGTCTGCTCAGCTCATTTATACACAGCAGCAAACTGATAAGATGCTGATTTACATGAGAATTCATGTCACATTGATGTTTAACCATGAATAGAAATCACAAGTCACATGTAGAACACTTTAATGCCATTATTTAACCCCTTCAGACCCACATTTCTTTGTTTAAAATATGTTTAAACAGATTCTGACTCCTCTTCACCGTAAAAACAAAGTGGAAAAAAAAAATTTTGTTACTCATGTTTTTAATAGTAATTTTTTCATGTCCATTCCAATGGACGCCACAAAGAGATGGGCGTAAAATGTCATAAAAACTTCAGAAAAATAAGGTTGAGTTTTTCTGCATGGTAATCAATCAGGTATGACCTAAACCAGTGGTTCTCAACCGGTGGGGCCTGCCCCCCCCAAGGGAGCGCAGACACTCTCCCGGGGGGGCGCAAGTAGGCTTCAGGATGGGAGGAAAAAAAAAAACAGAAAAAAAAAAATCATGAAAATTGCCCCATGTCGAAATGCATGTGGTTGGAATATTATAACACACAAACAAATCATCCCTCTGGCGACTTTTTTGTCAAAAGCGACTAGCGACTTTTACTGGTGTTATTGGAGACTTTTGTGGGGTTTGGAGACTCTGACTTGAAAGCACGTATCACTCTGCAGTGACTGTGCTCAACGAGCAGCGGGTGCTGCCGTGAGTCCCTCCCCCGTCCACAAGCACTCACAGGCGGTCAGTCTCTCAGTAGCCTCGCACAGCAGTCCAGCCTGCAGTCAGAGCAGAGAGGAGACACACAGCACTCCGCGTCCAGGCTGCAAACGAGTCGCGGATGCGCATGGCTGCTGCCGTTCCCACCCTGGCTTACAGAGTGGGTTGTAAATGTAACGTATTTACCAAATTACAGCCGGATTTTAATTAACCACAGGGTCCCCGCTAAACGCTGGATGCAGGTGTATATTTTCAGAAATAACCACCGGTTCCAAATAAATGTCGAGTCTAATTTATTTTTTTAATCAAGGAAGAAGACGTGACCACTGACACTGCACGTTTTCCTTCTTTGCCTTGTTCACGTATTGTGCTTTCTGTCAGTCAGTATCAGTGACGGACTGGGAACAAAAAACGGCCCTGGCATTTTCACCCAACAGCGGCCCACGGAGGGGGGGTGCGCGCACGCGGGCGCACGCGGGCGCACATAAAGAACAGGCACTTTTGATAACCCCGGTGATAGTAAACGTAAATTCCCAGGCTATTAACAACTACACAACGATGCATAAAACACATTAATAAATCATCAGAGCCAGCCGCTCCATTATAAAAATGTGTCTTATCGTCACGCAGCCATCCATATCTATCTATATGCTCTCTGAGATTTCTCTCTGTTTCTCCGCTCTCCTTGTGTCGCTTGATGCCTCAATTCATTTTTTTGCTAGCTTAAACTCAGTCAACTTCCAACTTCCAACCTCCAACTTCCAACAACCACACTCAGACGGTCTACTCGATTCAGTCTTGAAATTCCCAGAAGGCATTGCTTCATTTTAACTTTTGCAAACAATTATTCAAATAAAAAAATGCAGGTAGATTTGTTTTATTTCAAACCATGCACGTTTTTGAATATCTGAATAAGACATTTCGCTACAAAAGAATGCAGAGTGATATAAAAGTTTGCGACTGTAGAAGGTAACCATGACTGTGATATAGACACACTTATGTGGCCTGTAAATACAGCTTAGCTTAGCTTAGCTTAGCTTAGCTGCAATGAACCAGCTTTGGGGGGGCCCAGCTTGCAAAAGGTTGAGAACCCCTGACCTAAACAACTGGAGCTGGATGTTTGCATGGTTTTGAGTCTGTGTAGAGTTCTGAACATGCACATGAACTTGATAGGTCTACCACAGCCTGGATAGGGAACAGCAGTGAGGTCATCACCAGGAAAACCCGGAGCCTGCAAGAAGATAGAGAAATTACGCAATCTTGTAAAAATATGTACATGAACACATGAGCACAATAGATGTATGATTGTAGATAAGATTACCTGAAAAAAAATATGAATGAAACTTCTAACACATAACCATACTTTTTATAGTAGGGTAATGAACTTATAAAACATTAACTTGGAATGGAACTGGAACTTGAACTTGATGTTTTCATATATTCTCATTTTCGATGAGAAGCCTTGAAGCAGTTTCGGTGTGGCACAAAGCATAAGTGGATGTTGCACTTGTCACAAAAGACATGTGTCTTTCCTGTACAGTATGGCATCCTGCATCTGGTAGCCTCTTCTTTTCATCATAATTTGGCATGTGGTCAACCATGTCATACTGCATTTCAGGTAGAGGCCTTACATCCTGAACTGTCTGTGAGATGGTCTGTGGGGGGACACACTGTGGTTCTGGAGACATACTGGGCCTTCCACGTTTTGCTGCCACTGTTTTTTGGACTCCCACGAGACACTGGGCCACATTCATCTTGAAATGGAGGAGATCCTGGATGTCTTTCGTCTGGATATTGGCCTTCCTGGCATCCAGCCTGTACTCCAACCAACTGTTGACCACAGCCATGTCAAAGGCATGTGTTATCATCCTCAGGGTACACTTTTTTGACCAAATTTCTGTACAGTACAGACTGGCAAGTTGATCAAGCAGGTCAACGCCGCCCATTGCTTCATTGTACAGCTTAACCACCTCTGGACGGGACACCATCAAAAATTGTGCCTTCTTTTTGTCCCACCGCTGCACTTCATCCATCCTGCCAACACTGACGAAGTTGGAGGCCATTTTTCCCACACAGGAAGTATGTTTTCACCCCCCATGGATGAGGCTTGCCTTTGATGTATTGCTTGACAGACAGAGCTCCGCGAAATGGCACCATTTGTTCATCAACGCAAAGGTTCTCTTCTAGTGGAAGCGCCAAGCATCTACTGTGTATGGCATCATAGAGAGGACGCACCTTGAAAAACACATCATTGTTGTCAGCTGGCTTCTCCAAATTGTTGACCAAATGCAAATGTAACCGGAGCTGGAATAATCTGTCACGGGGCATGATGTTTTGAAAAATACCAATGTCCATCCCAGCCTTCCAGTACATGGAGACTCTTGGCATTTTCATCACTCCCATAGCAAGGTGGAGACCCATTAGGGTTCTGATCTCTCCTGAACTTGTCGGTCTGAAACTTAGTGTACCACTTTGCATGGCATAAACATCTGTGTTGTCGGCCATAAAATTAAAGATCTCATCTGGTATGTACTGTTTGAAGTAGTCATAGGGTCTCATGGGATGATCCTCATGAATTGGTGGATTCTCAAAGGAGGTGTCCATGATTGTACTGAACGGCCTGTGACGCCACTTGATTTCTTCCTTCCTGGTTACTGTCATCTCCTCCTGTCCTCCTCTGTCACTAAACTGTCTGTCTCCTCTATCTCGATCTCATCTGCCACATCAATTTCTTCTGGCATGCATATAACCTCTCCACTGTCCCTCTCTGAATATAATAACAAAACATTTTATCACATTTTAACTCCAGCTGTGTTCAGTTTGTATTTTAACACATTTTATGTATTCTTACTCTTGAACTCTTAGGCATTCCATTTAGATCTTACATATAATGGCAGAATTCGACTGGATGCGTGCGTGTTTGGGAATGACTGCGCTGCGTGTCCACTCCGTGCTCCGAGCGCAGCAGCTGTGACGGAGCCAGAACGCGGCGCAGCCGCAGCTGGTGACGCACACACATTGACTAGAAAGGAAACGTTTCGGACCTGCTGCGTGCTGGAGCGCAGATGCAACACACACGCATCTGGTGGAATTTAGGGGTCAGACATTGAATTGATAAAAAAACACATACTAAGAATTAAAAACACTCTTAATTTCCATACTTACCACCTATCTCAATCCTGGTTTCATCCTTCTCATTTCCTGAATTCAAGGAGTCAAGTTCCGATAACTCTCCATTTATGAGACGTTAAGGAAGTCTTCCACTTTATACTGTACAAAAGCATTATGTACAAAAAAATATGTATTTAAAATGTTATAATCATGAATAAGTAAACTGTGACACCATACTTTACATATGAAAAGCTTGTATGTATTTTGTTTCTTTATATACTGACACTAAACATGTGATTGTTAGCTAAACCAGCCCAACTCCTGATGTCCACTGCAATGGACATCGGACTTAGAAAAATTCCTATAAATTAATGGTATGATATATTTTCAAAATAACTTCAAATATTATCACTTGTAACAGTTAAAATTATACTGACAGTAAATTTGTTTGGCCAGCATGAATGTATATTTTGGATTGAAAATAGGCACTTACTCTTCCCTCCATACAGTCGCTTCACCATGCTTGTCTTGTGTGATGTCTGTCACTCTCTCTGAGCGTGTTCAAAGTCATGACATGATTGTGATTGGATAATCAAGATCCAATCAGTAACCAGCATTGCTGACATTATTCAATTACAAAGTATTTATTGGTTTAGAGACAGAAATATGTCTTGTCCATTCCAATGGACACACGGTCTGAAGGGGTTAAACAATTGGAGAAACTGTGTACAAATTGATGTATGAGTCTGAGAACATTTTAATGAATCTGAATTAGATCTAATGGGATGTGGGTGGCCCTGCGATGAGCTGGCGACTTGTTCAGGGCGTACCTTGCCCTCGCCCAGAGACAGCTGGGATTGGCTCCAACAAAAACCCCCGCGACCCCATGAAAGGGATAATACACCTCAAACACAAACTGCTACCCGCAATTAAACAAAAACACTAATAAGAACACTGAAGGCTGCTGGAAATTGTCTGACTTGACCACAGCTTTTTGTCTCTGTCCCCTGCTGCTGCCACCTGATCTCATCTGCTTTCCAGACTGCTTTTTAGACAGCATTTCAGTTGTTCATATGAGAGCAGTAGTGTATATCTCACACACTTGTATGTGTGAGAGCATTTCACTTGTATGTATGAGAGCATTTCAGTAGTGTGTGAGAGCGTTTCAGTAGTGTATATAAGAGCGTTTCACTTGTATGTGTGACAGCATTTCACTCGTATGTATGAGAGCATTTCAGTCGTGTGTGAGACAATTTCAGTAGTGTGTATGAGAGCATTTCAGTAGTGTATATAAGAGTGTTTCACTTGTATGAGAGCATTTCAGTAGTGTGTGCGAGTAAATCATTTTTCAGTTGTTTATGTGAGAGTGTTTCAGTAACGTATGTAAGAGCATTTCACGTGTTTGTGAGAGGTAATTCTGAATAATGTCCCTGATGGCCCCTCATACCAGTGTGTCAACACCACTGCTGGCTGTTTGTTTAACCCCAAAACACTGACACAACCAGAGAATGTTTGATTTGAATGTGCAGAGAGACACAGTTGAAATCTTCAATGCTGAAATCTCTGTTCGAGTCTCTTTAACACTACTGTGATTAGTTGTTTCTGTAAGCGACTGACGAGGTCACAACCAATAGCAGCAGGGTGCACAGCAGAGTGTCCCTCCCCCGTCCCTCTGGACCAATTTCTGGCATCACCATCACTCACAATCTCTCCTACAATCTTTAGGACAGCTTTAAAAAAAAAAAAAAAGAAGTATTGCAATTTATATCTATTAAATTATACACAGTACAAACAATATGATACATTATGAAGTGGCAAGGAATCCGCTGCACATCAGAAGCTATGTAGTAAATTAACAAAGACATCTAACTCCCTATTCTTCACAAGGGCTCATTTTGCCAAAGTGGCTGGTTTTTTTTGGCAGATACCTGATAAAGACAGACGATGACACATTTTAAGGCCATGGCACTTGGCATTAAAGCATCTTTCACACAGGCAACCCTGGATTTACTAGACATTACCCGGAGGAGCTGTATGTCAGTACACAAATGTCCAAATCAGCTAGACTGGAAATAAAACAGACTTAACCGACACCCTACTACAAAGTCCACTTCATTTCCAATTGAGCCCATGTGTAAACAGGTCATTGATTGGAGAGTTCATAGTGAGCGAGTGGTAGTATTGATGATGATTCTATCATGTGACACAAAACCCAAAGCATTAAAACCTCTTGCCTGTACATTTCTTCCCATCTTTTAATTGTTTATGAGTCCAAATGTGGACAAACAGAGATTTTCCTCTGGAAGGCAACAGGGATGAAAGTGATTTCCCTACGGATGTATTTACAACTATTGTCGAGTAAATGACAAACTGAACTAAGCACTGACAACAACACCAGAGTATGTCCTCTTATCCTGTTACTGTAATTATGATCACTGGCTGGCTGCTTAAACCGAGTATTATGAAAATGTGATGCGCTGAAATCTGAAAATGAAAGGTTGCAATAATTGACAGGGGGACCTTATTTTCCCTGACGCCCAGTAGGCGATTTGAGGGGGGATGCCGTCCCCCTTGTTAGCAAAATTACCAAAAAGCATCTCCCTTGTTAACCTGCCATCACTCTCCATCCGCTAGTAGCAGATAGTGTGTTGCAAATCACAAGCCATGCACGGCTGCTCTGTGTTCTGGTTGCCTGGTCTATTTATTACAGAAGCCGCAACAAGCTGCACCAAGCAGATTGTTCTGGCAGGAAATCAGAGACACAGGAACGGCATGGAGCATCCGGTAAATCTTCAAAATAAAACACCCTGTGTAGACTCCCAATTGTATAAAAACGAAAAATTACCAGATCAACAAAAGACTGCTAGTTATGTTCTAAAACTAAAATGTTTTTACTTTTTCTGAGTGTTTTTAGTGTGTCTGTTCAGAACATGGTGGCTATGGTATGATGGCAATTGTAATTTTTGTGCTGGTTTGAAGTTTAACCATTAGTGAGGACGCTGTTACATTTCCTAATACCAGCTGTTTTATCACCCGTTGAATCACACTCTGCTGGACAAACTATGTCATTACACCAATTTTAAATTACCCCAAGCATGTTTTTCTGCATTATAGTTTTTAAATATAAGGTTTTCATATCGGACAATATATACACCGATATTGATAAATCTGTGATAGGCTAATATCAGCCGATAAAATCAGCCTAACGATAAATCGGCCAGGCTCTACTATTTTGCCCAATATTCAATGTGTGTCCTTCAAGGAATTTAGATGGTAAAAACTTCCAAGGGGTTATGTGGGTCATGTGTAACTGAAAATGACCCAATGCCAAGTGGTGGCTTTTTGGAAAAGAAGGAATATTACACCTCCCTTTTAGATAGACAAGGTGGCACATTGCAGCCTTTACCTTGCTGCAAATATGCTAACTTTTCTATCTAAAAGGGGCTACTTCTGACAAATAACAGTAACCAGCCAACAGTAAAGTAAAGAACACTCTGATTTTGAGACGATTTAAGTCACTTTTGGATTGTTAGAATTGTTGCCAGGAGCATGCACAACTGCTTCGCCTCTTCCTTCTCTAACCTCTAACCTAACACACACACGTACACACACACACACACACACACACACACACACACACATTTCTCCCCTCCCCGTGCCTTAGTAGCCATACCAGACATCCCCCTCAACTCCCCTCTATTGGTTTGCTCTGTTTACATAGACAGGGAGAGAGACACACAGAGGAGATCCATCATACCATCCCTCCATCTTCCCCTCTCTTCATCTCTCCTCTATTTGTCTTGGCTCACATCTCACTGACACCCAAGCTAACAGTCCCCTTCAGCACTGTCTGACCTCTTTTAAGCTTCTATCTGTTCTTCTCTTCTACTGCTCTCCTTCTATTACTGTCTAACTCTGTTTTTAATCTATGTGAATGTTAATCTCTTCATATTGCTTCCCACTTCTGCTTTACTGCCCAGGACCTACACAGACAGCAATATGTCCAAACAAACTGCACAGCTTTTAGCTGTGGGTTTCGAATTCCAAGAGAGAGAAAGTTTTTTTTTGTTGTGATAATTTTAACAGTAGGGGTACAGATGACTATCTAAATGTGACTCAGGAGAAGGATATCCTCCCATGTTAATCAGATAAGGATAGAGCATTTATTAAATTCATATCATAGCCGTGGATAATGAAATAAGTGTAATAAGACTATTTTGTTAAGCTGCAGTCAATTGACTAAATGTGTTTCTTGAGACAGTCACTCTCCAACTTTTTTTGGATTTAAAAAAAAAATGTTTTTTAAGGGCTAATTAATAAGGGCACCAAATCACATAAAATACTAATTTCTACATAATGTCATTTTGGATCCTGTGCAGTATGCAAATTGCCAAAAACTGACCACTCTTTCACAGCCAACAGAGGCTTAATCCTGATAGTGTTGGAGATATGTTTTCAAGTCCCCACAACAGGTCTACCTAACCTGCACAACGGATGACATCAGCCTCAAGTGTGGTGAATTGTGCAAGTTTGCAGGTTAGCATTGTCGCTTTCAGTATGTTTAGGCCTGGTATCAACATCCATCCTGTGTGTGATCCAATCACAAGAGGACAGCTGAAAGTACAGCTGCGCACACCCTAAGTAAGAATGAGGATGAATTTACAATCCAACATGATACAATCATTCAAACAATATTCTCAAGTGGTCACAGTAACCCCAATATCCCCAGACTCCCCTACAAATAGCATGACTTTAAAACAGGTTGCGTGAGGAGAATCTTAACAAACATTGCAAAACAGCTTCAGCAAATTCTAAATCATTCATGTGTAATTTTGCCATTAAATGCAATACATTCCATTGTTTCTTTCCTTGTGAAAAGTGTCAAGGCATTGCTATATGAGCCTGTCTGGTTTTAATTCAGACCCATGTCCTGTTTGCTTCCTTGACTAAAAATTTAATATTTTACAAATACAGTAAACAGTAACCAACATGCCGAAACTGAATTATTTTAAACTTAGTGAAACACATTCTTAACTATATGGGCCTTCTTGTAAATTCTGCAAATGTTACACGATATTTCTCTTTTGCGTAAAGTAAATTTTTTGTTTTTTCCTGTGATGTACTTACTTATTTGATGTACTAACTTATTTGATTATAGGGCGAGTCCACAGAATTCATGGCCCTTCTAGACCAGCTGTGTTCAGTTTGTGTGTATCGGTCTCCAATCAGTGGCTGCCTCCGCTGCCTCTGTTATCACTAAATGCATTTTTTTGTGCAACATTTCACTGTGTGCATTCAAACCAAACTAAATACCACACAATTTAGATGATATGGTAATATTTTGATGACACCTGACACTGGCTGCAGCAGAATATTCAGTGCAGAAATAGAAGTAACTATATACAAGTTGGATGTAAATGTTAAAAAAAAAACATTATTTTGCCACTTTAACTATACATTTTTCTCTCGGTTTTCTCAGACCTTGGCTACAAATAATGTGTTGTTTCAACCATTCAAAGTCAGGCCATCATAGCTCCTAGGCAGGGCAGCAAGCCTGTGTCCTCAGGTCAGGTTGGTTGAAATCCAATAGTCAGTACGTTCACATGCACAGCTTAGTCAGATTACAGCCATATTTCAACTATCCTACTCAATCAGACAACTGCAATTGTCCGAGTATATATTCCGGTGAGAAAATCGAATTATTGGCCAAAGCATGTCATACCCTGGTATGATAGGTGGCGCTGTACCCATTTCAACTAGTGGTAATGGAGCCACCTCCGGCTGACCTCTTTACGTCACCAGCAACAACAAACTCTGCCTCAGCATTCGAGAAAGATGGCGTACGAAGAGCAAAACGAAGCTACATCTTTGTACATTTCATATGGTGTACATGATAATTACACAAACTAGATGCACAATGGCGCTCTTGCTTGCGGTTATTTCAGAGGAAAGACGCAGCCACGACCGTCCTTCTACTTCCGGCTCACGGCCCCGGGAAAAAAATCTCTATACATGCACGAGTAATGTGACTATCAATTGAATAATCTAGGTGTTTCAATCCGACTATGACAAATCCGATCCGCTCCGATTTTAGTCAGACTAAGGTGCATACATGCATTTTAAAAATCCGATCATAGTCGGACTAACCCAGTATTTCGGTTTTCTTGAGTGTCATGTAAACGCACTGAGTGACAATGTTAAAGGCTGCCCCAGGCTGTCATGGCTCTATGCCAGCAGCAGTTCCTGAATAGCAAGCATTCTCTATCAGCTTAGAAACTACCCTCTAACCATGGAATTCAGTTGAGGGGACATAGGCACAAGTTCTTCAACAAAATTTCTGTAGACACACTGTTAAGCCCAACAGACAGTCATTATCATTGCTTATACATTTTTCCTGATGTGTGTCTGAAGCACACATACAGTTTGGTTCCATTCTTGGACAAACACCTCTGACTACTCAATTTCACATTCACCTTCACCTAACTGTGGGAAATATGGATAGAATCTTTTACTTTGGTATATATCGTTTTATCACATTATCAATATTAATATCATGAGTGTTTATGTAGTGGAAATAGGGTTGAACAATATCCAAAACAAAAGACAGACATATTGCAAGGATTTTAGCAGTGATAATGATTTTTAATTTAATTTTTACTGACAGAAATGTAAAAAATGTTATGTTGATTAACATAACTGGAAAATGGGATATTTAAGCTGAGGTATCTCTGTAGCAACATAATGGTTGTAGTTACTACAGCTGTAAGTGAAGCAATCCAATTGCAAACCATTTATGGGTAAAACAACTGGACGGCCGTTACTATTGTTTAATTGAATTAAGTAATACCTGGCAAGTCATTTCAAGAACTGATTTCATCACATGGATGAAACAATCATGGTTGATTTGATTTTCTCACACTGGTCAAACGTAACCAAAGAAAAGGTAGCTACCACAGTAGGAACATCACTGCAAACTCTGATGGTTGACAAATGTCCGTTTTCTGCTGGTGTATTTCAGTGCATAACAGAAGCTCGAGTTGATATAAGAGCTACAGGTGCATCAGTCAATGACATGATAAATTCCTCAAGACAATTATTGGGCAACTATTTTGACTGATTAATTGTTCAATTCCCTTTTCTAAAATGTCAAACATTTGACTATTCCAGGTTCTCGAATTCCTTTTTCTTGACTTTGGTCTTCATGGACCAACCCGCCACCCAAATTCAAATTTGGGTGGTGGGTTGGTCAGTTGAAGACATTTGATGACATCACCTTGTGCTCTATGACTTTGGGGCTGATTAATTGAGTAATTTATTATTCAAATAATCAGTCATTGCAGCGGTGATCATAGTCTGACCTGATGCCTGATCTGAGTCTGATGGAATTTCCATTGCTGCTTACTGACAAACACTAGCTGATACATCGGCCAGTCAGTATTACCAGCCCAGGTAATGTAATATTATGGTTTTATACTGTTTTCTTGAGGTGGAGTTGGACCTCTTCTCTAGGAGGAGAACCTGAGGTCACTGCAGCAAGGGAAAAGCCTCTGTACATGAAACGCCTGCTCTACCAACTGAGCTAAACGGCGCCCCTCTCTGGTGAAATTCTGGAGTGTTTTTGTATTTTCTAGTTAAAATGTATTATTTACTCATGTGTTTCCTTTGTCATTTCCAGAGCCACTGCAACCTTGTAGCCTCAGCTCCATAGCCACATCACCGCAGAGCCTCTTGCCTGATTTTGAACCACCACAGCTTTCTTTTCATCTGCTGCTTCTCACTCATTTTGATGTAACACATTAGGCCTAATGGAGAGGGTTGGGGATCAATTGTGTGATAGCGGAGCGGAGAGTCAGCAGCTGGATTTTGCACCCACGGTCAGTAGTATTGGTAGGTGTATAGGCAAACAAACAAACAACAACCACAACTACCATTATTCATTGTATTATTAAAATTTGTGGGAAGTTATTACAATAAAGATTTTCATGTCCCCACAAACGTAATAAATCCACATTTGTGGGAAATCACGTGTTCCGTTTGTAGTAGGCAGCAGCTATTATGTTTGTAGAAAATTTATTACATTTGTGGGTTTATTACATTAAATGCTGCAGATTCTTATTACATTTGTGGTTTATTACATTTGCGGACATTGTTACATTGGCGGGCGTTACATATCTGTTCAGTAGTATGCAATCCTTTTGACCAACCAACTAACAAACCAACCAACAACCAGACATGGTGAAAGCATAACCTCCTTGGCAGGGGTGATTAAGAAACAAAATTCAGATCATTGACCTGTATTAGTCGATACTGCTTGCAGCATTCATTGAACAACCCAAAAAAACCCTGATCAAAGCACCCTGACTGTCAACTGTCAATAATTAATGTTAAAATATTGCTAGAAAGTTGATTTTGAGCCACAATTAATATTGGTTTTTGTGTGCTTTTTCAGCTGGTGACTGTATTCAAAAGTAATGTAAGTGTGGGAGACTTTTTCAGGCCAGGAGTCAGTCATGTAACCAGGCCACCCTGGCCTTGCATGGGCACGCATGCACGCAGGTATGCACGCACGCACACGCACACGCACACACACACACACACACACACAATAGTATGTTTTTGGCTGATTCAAAACAAATATGCACTCCAATATAGGCATAATAGTCACTACAACACTCACCCTAATGTCACATGGACATTTTCAGGCCATGACCCATCTGTGGAGGTATTAACCCACCAAATATTTTGATCTCCTCCCACAATTTTTGCTCAATTTTCACCAAATTTGCTAGAGAGCATCTTCAGACTGTCCTCCACAAAACTTGTTTATTGGATTTTTGATTTCTCAAAAATTAAGCCTACAGTGCATCAAAATGTTTGACTGTAAACAGTCCTGTAAACATATACTATCAAATTCTTGCTAAATACATTTTCAATCTTCCTGAAAAAAATTGAGAATATTTTGGAGTCATGGTTGATGAAGTTTGGCAAATATCAGAATTTAATCTCAAAAACTGAATTTTCGAGAACATTTTGAATTCTGCTCTCATGGGAACAACTGGAGTCAAATTTCTAAACATCAGATTTTCTCTTATGAAGCAAAAACACTTAGAGTTAAAAACAAATCACCAACATTTCCATGCTGTCAAGATGCAATGTATGTATTATCAGATTTTTGTTCAGGTAACAGAATTTCTGACATTTTGACCATTTTTGAATTCTGCCTTGACAACAGCTGCCCGGACAGTGACTCCCTGAGTCGACAAATGAAGCTAGACAGCAGGTCTCACTTCTAGCCAATTAGCTCAGTGAGTTAGGAGCTGGTTCTTTGTGTCAGGGGTTGTGGGTTTGAGACCCAGCAAGGATGATGATGATGATGATGATGATGATGACAGATCAAAATGTCAGATGTCCTCAACATGAAACACAAGACAATTGTCCTGATGGTGGCATCACAGCAAGCCTCTAAATTAAATAAAAACAAATAGCTTGGACCGGACCATGGATGAAAGATTACCACAGCTGTAAACCCAAGCCAATAGTCCTGATGGTGGCGCTACAGCAAGCATCTAAAGCTCAAAACATTGAAAATTCATAACAAATCAACCCGTTAGAACTTCACACTTTCGTCGAACTGTAGCCCCAATACTAAAGAAACTTTTGTACATTTAAACCTATAAAAAATTATGAAGTCCATCACTCTGTTTTTTTTTAAACTGTAAAACTCCTCCCACAATTTCTGCCTACAGTGCATGAAAATGTTTGACTGTGAACACTACTGTAAACATATACCTGCAAATTGATAAATAAATCTTCAATGTTCATGAAAAAACTTAACATTTTTTAGAGTCATGGTAGATGATGTTTGACAAATATCAGAATTTTACCAAAATTTTTAAAACATTTTAAAATTTTACCTTTTTGAGAACATTTTGAATTCTGCTCTCATGTGAATAATTGCAGTCAATGCAAGCAGCATTTTTAAACATCAGTTATTCACTTATGGAGCAAATCAATCATTTTTAAAAACAAATTACCAACATCTCCATGCTGCAATATGTGTATTTTCAGATTTTTGTCTTAATAACGGAATTTTTTACAGTGGTTTCAAATCTGCCTGCACAACAGTGAATGGCTTACTCAATTTGTGAAGCCACTGTTGTATTGCCACTTGCCAATTAGCTCAGAGCAGTGGTTCTCAACCGGTGGGGCCCGCCCCCCGGGGGGGCGCGGACACTCTCCCGGGGGGACGCGAGTAGGCTTCAGGATGGGAGGAAAAAAAAAAACAGAAAAAAAAAAATCACGAAAATTGCCCCCATGTCGAAATGCATGTGGCTGGAATATTATAACACACAAACAAATCATCCCTCTGGCGACTTTTTTGTCAAAAGCGACTAGCGACAAATCTAGCGACTTTTACTGGTGTTGTTGGAGACTTTTGTGGGGTTTGGAGACTCTGACTTGAAAGCAAGTATCACTCTGCAGTCACTGTGCTCAGCGAGCAGCGGGTGCTGCCGTGAGTCCCTCCCCCGCCCACAAGCACTCAGAGGCGGTCAGTCTCTCAGTAGCCTCGCACAGCAGTCCAGCCTGCAGTCAGAGCAGAGAGGAGACATACAGCACTCCGCGTCCAGGCTGCAAATGAGTCGCGGATGCGCATGGCCGCCGCCGTTCCCACCCTGGCTTACAGAGCGGGTTGTAAATGTAACATATTTACCAAATTACAGCCGGATTTTAATTAACCGCAGGGTCCCCGGTGTATATTTTGAGAAATAACCACCGGTTCCAAATAAATGTCGAGTCTAATTTATTTATTTATTTTTTTAATCAAGGAAGAAGACGTGACCACTGACACTGCACGTTTTCCTTCTTCGCCTTGTTCACGTATTGTGCTTTCTGTCAGTCAGTATCAGTGACGGACTGGGAACAAAAAAACGGTCCTGGCATTTTCACCCAACAGCGGCCCACAGAAGGGGGGGGGGGGTTTGACGCACGTAAAGAACAGGCACTTTTGATAGCCCCGGTGATAGTAAACGTAAATTCCCAGGCTATTAACAACTACACAACGATACAGAAAACACATTAATAAATCATCAGAGCCAGCCGCTCCATTATAAAAACGTGTCTTACCGTCACGCAGCCATCCATATCTATCTATATGCTCTCTGAGATTTCTCTCTTTTTCTCCGCTCTCCCCTTGTGTCGCTTGATGCCTCGATTCATTTTTTTGCTAGCTTGAACTCACTCAACTTCCAACCTCCAACTCCAACAACCACACTCAGATGGTCTACTCAATTCAGTCTTGAAATTCCCAGAAGGCATTGCTTCATTTTAACTTTCGCAAACAATTATTCAAATAAAGAAATGCAGGTAGATTTGTTTTATTTCAAACCATGCACGTTTTTGAATATCTGAATAAAACATTTCGGTACAAAAGAATACAGAGTGATATAAAAGTCATTTGCATGTGCCTACATTGCTCAATGGCCAGTCCGTCCCTGGTCAGTATCACATTGATGATCGCCATGGCTCCGGTGCAGCAAAAAAATAAAAAGTACGACTTGAAATTCAAACTTTCTGTCATATGCAGAAGAAAACTCGGGAGAAGCGGCCGCTAGACGTTTCTCTGTCTGCAGACACAGCGGAGAGGTGACGAGACGCGACTCATCATGACTGACAGGCATCAAGACCACTCAGCGTTACCTTACTGACCCGCCCCCAGCTATTTCATTCACAAAAACAGGGCCTGTGGCAATTCTGGACTTTGTTTCTCCCTCTTCCTGGGGGGCAGAGAAGGAGGAGGATGACGGGGGGGCAGGGGACGGGGGGGGCAACTGCAATGAACCAGCTTTGGGGGGGCCCAGCTTGCAAAAGGTTGAGAACCCCTGGCTCAGAGTGATAGATGACAGTCTTTGGTTCCAGAAGTTGTGAGTTCAAGCCTCAAGTGGTCCAAAATGAACATTGTTGTCATCTGTCTTGTCTTCCTATTCTCCTGTTTGTTGCTCAGAATTGCCTAAATTTGCCAAAAATAGCCCGGACCCAACCCATTGCTGCACAGCAGCTATAATTGCATGTTGGTGCTCTACTGTAGAAATGATTCTGTACCCTCTGCCAACTGCTCTGCACTGGCTTCTCCTGAAGCACCAACAGGACTGTCATCACTATCAACACCTTTGAATAGCAAACATATGCTTACAGTGTTTTTCCATACACTATAGTTCATACAGTAAGATAGTGTAGCCTATGGCTCACTTGATTTGCCCTTGTATTCATATACATAATAATGGAATGATTATATCCCATTTGTTGCACAAATAAAATCCTAATCCTTATTTTAATTTCAAGGCCAGGGCCTAGTAGGCTACATATTTACACTGTGTAAAAGTGTACAGCCTCAAGGACCCTGAATCAATTGGTCAATTTGAGGCATTTGGCCGCGTCATCCTCAAGCGCCTTTCTTTTTTTCTCTCTCTCCCTCTCAGCACCGGCTTTTCTCTTTTTTTTACCCGGGTTGGGGTCCATCAACTGATCGTCGAAGCCTCGTCTCCTCTCCCGGTCAGCTCACTACACACACACACACACACACACCGCAGCAGGTACCAGAACACGTCACACACCCCTTTCTCCACACGCTGTCTGTGTAGTTGATACGGACTGTTGGGGCGGGTGTTAAGCGAAACAAACCAATTGTCTTGTCCTCCTCACATGCTACTGGCCTGAGTGGCATCTGATTGGCCTGGCCTGCCTCTCTGACTTAGAAAAAAAAGTCAGATAGCCGCGACGCCGGCTGCCAGTCAGGGCCTGGGGCCCGAGCAGGGAAACTGCAAAGTCCCTATTGTTTTTCTAATTACCACTTTTTCGTCCCAAATGATCGCATTTTTCACTGCCTGAACATGCCCCTGAACTCACCAAACTTGGAATATATATCACACCTGCCGAAAAAATGTTATACTCTATTGTCAACCTCAATTGCCACCACTAGGTGGCGCTACAATCAAGGAAAGTGCGTTTTGACTTATAACTCACATATGTGACACGCCACGGCAAAACCAGCAGCAAGTCGGCTGGGAGAAATTCACAGAAACGAAGAAACTATCGGTTTTTTTTCTAAATTAGTGATTTTTGTTTTTTTGCAGAATGTGCAAGTTGAGATCATGAAGAAGCCACTCCATGTTTCAGATAACAGTATTGGTTGCCTTAAAAGTATACATTTTGTGTTTGAAATCGGGTAGAGTTTAAGGAAATGCTGGCGCATCGTTGGGCGTGTGCGGCGATACAGTTAATTTGCATACTGGCTACCTTTGACCATTCACAGGCTTTTGTTTGTTTTTTTGACCAATTAGGTGCACGTTAGTAGCTAACCGCATGGCTACTTATGCAGCCCCCCACATAAGTTCTGCCACTTCTGGAAGCTGCATGTGATTTCATCATTGAATGAAGATGGACCGGGAAAAATGCATTGCAGAAGAGCTAAATCATGGCTGTTACAGCGCAAATCTATGGCAGTAATTTTGCGAGACACCGGATACTTCTGGTTATTTCGACGCCGATTTCACTTCTGATTCTGATGAGTGCACTGACGATGAAAGCGACTGTATTACACTGGAGAACATCCCCAATCTACAGCTGACCTAAGCCGGAGATGAAGACGAGGAAGACGGCCTCGCAGCAGAGGAGCTGGAGCGTGAGATATCAGACGCTGTATCTACGGTGACATGTGAAGGGGATAAAGACAGCGAAATGGAGAAAATCCGTAACTTTGATTGCTAATGCTACATAAGAAGAAAGGAGAACTCTCTCATTGGGACACATTTGTGTAGTGACAACCTTTCTTCAGAGCTTATGTACAGCATACGGTTGGATCATCTAGCTACCGAAAGAGAGTGGCAGGACATGTGAATAAATCTAGAGGCAAACAGACGCACAGTAGTTACTTTGGACATGACTACATCTACATTTTGTTTTCATGTTTATAACTTAGCCTACATTGTTATTAGCTAGCTCAGTACTGTCGTTTTAAAATGATATGCACATCGTAACTAGGGATGCACCGATCCGATATTAAGATCGGATATCGGCTCCAATATTGACAAAACGGCTGGATTGGGGATCGGTAAAATGAAACAGATCCACCAGCCGATCCATTTTTTTTTTCCGCCGTTGCAGTACATCCTACGTCATTCGTCAGCGTCAGTGTGTGGCATGCTGGAAGAGCGCAAGTTGTTGTTTGACCAACTCTTTATTAGTTTATTCTCAGGTTCAGCTGCTATGTTTTATTTTGTATTCCTGTTTGCAGGACGTTACACATACTCACGTCACATTTCTTGCTGATTAGCTAGTAGCCCCGCCATCAGTTGTTAGCCTCACCGGTCAGCTGTTAGCCTAGCAACGCTAACTTTCAAACCGACGTACTCAATACTATGTGGGCTGTCCATCGTTGCTCCGTTGGTCCTCCCTCCACCACGACCTCAGGGTTATTCACCGCAGGACTGCTTTGTCTCCTCCTCTGCTGCTGCGGTCTCCTCGGCTCGCAGCGATGCTGGATGGTTGCCCCCGCTGTGTGCACGGAGCCTCCAGACGCTAGTATGTTTACGGACGGTGCTACTGACTTTGGTGCTAGTGGTCCCTCCGTGCTGACTGACAGGCGCTACATACATTCATTCTTTGTTTTGTTTGTTCCACTTTGTTACGTGTGTCCTTGGGTACCCTGACAGGTGCTATATAAATTAAATGTATTATTATTATTATTATTATTATTATTAATGTTACACATGTTTACAATGTTCGGTAACTGCTTGATTATTTTGTCTTAGTTAGGAAAGTCTGGTGCCTTTAGTCCCTTTCACATGGTGGAAGGTATACAGTTTATTATTAATTCAACAACGGTATCGGATCGGTATCGGGTATCGGCCGATACGCTCAGTCCAGGTATCGCTATCGGATTGGATCGGAAAAAACTGGATCGCTGCATCTCTAATCGTAACTAAGCTGTAATGGGAGGTTTTGTCTTGTAATGTGAGCATCTACTATTAATTTGAATAATGCTTAAATTGCTTGAATTGACTGATGCTCATGATTTAGCACCTAGTTTACTGGAGGATAGTTTGGATGAATACATCCAGAGTTAGGTGACAATCTTATTGTAATAAAAGCATTTCCATTTCAATAAAGTACCTTCTAATTCTGATCAGTCCACTAAAGTGCTTAAGGAAAATAACACTACATCAACATTAACAACATGACAACTGCTTTTGATAACCATTGTTCAAACCACTAAAATACTTTCTGCACTGCAGGCTAACAGATACCAGATGTTACTGAATGAATGTAGGGGGAGGGCTTATCTAAATGAGATGCAAATGAGCACCATTGTACTGACTAGCCATGGGGTGAGAGTTTCCTACTGTGAGAATTGCAAATGTCTTAGGGCTGTTTTCTCCCTAAAGGGTTTTGAGATGTGCATACATTCAAATGGCCACAACTTCTTCAAATATTATCAGATTTCCATTTGTTAGACATCATTGGACAGCTTAGAAACTACACTTTGTACAATTTGTAAATAACTCAAAATGCCTCTCGGGAGACTTGTTGCTGGTTTTCTCATGGCTGGTCACATAGACTTTGTCGCACATTCACACCAGGCCCATTTTCGCGAAATGTCGTAAACCTAGTTTTCGAACTCCTCCCAGGCGATTCACCGATTTCCATGAAACGAATCTGTCGACTCTCCTGACAAAAAGTTATTATAAGAATTTTGATATTCCAAACAATACTCAAGTTATTAAATAACAATTTCCTGCACATTTTGCTCAAAACACATAGTGTTGCATATCTCCACATTGGTCTGTCCCAATGACATGAAACTCAGGTGACTACTTCCCCATGAGGCCCGAGCCTCTGTGCAAAATTTTGCCAGATGACCATTAGGTGGCGCAGTTTAAATTGAAGTATGTTATATCTCCACATCGGTGGGTTGGATTAACACGAAACTTGGTAGAATCATTCACAATGCCCTCCTGACGATCGCTGATGAAAGGCGCTACCAGGGGTTACCAGAGGACTCTATAGCGCCCCCTGGAATATCAACAAGCCAAGCCCTGCCTCCTACATGCACATACATGAACGAAATTCGGTATGCATATGTATCATCACCAGACGCACAAAAAACATCCACCGCACCAAACTGTCACTCCAACAGGAAATCTGCCATTTTCATTATTAGGGCCCAAGCAGGTCTCGACCTGCGAGGTCCCTATTGTTTTTCAAATTACCACTTTTTCATCCCAAATGATCGCATTTTTCACTGCCTTAACATGCCCCAAAACTCACCAAACTTGGAATATATGTCACACCCGCCGAAAAATTTCATAATCTATCATTGTCCTCAATTTCCACCTCTAGGTGGCGCTATAAACAAGGAAAGTGCGTTTTGGCTTATAATTCACATTTGTCGCACATTCAAAAACCTTATATCCACGCGTTCACTGAATTGTGCTGAATCTTGTCATGTAGGCCACGCCCATTTCCGCCTACCTTTTTTTTTTCACGAAATGTCGCAAACCTACTTTTTCGAACTCCTCCCAGGTGATTCCACCGATTTCCACAAAACTTTGCACACAGCATCTGTCGACTCTCCTGACAAAAAGTTATTAAAAGAATTTTGATATTCCAAACAATACTCAAGTTATTAAATAACTTCCTGTACATTTTGCTCAAAACACGTAGTGTTGGATATCTCCACATTGGTCTGAATGACATGAAACACAGGTGATTACTTCCCCATGAGCCACTAAGGCTCTGTGAAAAAATTTTAAACTTGCTTTTTCCAACTGCTCCTAGGCCATTTGACCGATTTGCACCAAACTTTGCAAGTAGCATCTGTGGACAACATTTATCAAAAGCCTTCACCTATGTCACACCTGGTGGCATGCTCCATTTTGATGCTTCGCCACAAAACCATCAACTCAGTATAACTTCCCCATACAATTTGCCATCTACTCCAAATTGCTCAAACATGTAGAGGGTCTTGCCCTGAATACATCTCCGTGGCACACCCCGACGGCAGCATGCCTCGACGCATGTGGACTCTGAGGTTAATCCGTACTTGCAGCTTTAATTTTTCATGTAGATTGCAAGGAGTTCTTCTGACTTCAGCGTCCATTATTTAATACCAGCGGGAGCAGGCCACCAAATTATAAAGGAACGGCTTCCTTGGCGGAAGGTGTTGCCGTAACTTTCCATTCGCAAAATCACAAAACTGAAAAATATACTTTTTTGAACTCCTTCTAGGCGATTTGACCAATTTGCACCAAACTTTACATGAAGCATCTATGGACCTTCCTGACAAAAAGTTATCAAAAGATATTTGATAGTCCATAAAACGCCCAAAATATAAAACAACAAATTCCTGCACATTGTGTTCAAAACAGACAGTCTTGCATATATTTACAAAATACTGTCTGATTATCACAAAAATGTTCATAATTGTGTTCCATTGCCCAATGAGGGTTTGTGCAAAATTCGGTGCAAATCGGTCAATAGGTGGCACTCTGGTGGTAGTCTAATTAGTGTGAGTGGCAGTAAATGGGAAAATCTTCAAAACTTGTCGACTTTCAACCTCTTCTTGTGCCTCATACTTTGAGCTAGAGATACCATTCCAACTTTTAAAGAGTCAGAAGACCTTGAACTATTGGGCATGTATTCAGCTTTTTAAAATCTTTCACGGTTTTCAAATCATCACAGTTTTAGTTTTAAGGATTTTTAGCCCATCCTCTGATTTTATAATGGGTGTGTATTGCATGAGCTACAGTACGTGACATCATCGCTAGAGTGGAGAGCAGCTGGAAAATCTGGAGAAAAAATTCTCTTCAGCTTGATTTGGATGCCACATCTTTTATTTCACATAGACAATGTGTACATAGAAATGTAGGAAATCTTGTTGGCTTTCAGCTGTCTCATTTCAGATGTAGGACGTACAGTTTTGGATGTGGAAGCCCCAGAGCGACAAGCACTCCAACAAGTCCCCCATAAGCCGCAATGTTAATTTTGAGTTACATTTTTCACTCTACAGATATAAAAAAGATTACACAGAGTTAGGCAATGTCTCCTGTTACTCAATATACAAATATTTTGGCCATAACCATTACATTATTTTCAAAAATCGCAGGAGTTTGGGTGGTGTTTTCCCATTCATTCTTATGGGGTTATTTTCAACTTTGGCCCGGCGACTGCTCCAGCATGTGTGTAGCTAGAGAAACTGTTCAACTTTTTAAGCTCTTTCAGCCCTCTTACTTTTTAGCTTTTCAGCCTTTTCAGCTTTTTGAAATATTCATCTTTCTGCCTTTTCAGGTTCTTCATACATTCAGCTTCATGTTCAGCTGGAGAAACTGCTCAGCTATCAAAATGTTCAACTTTGTTAGCCCATTCAGCCTATTACTTTTCAGCCCTCTGCCTTTTCAGCATTTGAAAAATTCTGCTTTTTCTGCAAATTCTTGACCATTCAGCCTTGCTAATGGATACAAACCTCTGTTTAACAGCCTTTAGGGTCACACAGTGTACTCCTCTCATTATTTCTTCTTTAAGTAGATTGCAGGGAGTTCTTCTTACTTCAGCATACATTGTTTAATACTGGCAGGAGGAGCAGCCCGCCAAATTTTAAAGGAAAATCTTCCTCAACGGGAGGTGTTGCATGGACAAGCCCAACGGTAGCATGCCCTGACGCGCGTGGACTGTGAGGGCCTGCTTGCAGATTTAATTTTTACTATGTGTCCTGAGCGTCTTTGGCACAAACCTTTTTTTCAAGGTGAATTAATTACTTCTCTCTTATCTAATTTTCAGCATGATGAATGGCAATGACTCTATATCAGTATCAGGGCCAAAAGTAACTTTAATGTGACATCCTGACGGTGTGTGGTATATTACAGAACATTTCTGCAAATTGTTTCACTTTGATGGTCTTCCCAATAAGTCACATAACATTGAAATGCACAGTACAGCAAAATAACAGAAACGGAATTCAACTCTGCACAGCTGTTGTACCAATGCTATATATACATTTTAAAAGGAGGCATATTATGCAAATTTTAGGTTCATAATTTTACTTTGGAGTTATTAATAAATTTGCATGCTTTAATGCTCAAATGATGTCCGGTACTGCAGCATTGAATTCCCCATCTGTCTGAGACGCTCTCTTTTAGCTCGTGTCTCTTTAAGGCCCCTCTCCTGAATACCCAGTCTGTTCTGATTTGTCATCTCGCACACTCAACCATCTCTCCAGCTACATGTCTCTGGTTGGCTCTGTTGCGTTTTTCAGTTTCCAGTTAGGTTCATTTCTACTTCTACAGGCATAAAGTATGTAAATGTTTGAGATGGTAATGTAATGTGATGTCAAGCAGTCACGGGATTAAAGGTGAGACCACTGACAAGGATAAAAATGAATCCCAAAGATGTTACAATAACTTCACCCCAATAATTGATAAAACCAAAAAAGATTTAATCAGTGGCTTTCACATGACTTATCTTTAAGAGGTCGAATACTCCTTTCAAAAGCCGCGGTTTTTCAAGGTTAACATATGCTGCCTTATCACTAGGAGTTGAGAGTTGTGTCTGTAAATCAATAGACAAGATTTTATTTGACTTTGTTTGGAAAAATCGGACTCAGTATCTTAAAAAATCTGTGATAATGAATGAATACAGTAAAGCGGCCTTAATCTCTTGGACTTCACCTCCCTAAATTACACCTTCAAAATTAATTGGATTAAGCGTTACCTCAAGTATCCAACCTCCTTATGGAACTTTATTCCCCATTATGTTTTCTCTTCAGTTGGTGGGCTCCAGTTCCTACTGCTCTGCACTTATAATGCTGACAAACTTCCCCTCAAACTTTCCTCATTCCATAAACAAATGCTGCTAGCATGATGTTTAATTTACAAACACAATTTTACTCCCCATAGATTCTTTATCTGGAACAATATATATATCTTGTATAAAAACAAATCTATTTTCCTCCAGAAATGGTTTGATAATAATATACTTTTACTGAGTCAGTTGTTTGACCAGCATGGGCATCTTTACAGTTATGTTGAATTTATGCAACACTATGGAATCCCTGTTACACCCAAGGATTGTTCTATTGTTTTCGATGCTGTGCCTTCGGGTATTATTTCCCTTTTTAAAAATCTTAATGTAAACAATAACTTGCCCATATCTTTAAACATTACTGAAACAGCAATGGGGAAAGATTGTTTCCAGGGTAATAATAAAAATAAAAACAAGATTATTCGTCAATTATTTCAAAAGGACATTGTGAGTTCACCCTCTGCTTTATCCTACTGATCTACATTTGTCGGAAATATCAACTGAGAAAAAGTCTGGCTACTACCTCATAAGTTTTTCTTAACCAACAAGGTCAAAGAGATATCATTTAAAATGCTTCATAGATTTTACCCAACTAATCAATATATACAAAGGCTTAAGAAGGACATTGATGTGAACTGTACCCACTGTGACTCTGTCAGCGAAACCTTGGTTCATTTATTTTGGTCTTGCCCACACACCAGACAACTCTGGAGCAGACTGGCATGCTTTATCAGTGATATTTACCTCCAGTTTAATTTATGCTGGAAAAATGTTTTGTTTGGCTACACTGAATATGATAAAAGACTAAACCCCCAATTTTATTTGATTAATTTGTTAATTATTTTACCTAAATTTTATATACACAAATCAAAATTTTCTGGTAAGAAGCCAAACTTCCTGGAATTGTCTGCGTATGTTGATCAATATATCTCCTCCCTCTGTGATTGTGAAAATAAAAAAGCTGTTAAAACGTATGATCTCTGTAAGCTTTACAAAGTATTTATTTAAGGTTTTCTTTCCTGTATTGCTGTCAACCCCTGGCGTGTCTATGAATGTTTGTATGTGTATTAATGTTGTATACACTCATTCATCTCTTAACTGTATTCAATCCTGTGCATACTCTTGTTGTCAATAAAGATGTTTAAAAAAAAAAAGTCCACTGACAAGGCACTTCAGGCACTTCAGGAGCAATGTTTTCAGAGGAAGAAAGGAACTTCTTGGCGCAGACTTTGCTTTGATTAAACACATAATAGATCTCCTTTAAGTTCTTATCCTGTCTTTGATAAATATGAGGATGTGACATAAGATTCAAATACAGACAAACCCATTCTGCATCAGAGAACTCTGGAACAAATGAATAAATAACCAGCTTTCTACTGGCAGTCACAATCACACACACACATACACAGAAATTAAGACATCCACAAAACTATCTACCTCCTCCTGTTTTTCACACACTCACACTCAGGTCAAATGTGGTCAGTATGCCCTCACATTCCCAGACAAACTGTGACTGTGAGTGAACGTGTAGGTGTGTCACTCTGTGTGTGTGTGTGTGTCCAACAGACAGAAAAGAGAGGTCATTCAGTGCGGGGAAGTAATGACTGGGCAGCTGACACAGGAAAGAAAAAGGCAGATAGAGGGAGAAATGAAGAGGGGTAGAGATGTAGGTCACTTCCCAATTGTCAGTGAGTCATTGCTTTGGATCACTCCCACACACACACACACACACACACACACACACACACACATACTCACAGTGAGCCACTATCCCCAAGCAACTGCTTACATGCTGCTGGAGCGCAGGATGAATGTGTGTGCGGGCTTGTGTGTGTGAACGGCCTTTGAACCTGTTTGACGCTCTTCATTCCAGTCAAACACAAAGACATACACACACTGAGGGCAATACTTATGAGCACTCCCCTCTCGCTTCTATATGTCTCTCTTTACGTTTCTCACCAGCTGACTAGAGTTCACTTTGCACTCTCTCTTCATGACTTTAACTTGTTTGCACAAGGGCCATGTCCCAGTGACATCACCATGTCATTACTAATGGGATACTATCTGATTGTGAGGCTGACTGTGTCTAACATGTGACACTGGAGTGGGGCAGCACTCCTGTCTCCTGTGTTTGTGTGTTTATGTGTGTTAGTCTGGTGATAGACGGTCGACCTGTCCTTGTTGTACCACACCTCTGTCAAGGCACGCTGGGATTGACATTAGTCCCCATGATCCTGTATATGTTTACCAGACAGAAAATGGCTGGATGGAAAATATCTCTGTCTTACATCACAGCTTACTATGGAACCTCAATATTTGTATGGTCTAAATTGAGCTCTTAGCAACGAGTATCAAATCTTGCAAGTACTGAAAGCTTGCATCGAATGCCTGCTGTTGTTACCTCCTCCAGGAAAGATATGTTTTTCAGTGTTGCTGTTTGTTGGTTGGTCAGTGGGTTTATCAGCCGGATTACACAGAAACTACTGAATGAATTTACAAGAAATTTGGATGGGGGCTGTGTTGAGCTCAGAATAGAACCCATTAACTTTTGAGGATAATCCAGATAAAGGGACGGATCTAGATTTTTTTTCCCATATTCTTTAACTGCGCACGGAACTTGATGAAAAAAACCCAGCCATACTTAAAGGGATATTCCGGTGTAAATTTAATCCACGGTCTAACACACCGTGACACCGAGCAAGACCCCCCCCCCCCCCCACAGATCAAGTTTTCGACCGCTAGCTTATGTAGTTTTAGCAACCGCAGAAAAGACCGCACGATAACAATATAATGCTCAGAAAAACACAGTTGTTTTATCACAGTGTTTGGCTGGTCGAGTCCAAGCTCTTTCACTCAAAACTTTTTCTGCACTGTTCTCCTTTGTCAGCAACTTAACTGAATTTTCTTTCTTCATTTAAATCTATTGTTACAAGGCTCCTCCAACTCTCTATGAACTTCTACGTCATCTGCTTCTACGTCAGTTCCTTCTGGCACTGTTAATCACAGCCTTAGGGCGGTGACAGTCAACACCGAGCAAGCTGCCATCTCTTGTATAACAGCAGGTAAAGTGCGCATGTACAGCTTATAATAAGGACCTATGGCCAAAGAGTTCTGCGGTTAGAGACAGAAATATGTCATCTTTCAGTAAAATTATACAACGTAGAACATTTTTAATCTACATTTTCGTAGCAAATTAAACATGTTATTCACTATCTGTATGATATTTATATCTATCTATATCATAATATGATGATATTATATCTATATCTATATCTATTTATAATCTATTTATAATCTCTACACATATGGGCTTTATCGATCATAAACAATACAATAGATATATATTATTGTTTTTTATAGTTGTAGTACTTGTGGTGCAAGTATACCACCTAATTCCTAGTAAATTCAGTTAAAAGTAAGAAAATAACTGTAATACTTCGTAATAATATATCAGTGCCATATAAACTCAAAAATAACTGTGATGACACATTCCCTCTGGAGTGGCAACTAAGATTGATTATGTTGTAGATGATCTTTTTAATAATCAAATAACTGGGCTATCAAGAAGAAAAGAATGACACAAATACTGATCAAAATTGTGCTAAAGCCCAAGATGTCATTTCCATTGGCTTGTTTTGTGCAACTGACAGTCCAAAACCCATGGACAATCCGGTATTATCACATAGGACAGAGACAAGTGGAAAACCTTGTTAAGTCTGAGAGGCAGAAAATGTTTCAATGAAAAATGACGGATGAATTTCTTAATTATCAAAATTGCAGCAAAACAATTTTCCGCCAATTCTGTGATTAGTGAATGAACTAAATGTTTCATCTCTAAACTGTTCACACGTTAAAAGTCTGTGCAGTGAATGTTGGTGAGCTTTGAACACACACTGAGTCTGAGGTCAGGATGGGCTTAATTTGGTAAATAAGTGCAGGCAGCCGCTGACCTGCTGAGGTCATTTGAGTCACTCCACCTAAAACATAGACCAAAGCCTTGAGTTGCGTAATACACAGCATAGACATATAAAGACCTAATGGAGAAGGCCAATATGCATTTATTTATGTTCATAATGTTGCTACAAAGACGGATTATCTTAACTTGAGTGCAGCATTTGTCAGATATCAGGCTTTTGCTGATCAGTGAACAACACGCAAAGAAAACTTGGCATGTAAGTAAATATGCCCAATCACGAAAGCAAACCACATACAAATAGCATGAGCAAAGAGGAACAGCCATAACACGCCAGAACTAGCAGATTGCATACAGACAGACATGAACGGACAGCTAGTACGATCCACTTTGTAGCAGTTTGCTCTGCTGATTTAGTTATCTTATAACAATTTTTTTTATATTTTTAAAATGAAAATTTTTGCATTTCATTTATTTATTTATTTATTTATTTATTTTCAATTAGTTGGAACCAGTGAAGTAATGCAGTCATTCCCCCAAGCTGATGACAAATATCAAAGCATGTAAAGCAAGGGCTTAAATTAAATGACACTGACTAACTGTGGTGTGCCCTGCAGTTATTTTGTGTCCGTCATTAATGTCATGGGACTCACAGTGGCTGGATCCGCTCCAGTGCCTGCCGGTCACCAGGGATCCTCCGGACGGTCGCTGGAGCGTTCCTACACCGGACAGGAGTCCCTTCTCCGGCCCGAGCCCTGGGGGTCTGTGGTAGTAGTCCATGCTCAGAAAAGAGCCGGGACTGGGGCTGCTGGGGCTGGGGCTAAAACCCACAACATCCACGCTTTCGTACATCCCCGAAAGGAAGGAGTCGCGTCTGATGTCTTCGTACCAAACAGAGAAAAAAAAGATGAAAGGGTCCTGGAGAGAAAGAGGAGGGAGGGAGGAGGGAGAGTTCACATCTTCATAACAGACTGATGGGAGGAGGAGGGGGAGGAGGAGGAGAGAAAAATAAGCGATGACCGGTCTCGGTGACCTTTCAGCCCTTGGAGGAACTCAGACAGTTCGTGTTATCGGCCGTTTCTGGAACGAGTTCAGACGACAAACGGAACGCTGTTGTCCAAATGCTACAAGTGCCACCGACTTGCCCGGTAACAGCAGTGCTGCTGGAGTTGCAGCCCAGGTTACTTTGTGGCACCTACGAAGGAAAAGAGGTCAACCACGGGAAAGACGCACTGTTAAATTAGGCTACATTACTACAGCAGCACCCGTACTAAGAGTTTATGACCTCAACATCTACAGCCACAGTCCCTCTGGGTTCACACAGGTCCGACGTCGCTGCCGTTAGTTTATTCGCTGTGTTTTTACAGTAACATCAATGTAGTAAATGTAATCGTCATATCGCTGAGAGGATTCCGTGACATACTAGTACTTGCTGTTACAGCCAGCACGGCTTGTCCTTAAATCCACGCATTAAGTTCACCGTTTCCGAAAAGTAAGAAGGTCCAGTCGGTGGAAAACGCGCTGCTCACCGAGTCCAGGCGTTCACGACATAGCGCCCCCCCTCCACACACACACACACACACACACACACACACACACACACACGAACGGCGAATGTGCGCTGTCATATGTGAGGTTGAACTTGCCGCTGTATGTCCGACTGGCAGAATACCCAAGAGTCAGAGGGAGGTCGAGATTGCCCGATCGGGAATGTGCGCCGCTTGCGTCTGGTTGCTGAGGTCCAGCAGCAATACGAGGTAGCGGTGTCCTGTGGTAACCTCTACTCTGTACCCGACGGCCTCTCTCTCTCTCTCTCTCTCTCTCTCTCTCTCCTCTCTCTCTCTCTCTCTCTCTCTCTGTTTCCCTCTCTCTCCCTCTCCTTCCCCATGAATTAATGACTGGCACCAGCTGAACCTGTATGGAGGACTGAAAGTGCCATAATTAAATAAATAAATACGCCATTAAATAATTAATCAAACGTATCATTAATTAATTAAATGTATCATTAATTAATTGAAATTGGAACTATATGTGTCAATAATTCATTAAAAAAACAATTCATTTTATGTAAAAAAACATATATAATTATTTCACTGTTTATTTAATTATTTCATGGTCCTGTGTTGCAGTGCTTCATGAATTTATTTTATCTGTCAAACTCACCCATCAAAGTCAGTGGGCAGGGCTAACACAAATTTAGTCTAATCCACTGCTTTCGTCTGAAGTCTTGAAACTGAAAGAAGAACATCCCCTTGAACTTTCTAGTGAGATCAAGTTTTTGACATTTTGTCCTTTGTAAATGACCTTTAATGCGATGATTATTTATAAAAACATCTTGTTTTCATTTGATTTACTGATATTCTTTGAAGCCAGGTTATTATTTCATTAATTATTAGGCTAAATGCGGGACTTTATTTTGAAAGCGTCTTGCTGTGACCTGAAAACTATGGAAGCGAATCTGTTCCATGATTCAAATTAAAATGCATTAACAGAAATGCTTTTTCATTTTCAGAATATAGCTGCATTATGTGACTCAAAAATAAAATGAGTAATAAATTATCTAAATTGCTTTTTTATTTTCTTCTTCAAGACTGCTCATTTTGTTGCACAATTAAAATGATAAAGAAAATTACATTTAAGATTTAATTTTCAAAATATGCCCCAGCAAATAGTTGCCAAAATTCAATTTGAAATGTCAAATTTGAAAATTAAAATGCACTAGCAGAAATGCTTTTTCATTTTAAGGTCAGAGCTGCATTATGTGACTCAAAAATAAAATGAGCAATAAATCATCCAGATTGCATTTTCATTTTCTTCTTCAAGACTGCTCACTTTGTAACTAAATTAAAATGATAAAGAAAATTACATTTGAGATTTAATTTTCAAAAGATGCCCTAGCAAATAGTTGCCAAAATTCAATTTGAAATGTCAAATTTGAAAATTAAAATGCATTTGCAGAAATGCTTTTTCATTTTAAGGTCATCGCTGCATTATGTGACTCATAAATAAAATGAGTAATAAATCATCCAGATTGCATTTTCATTTTCCTCTTCAAGACTGCTCATTTTGTGCCAGGGCTGAAAAGTAAACTGCTTTTTCGTTTTAAAGCCCGCCACCCGCAAAATGTGTTCCAAAATTCAATTTGGATTCGCAATCCCAAGCGGCGCAGGACAGTGACGTCAGCGGCCTCTGTTCTTCTTCAGCCCCAGTCTGACCGACCGTGCTACGCATCTAACACGTTAGGGGCGGCGGTGTGCATGTTCGACGCTGGAGCAAGAAGAGAGACCAGAGCAGAGTGTGAAGGCTGTGTTGTTGTTAGCGTAGACCTGGTACATGTTGTCAGAAACAGCGGGGAAATCACCACCATGTCCAGTTCTGTACTGCAGTCAGGACAGCCATGGTTCGTGTTTGCTTGGTCAAATCAGCCGCACTTCTTTTTTCCAGTGCGCAAATGCTCTAACATTTACGGTGATCGTAACGAAGCCGCTCTGAAGAGCTGCTGGTAGTGAGTGATGGGTCCGCTGCAGTCTCTCAGTCAGAACCGTGAAACACACACGGTACTTTACAGTCAGTACCCCCGGTAATAAACTGAAGGTATCAGCTGGACTGTAAGTCGACGTCGCCCCCATATTGGATGTGGCAGCTCCGCCCCGTGAACCGATACAAGCCAATGGAGTGAACTTTATAAAGCTCCTTCTACAAAGTGCTATAATGTCTGTCATTTGCACATTCACACACGTACGGATACATTCAGGAAACAGGGAGGAACCAAAAACAACGTGTGTAACGTTCTCTGATTATTATAAATGTTAACTACTCCTCTTATGTTCAGTATACAGGTCGGCACAAAATCACAGGATGTGTTTTATAATGTTGTTTTATAATGAGTGTTTACAGCTGCTAATGTATTAACGTTGTTACTGTGATGATACATGACAGTTAAATATTTAATCTGTGGCTATAATAACCGGATCCTGACATGTAAATGTGACGTCTGTCCACCATACTGTCAACCATTTAATTCAACTTTAAATATGAACAACTGACTTCATGATATAGGATGATAAGAAATCAGAAAATACTATAGTATACTATACTATACTATACTATACTATACTATACTTTATTGATAATCATAGTAACTATATATGGTGCATATTTATAATAGTAGCCTACTGCAACTTTACTCTTGACCTTTTTTGTTTTAACCATTAAATGTTATTGTATACATTACCATTTGTTATAATGTTCTGTCATGGAGTACATCTCTTCACTGCTAAAAGAAAAGAAACATGCAGAGTTTGAGTCTCCATGATTGTTATTATTAGTACGATTATCAAAAATCACTGTATTTATAAAAACGACGTTGGTGCTTTTTATTCCCACAGACGTCACGTTTACATGTCAGGAGGTTATTATAGACACAGAACTGTCATGTATCATCAGTAACAACGTTAATACATTAGCAGCTGTAAACACTCATAAAAACATTATAAAACACATCCTGTGATTTTGTGCCGACCTGTATACTGAACATAAGAGGAGTATTTGACGTTTATAATAATCAGGAGAACGTCTCACACGTTGTTTTTGGTTCCTCTCAGTTTCCTGAATGTATCCGTACGTGTGTGAATGTGTAAATGACAGACATTATAGCACTTTGTTAGCTTGATAAAGTTCACTCCATTGGCTTGTATCAGTTCACGGGGCTGAGCTGCCACATCCAATATGGGGGCGACGTCGACGTACAGTCCAGCTGATACCTTCAGTTTATTACCGGGAGTACAGACTGTAAAGTACCGTGTGTGTTTCACGGTTCTGACTGTGAGACTGCAGCGGACCCATCACTCACTACCAGCAGCTCTTCAGAGCGGCTTTGTTACGATCACCGTAAATGTTAGAGCATTTGCGCACTGGAAAAAAATGTGCGGCTGATTTGACCAAGCAAACGCGAACCATGGCTGTCCTGACCGCAGTACAGAACTGGACATGGTGGTGATTTCCCCGCTGTTTCTGACAACATGTACCACAGTCTCTGCTAACAACAACACAGCCTTCACACTCTGCTCTGGTCTCTCTTCTTGCTCCAGCGTCGAACATGCACACTGCTACCCCCTAACGTGTTAGATGCGTAGCACGGTCGGTCAGACTGGGGCTGAAGAAGAACAGAGGCCGCTGACGTCACTGTCCTGCGCCGCTTGGGATTGCGAATCCAAATTGAATTTTGAAACACTTTTTGCAGGGGGCGGGCTTTAAAACGAAAAAGCAGTTTACTTTTCAGCCCTGGCACAAAATGAGCAGTCTTGAAGAGGAAAATGAAAATGCAATCTGGATGATTTATTACTCATTTTATTTATGAGTCACATAATGCAGCGATGACCTTAAAATGAAAAACATTTCTGCAAATGCATTTTAATTTTCAAATTTGACATTTCAAATTGAATTTTGGCAACTATTTGCTGGGGCATCTTTTGAAAATTAAATCTCAAATGTAATTTTCTTTATCATTTTAATTTAGTTACAAAGTGAGCAGTCTTGAAGAATAAAATGAAAATGCAATCTGGATGATTTATTGCTCATTTTATTTTTGAGTCACATAATGCAGCTCTGACTTTAAAATGCAAAAGCATTTCTGCTAATGCATTTTAATTTTCAAATTTGACATTTCAAATTGAATTTTTGCAACTATTTGCTGGGGCATATTTTGAAAATTAAATCTTAAATGTAATTTTCTTTATCATTTTAATTGTGTAACAAAATGAGCAGTCTTGAAGAAGAAAATGAAAAAGCAATTTAGATAATTTATTACTCATTTTATTTTTGAGTCACATAATGCAGCTATATTCTGAAAATGAAAAAGCATTTCTGTTAATGCATTTTAATTTGAATTATGGAACAGATTCGCTTCCATAGAAAACATCCCTGTTCTTGTGAATCCTGTGTGTCTGCGTTTTGGAAGTTTTCCTGCATGGTCTCTGGTGAACGTGATGAAAATGATTTAGTTAGTACCTGGCTGATAAAAGGCACAGGGTTTGTTGTCATATCGCTTCATGACATGTTTAATGGTTAATTCAGATTGTAACTCTTACAGATTTGTACAGTTTGATATAGCATGTTTGAGCTAGCGGGAACGCTAGTTAGCATTAGCTCAGCTATCCTGTTGGTACAGAGGAACGGAGATGAGGTGTTCGAAGGTGTGTTCGAGAGTGTACAAGGTTCCTGTAATAAACACTTTGGACCATCAGTTAGAGGGTCTGACCATCATTCAGCCAGGGATGCTACATCCTGCACCTCTCACTCTGTATCAACAGTAGGGCTAGCAGGGGACCGAGCCTTCCACAGCGGTTGCCAATAAAGTTTTGTTTGTTTGCATCAATCCATTATCTGGAATCAATTTGCCTTGACTTGATGTGCAGGGTAACCAATCAGGTGTTAGGAACCGCCTGTCTACTTTGATGGGTGAGTTTGACAGATAAAATAAATTCATAATAATAATAATAATAACTAGAAAAGGCAAGTTCTGAAGAACTTGCGGTTGTGAATGCTCCTCGTGACCAGCTGAAGCCAAATGCGGACTGCTGGCTGTGAAAAATTTGAATAATGTCCACAATATCTAAAAAACTGTGAAATAATGTAGAACTTGTTCAAAAACTAAAGCCAGACTGAATTGGTAGCTTTAAGTCATCTGAAGTCTCGTCTGAAGAGAATGAAGCTGTGTAATAGTTGGGTGAGAATGAAGCATTAAAATACATAGAGTTTGAAGAGATGTTACAGTGAGAATGAGTCAAAGACTCTGAATCAGACTGAGAAATGGAATAAACCTCGATGTGTCGATGATTGGAAATATTTAAATAAATTTAAACAGAGGTCCTGGGTTGAAAATAATGTAGAATTGGTTGAAAAACTAAGGCCAAACTGAATTGGTTGCTTTAATTTATTTGAAGTCTCATCTGAAGAGAATAAAGCTTCCTAATAGTTTGGTGAGAATGAAGCATTAAAAATAGAGTATAAGGTTTGAACCAAACTGCAATGCTATCTTAAATTTGTGTTGAAAAGCAGCTGATGGAGTATGAAGAGATGTTACAGTGAGAATGAATCAAATACTCTGAATCTGACTGAGAAATCCAATAAATCTCAATATATTGATGATTAAAACATTTAATTATTTGAATGGAGTTCCCGGCTTGAATGACAGAAAAAAGAAAATCATTAAATATAGTTTCAATGTTGGGACATATACTGTGTGTGTGTGTGTGTCTGTCTGTCTGTCCGGCTGTCTGTCTGTCTGTCTGTACATGTGTGGTCATGTGTGCATGCTTACACATGCATATCTGACTGCATTTGTATGTGTTTGTGTGCATGTGCTTCAGCATGGCTTAATGTGTGTGTGTGCGTGTGCACTGTCAGAAATGTTTCCCTAAAATAACAGTAAAAGTACTGGCAGCTCATTACACAGGACTTTGCCCATTAATTAAAAAACAGAATTTTGCCATTAATTAACCGGTCTTAAAAAACAGAATTTTACCATCAATTAACAATAAACTACAGGCAAAAAAACAGAAAATTTTCAGTTATTTAATGGTTTATCTCTTGTGAAATAGCAAGATATTTG
The DNA here is from genome assembly GCA_963678695.2 of Diplodus puntazzo. Taxonomy (NCBI): domain Eukaryota; kingdom Metazoa; phylum Chordata; class Actinopteri; order Spariformes; family Sparidae; genus Diplodus; species Diplodus puntazzo. Next base: position 27,435,510 of record OZ023174.1, read on the forward strand.
TGGTCATTTAAAGGTGTTTTTACAGTAGAAAAACAGGTCATTTTCTGTTATTAAATGGTGTATCTATAGTGAAATAAATCATTTTCTGTAAATCTAGTTTCAGTAATTTACTGAACATTTACTGTAAAAAAAAAACAGGACATTATCCAGTATAAAGACCATTTTATACTGGAAAATGTCCTGTTTTTTTTTGTTTGTTTTTTTGTATAAAAAAAACAAAAAAAAAAAAAAACAGGAAGCCATCAGTTATTTAATGGTTTATTTTTTAGATAAATCATCATCCAAATCATCACAGAAGCAATGCACATAAAAAAGCCTGCCCACAAACTTACAGGTGAATTGAAGAATGGCAATTGAACAGTCAAAGAGTTACAATAGATTGAATATTTTAAGAAAGTACTACACTAACACTGAAGATAATTTAAAAACATGTACCAGTAAAACTGTAACATTTAATGAGCAGAAGCTTAGATCATTACTGAGTAGAAAATTAGTGAGGTTGAAAAGCCTGCCTATATGAACTATATGAACACTATATGAACACAGAAAAACACAGGTCTGCATCCTGCCAGATGCTACATCTATGGTAGAAGTCCCCCACTGATAAATAACTATTAGTACATCTGTCAAGAGAACACTACAGATCCCATTACTGCTTTCTTTCAACTATATCACAAAACTAAGACAAAAGTATCATGGCCACACTATTGTGTTATTTTAATTGTATTAACATCAAATGAGCAAAATCATGAACAGTTTACATAAAAACACGAAACGTAAACCGGAATGATGCCATCAACTCCAAGCACTCCTGCACTTGCTGGATGACATTAGGTCTCGACAAGCGATAGTGAGTCTTCAATCATGTGTGCTCAGCAGACCTGGAAATACTTGGGAGCACAGGTCCCAACTGGAGGAGAAGAGAAGAAAATATTTCTTACTATAATCAAGTAGCCCTACTACTTGTGAGGCAGACTCTTCCAGACACTTTGTGTGTGTGCGCGCAGAGATGGGGACTTGAATTTGTGACTCGAACTCACGTCGCAAACTCGAGGTTAGATCTTCATATGCTGTATCATTTTATACAAAGTGCAGCCAAACACCAGACTAAAGAGAGAGGAACAGCAGAGCTCCTCTTACTAAAGCTGTGGCTCGTTGCGCTAAAAATGGGCCCGAATGCCGAAGTGGAATCATTATTATCAGAATGAGCCGTGCAGCGTTCAGAGATGACATCATCCAGGTCAGAGGTTAATAGGTCAACCTACAGACCCTGGATGTTGATAACAGCTAACCCTGGACTCAGAGGGGAAAAGCACTAGCGTATCATAACAAAATATTGGTGAATTGAACGAGTTTCTCTGCAGATAATGTGTTCTTTAGAGGCTGCATTCTGCTGCCCTGTAAACTCCATTATACGTATATACGTGGCTCTCGGCTGGATCTAATTTCGTCGGAACGACTTGTAATGACACCAAACTTATCTGAGTGAGTAAATGATCGTATTTTATGCTAGAATTAAGGTCCAGATTGTAAAAAAAGGTAATTCCCGTTTACAGGAAAGCTTGCAGTGTGTGTTTTCTTCATTTTGCATTGCAATAGCCTGTTTAAAGGGATCATATGGTAAAAAACTAATGAATACTGTAAGCTATAGACAAAGGAGTGATAATAATAGTATTAGCCTATTATCGCTCCTTTATCTATTTAGCATACAGTATTGACAGTATACAGTAAATGCTTTGAATTTCTTAGATATAACTGTGCAGTATTCTTAGCAACCTGGATCGCAGCAGATGATGGAAGGCTCATTACAACAAGGCTTTAATTTTTAAGGGACTTGAAACTTGATTTGGACTTCTGACCAAAGACTTGATTGAGACAGACAAGAGAGAGAGAGAGTGTGTTAGTAACAAAGAACAGTGTGTAATGACCTTTATATCTTCCAAGAATTTGTAAAGTCATTCAGGTCCGATAGGAATCGCAGCAGTTTTGGGGGGACATTGTACTGTTTGGCACCTTTTTTTTCAGCCTTCGACCCTCTTTCGGGATTGATACCCAGCAGGCTCCTGTGGCAAACACAAAATGTATCATGCCACTTGGTATTGCAACATTAAGTACAGTACAGCACACGATAAAATAGGCATTGCCGAAACATACCTCTGGATGAACTCTAGCGTCAGGGCTGCCTCCTTTGGATATTTTATGTTAAGGACATAAAAGAGGCTGAACATACAGCTGAAGGCCACCAGTGGACAGCTAATGTTCTTGTTAAAAATAACTTGATCCACTGCTAGCTTGTACTGTCCTTCATCTGTAAAATACAATACAAAAAGACAACACACATTTTATGTGCAGAAATGCATGTCACTATAAACTGAATTTGAAAAACTTTTATTGCTCAATTTAAATGACATGAAGCAAATTTGAATTGCCGTAACTGAATAAGGTTTCAGAGCAAATGAATTCTGTTTCAAAATTATGCTATTCAGATTAATTTTTCCAAATGCAGTTATTGCAGTTCACCGATTAAAATTCAAATTACGTGATTCACATTCAGTTTTTTGATATAAGTATTCAAGATGAGCAATGAAATAAACAGCCTATACAACACCTATACTGTAAACATACTTACCCACGAAGGTGTGCTTGGCAGCTCTCTTGAGGCATCCTGTTGTAAGTGAAGACAGAATGGTCATAGGGTAAATAAACACTCTGATAGGGCGTACTTGGTGCAGTGCATACTGGATTCTTGGAGATACTGTCAAACCACATCAAGCTTCTTTTAAAGGTGGGGTTGGCAATCCTGGAAAAACGGTACTAGCTACATTTTGAAAATATACAAGTCAAAAGTCCCAGCCCCTTTCCTCAGACTTCTCTCTGAAGCCATGCCTTTCCCGTTTGTGGACAAAGGTGAAGACTCTGGTCATGCACACGAGAGGAGGGAGAGAGGGAGGCAGCTTGATTTGGTGTAGACACATAGGCGGAAATCCCGGGGTGGGACATGTCCCCCCCTCCAGTAGGGCTGTCCCCCCCAGAATAATTGGAGACACAATTAAAATTTTTGAACAATGCAGTAGCATTTATTGAAAGCACAATGTAAGCGGTGCTCATTATAATAGCGCAATAATGTGCTATTTACATCCTTTTAGGATTTATTCCCCCCCCCCATTCCTCGAAATGGTTGAGTCCACCCCACACTCTTTCCAACGGGCAGATCTGCCCGCTGCATGAAAAGTGGGATTTTCGTCCCCGTAAACGCCCGAAAATCTCCCTAATTTTCGGCAGTTAACGGCAATTTACAGCCTGCAAACGACGCGTTCGCTGTGCCACAAATTGTCGGAAACGAACCATGACGTCAGTGGAGCTCCCGGAGGTGCGAACGGCTCTAATTTGCATATGAATCGCAGCGAAACCACGCCTGGTCACAGAATGTGTGGGCTGGCTTGAATATCCTCCCTCAGTATTGGATGAAACCACTACTTTTAAACACGAAAAATCATTCGTGATTGGCTGGCAGATCTGTCAGATCTGTCACTATTGGTCAACCTGAGTCATTATAAACGTAAACCCCACCCCATATATATATATATTATTTTATTTACTTACTTTCTATTTATCAAATGTATTCATATAATATATAATATTCATCAAAGACATGAATGAATTTATTGAGGAAAGGAAAATGCCAGGAAGGTGTTGTTTATTCAAAGAAAGAGCTTTATTAACACAAACACATCACAACTATGTACAAAATATAATCCGCCCACACAACAACAGGAAGCTCACTAGAAGCCTAAAATCCTGCAGCACCGTGAAGAGTCTGTCTGCCGCCTCGGAGCTGTCGGTAACTGCCGGCCTTCTGCCTGAATTCGTTCCATTTTGCAGACGTCGGTTGTCGCTCTGCACTTCGGAATCGCCTCTATAATCTCGACTGCAGCGCGGCACAGAGCTCGGTGAGCTCCCGGCTCCATCCAGACACCCGCCGTCTTGTGCCGTCTTCCCCCTCAGACATCAGGTCCATGGCGGCGCACTTTCAAAGCTCCACCTCATCCTCAGCTAGCTCTCTGTAAAAACAATCAATAAAGACGAGCAGTACTGCGCGATGCACTGCGTATGGACGCAAGACATCTATTAATGCACCCGAATAATAGTCACATTGACCAAAAACGGATTTAGTCTAACAACTCTTACCCTCTTTGTTCTCGAACGACTCCGAGCTGAACTCCTCACAGCTTCAGCCTGCGATGGAAGATCTGGTTGTTTGTACCTGAGGCTCCTGCGTAACGTTACTATCTTACAGGCAGCTGGAAAACAATTAAATGAAAAGTGGTATGAATAATGAAAACGTAAGTCACTGTAAAATTAAACCATGAAGGAGAAAACAGTAAACGTTACTTACACACGATGGCGTCATTATCAGCATCATGTAAATCTGGACTTGCAGACAGAGCTCCGAGCTAATACGCCTCGGTGTGATGCAAGGTTAGTCTGTGAAAACAACATGCTCGTAGCTCGTCTGCGGCAGCGGAACGACATCCGTCGGCTACACTCTCCACGGCGACCCGGCAAAGCTCCTCCCGTCAACACAGGCCTCCTCTCGACAAGGCCGGGCCGCTAACCGAGCTCCTGCTAGCCTAGCTTAGCTCCTGCTAGCTAGCTTAGCCGAACTTGCTTCGTGTCCAATAAAACACAAACACTTCGACTGCGATGGAGAGTCCAGCTCACACACTCAAGGCACGTCGTCCGAATATAGTTCACAGTCCGTTAGTAATAAAACACGACACTGACGGACACACACAGCCCACTGTTAGCTGCTCTACGCCATTAACTCTCTGCTCCTTCTTCCTCGTCAGTGACGCTCCGGTCAACCCGGAAGTGTAAAAACTCTTAGAGGTCATGAACTCTCACACGAAATAAGAATTACTTTAACTTCTTTTAAACATTCAGAACCCATGAAATTATATTTTAATGTCACACATTTTAAACAGAAATTATTTATATATTTCAATATCTTATTTATCTCATTTACATCTCTTTATCTCATCTCAGGAGAGAGAAAAAAAGGAATAAATAATCTTTTTACATAACATTGGCCATTGCTAATGACATACACAGTAATTAAGCTAGCACATTTTAATTAAACAAATCAATTCAAGCTAAAGGAGAGTCTGACTAAAGAGTCTATAATTAGGCTATACTGAGCCTCATCTATTTATACCAGAGATTTTCTTAAAATGAAGTTAATACCTTTTAGGAAAATGTCACCTGGGGAAAAACTCCCCCTGCTACCCTGATTTGCATTTGTATAGCTCCCAGCATTTTCATTTACATGTTAAAGCCTCCCCTAGAATCAGGGGGAGGGGGGTCATGGGGGGACAACTGCCAAGCAAGGCCCACGTCAGTTTCCGACAATTTACGTCAGTTTTCAGTGTTGCCTGCAAATTGCTGTGAATTGTCGCAAACCTGAAATTCCACGACAATCTACAGTGCCGCATACTGACGAAAATCCCACTTTTCATGCAGTGAGAGCTAGCAGCTACAGTAGCGTGTGGACGGAGCCTGCTACTCACACTGTGATTCGCGGGGTGAGAGGTGTGCTATGAAGGTATTTCTGGTGCAAAAGGTTTGAGCACCTGTAACAGTGAAATTTGTAGTCGTGTACAGTGATTGTGTACGTGTATCACTAAATGTGTAGTCACATACTCTATGAGTTGTGTACTTGTAGATTTTTTCTCTCTCCACAAATACAACACAACACTTGCACATTCACACATTCTTAATTACAGGTGCACAAACCCTATTTTATAAGTCTCAGATGAAAAAACTGACACGCTCACATTTTTGCTCCTATAGTTGTAGTATATTTGGTGCAAAACATATTTGTGCAGCTGTATCAGACAATGTGAACTTGTGGACAAAATCTGAAAAATATTTGACTTCTATTAAACCACAAATCGATATGTACAAGTGCGCGAATCTTCCCCACGAGTCACAGATTCTGTTTCCTTCAACTACAAATCACGAACCGCGCCCCTCCACTGAGATATTTGGTGCAAAACTATCTGTACATTCAGTCTATGGTGCAAAAGGCGGGTGCTGATATGAGATCGACTGACCTCACAGCCAATCAGAGGAGAGGGGCTTTTGTCCCTCACCCAATCAGAGGAGAGGGGCTTTTGTCCCACAGCCAATCAGAGGAATTACATGCGACGTTGCTATGGGGAAGAAGAATTCCCGCCGTTGGATTCAGATTAAGGACGCTCAACTAAACGCAGTAGGGACAACCGGCACTTTCAAACAAGGCCGGGGTGGGTAATCGGGAGATTCGGGAGAATTCCCGGTGGGGATTTTTTTTTTTTTAATATTTTGTTGATTTAATCTTCTCTTAAAGTGCAGTGACAGCGCAGCCTCTGCATGGCAATAGATGGGTTTTACCATCTGAGGGCGCCCCCCCCCCGTCTCAAATAGAGTTGGTTGGGTCCATAAAGCCGTTGTTTTCCAAATAGTTTTACCGGCAAGCCGTTGCTATAAGCGTCAGTAGCCCTTTTTACACAGCCTCTCCGCATTATCTCCGGAGCGGTGGTTCGGCAATTCTCCGCCGATGTTGATTCACACAGAGCGAAGCCTCTCCGCCTTCACGTGTGTGATTCACATAGAAAGCCGGCGCTGCGGCTCCTAAAGAGGCGTGACGGTACACGTCATGTTGATGACGTGGGTGTCTCCCCAGGTGTTCCCCCTGTTAATCCAAACCCGCGGACGATTTATTATCATACGGATGCTGTTATAATGTGTTGTGAATAAGATCCTGACCCACCAAACATCCTGGAAAGTGACGGAGTAGGGGTTTTCGCGCTAAATTACATAATTATACATAATCACCATCAGTAAACTGGACGCTGTCTGACTCTGTCACTCGCGGGGATGGAGGCTGTTTTCTGGGGGAAAGTTCCCTGAAGTCTCGGTCAGGAGAGCTGACGGTCACGGTGATTTATTGGTGCGAAACTAAAGTCTAACTTCTTATATTTGTAACATATACATGGTTTTAATGGCTTAATGTATCTGTGTCGAGTTGTCAAAAGGACGCTAACACCGGTGAATTAGCTGCGTGCTACTGTTTGCCCTAGTCGGACACCCTGGTCAAACTGATCCAGTAAAGGGCCGCTGTGGCTGCAAGAACACACCTGATCCAACAAATCAACTGTGTGAAGACAATTCAGTTGATTGAATAAGTCGAGTCAGGTGTGTTCTTACTTGGTTGAAATGAAATCCCTGCATCCGCAGCGTCCCATTACTGGATCACTTTGAGACACCACTGGCGAGCTGCTGGTTGTCACATGCTCATTAATGCTGTCAACACATTCAGGACCACATTCCTGCCCTTCACAATAAAATGACATGCTTTAAAAGCTCCAAAATATGCTGAAAAGTCTTCTTAAATAAAAATGGATTATTAAATAATTTTCCAGTCTGGGATCATTAAAGTAATTATATCTATCTAATTTCCATTTTTTATGTAAACCACCACCACCTGAGCTGCTCAGGCTAAGCGTTGCCCCAAACGTTCTTACTGCTTTCCCTCATCAAGGTCACTTTCTTTTACTAATTAATAAAAGTATAAATGCCCATGTACAAATATGAAATTTCACTTGTAGATTCTTAGTAGTGTGTAAGTTAGTTCTACTTGAACTTCAGTGGCAATCACCCAGTACAAGCGCCAGCCCTACTCAGAAGCAGCGTAAATATTATGCTAATATCAGCCAATGTAGTCTCAACCTCTTCGCAAGTACAATAGAAAATTAATTGAAATATTACACCATTTGAGTCACCCAATATATGGCAAATCACAATTTAAAAAAAAAAAGTGCAAATACTGATTAAAAAACTCCAGTAAACCCAGTGAAATGACTCTTGATGTTTTTGATGTAGCCTCTGAGCCGCAGATAAGCCAGTCTACTGCTGAAAGGGATGAGGAGGAGGCCATGACTGCACAATGGACAGGTAGAGAGGATAACAGAGTAAATAATATATATATATATATATATATATATATATATATATATAGATGCTGAGAGAGAGGACAGTGAGATCATATCCAGGAAGACAGCAGAAGACAGCAGAAGCCCAGCAGAAGATAATTTCAAACATGTTATAAATAAAAACTACACGATCGTAAGAGCCAAAAAAAAAGTGGGCCAGTCATGGGCCTGAAACTCCCGGGCTGAAAAGTGGCCCCACTCCGGCCCTGCTTTCAAGGTAAGTTGTATTTTTAACCACATCAATAACTAAATCCCGACGCGAAGCTAAGAAATTTAGCGACCTGTCACTTTTCTCCCGTTTTGCTAACACACACACACGCTTGGGCACACACATAGCCTCTCAAGAGAACTGCTATTGCTGGGGTTAACTGGTGATCGGATGTACCGGGATTTCTTTCCGGTGGGCCGATCACCGGACACACAACTTCCGTTTTGGAGCGAAGTAGGGTATCCTGACTTCCGTCTTTGCTTCCTCTATCTCAGTGAGCGGTGTTTCCAAAATGAATTTCACACAGCCACTCCTCAAGGGTCCGTGTACGGTCCGTGTACGTTACGGCCATCCGATTTTCGTTTTGAAGTCGACAAGCGGAAAACGGATAATGAGTCGTTTCCCGTTTTCGCTTAAATAAAAGAATGAAAAACGGAAAATGACTCGTATCCCGTTATTCGTTTTAAAATCGGAAAACGAAAAACGACTCGTTAACTGATATTAGAAACTGTGTTCGTGAATGGGAATCGGGGATGAAATGGGTCCGTGGTCCGTGTATGTTTTGGTCATTCGATTTCCCTGTCAGAAACGGGTATTAAAAAACAAAAAGCGAGTGGTTATTTGATTTTCGTTTTAAAATACCAAAATTAAAATTGAAATACAAGACGATTTTCTTTTTCATGGTCAAAAGGGGTTGAGCGAAATTTAAAAAATGATTCGATTTTCATTTTCTATTTCATATAACAAAAAATAAAATCACTCGAAAACAGAAACGGGAAAAAGGCCTGTTTTTTCATATTCTGAGACCGGATGTTGTCATTTACAGGACGGTGCTGTGCAGAACAAACAGTAGGCTACGGCGGGGTAATCTACCGTGACACATGGACATGAACTGCGGTCAAGCCGGCCGTCACGCTCCGTGGTCAAATCAGCCGCACTTAAATTTCCAGTATACAAGTATTCTCAGCAGTATGGTAAATGCGGAGAAACAGCGTATTTACTGTCGGTTTTCAAAATAAAGGTATTATGAACAGTAAGCTATTATCCGAACCTACATTTAAAATTCAACATGTTACATTAAAGTGTTTCATGCACCCATGATGAATAAAGAAACACTTAATATCAAGAATCTTTACTGCACCAGTGTGGAGAAATGCCAAAATAATAGTCCCATATTTAGGTGCTGTAAAACCACATTGCTCAATTAGTGCACATTAGTGCAGTAAAAATGCTTGATATCAAGTACAGTTGTAGTCTCAGATGTGTAGAAGTGGGCGCGTCGTTAGACCTGGGCATTCGGGGCTACAGCCCCGGATATTTTGGGAATAGCCCCAGCTCTCTGTGCCTTGAAAAAAAAAATCAAATATAATTGCCTAATGGTGAAAGGTTTTTATGTGGTTGCATGTCGAACGGCCAGCAGCCACAAATGCGACATTGTCGCCAGCGCAAATTGCGCAGAAGCAGACCTGGCTTTCCTCATGGCATATATGGGCAGAGTCAGAATAATTTGTTGCAAATTCGACATCAGTGTTATTCTTCCCCCCTACTGTTTAGTGCCATTGCAGCGTTTATAGCAGGGATGGAAATTAAACCCGCCACTCGCCAAAATGCGGGTGAATTTGTGTGCTGGGGAGTGAATTGAATCAGTTTACCAGGTTAATTCCAGTCAGATCTGAGCCAATTAATCTCAATGATCGATAACTTGGTTAAGGTATAACAGCACGCTTTCCACAACCTTAGAGTTAGATCGGGTCAAATTATATGTTTCTGATTGGACCAAAGTGTCAGTTGGACTTCAGAGGGGCCAGAATTCAACATTAAGTTCAACACTAGAATGGCCGTAAGCGGTCATTTGGACCGCGTGATTTAAACCCTATAATGTCTCATGTAAATACCCAACTGAGTGATGAATGCATTCATTGCGTCATGATATTTTTTTAAAAAACAAAATAACACCAAAGTGTTTTAACAAGTTTAATTATATATTTATCGATATCATAGTAAACCGTAATTATTGCTATGTACACAAGATTTTAATAGAGAAAACTCAGAACAAGAACATTAACAATTAAAAGTAACTTATTTGATTATGAAACATTTTATTGTAACACGTAATATATAATAAAATAAATAATAATAATCGAAAAAGCTGGAAACGAGCTGATCTAAAAACAAATAAAAACAGCAGTTTCGATCACTTTGAGCACTCCTTGAATAAGATGCGGGCATTGATCCAGCCAGGTCGAGGATGTTATAGAAGACCACTGGCCATCTCCGCTGACACAGACACGGAGGCAGTGCCGGTCCAAAAGAGCTGCAAACGGAACCAAACATCGGACCCTTGAAATGCCACAAGCCCGTGTGTGGTGACTGTGTGAGGAGAGCGGAGGTAATCTGTAGACTGTGACCAGTGATCACAACGGCTCTTTGTTTTAGATCAGCTCGTTTCCAGCTTTTTCGATTATTATTATTGTTTTATTATATATTAAGTGTTAAAATGTTTCATATTCAAATAAGTCATTTTGGGGTTATTTCATTTTTTTGTTTTTTTCTAAAAATATCATGACATAATGAATGCATTCATCACTCAGTTGGGTATTTACATGACAGATGACAGAGTTTAAATCTAGCGGTCCAAATGACCGCTTACGGCCGTTCTAGTAGTGTTGACTTCTGGCCCTTCTGAAGTCCAACTGACACTTTGGTCATGGGGGGATCTGTTGTGTGACAGCGGAGAGTCAGCAGCTGGATTTTGCACCCACGGTCAGTAGTATTAGGTGGATATGCAAACAAACAAACAACAACCCCAACCATTCATTGTATTATTACATTTGTGGGAAGTTATTACGATAAAGATGTTCACGTCCCCACAAATAAATCATTGCAAATGTAATAGTTATTACATGTGTAGGAAATAGCATGTTACGTTTGTAGTAGGAAGCGGCTCTTACGTTTGTGGAAAATGTATTACATTGTTGGGTTTATCACATTAAATGCTGCAGATTTTTATTACGTTTGTGGGTTTAATGTAACATGTTGCATTTTAAATGTAGGTTCGGATAATAGCTTACTGTTCATAATACCTTTATTTTGAAAACCGAAAGTAAATACTGTTTCTCCGCATTTACCGTACTGTTGAGAGTAGGCTACACTCGAAATTTAAGTGCGGCTGATTTGACCACGGAGCGTGACGGCCGGCTTGACCGCAGTTCATGTCTATGTGTCACGGTCGTAGCCTGTCCTGCACAGCACCGTCCTGTAAATGACAACATCCGGTCTCAGAATATGAAAAAACAGGCCTTTTTTCCGTTTCTGTTTTCGAGTGATTTTATTTTTTGTTATATGAAATAGAAAATGAAAATCGAATCATTTTTTAAATTTCGCTCAACCCCTTTTGACCATGAAAAAGAAAATCGCCTTGTATTTCAACTTTAATTTTGGTATTTTAAAACGAAAATCAAATAACCACTCGTTTTTTGTTTTTTAATACCCGTTTCTGACAGGGAAATCGAATGACCAAAACATACACGGACCACCGAAATGACAGTGCCAGATTCATATAACTTGTATGCTATTTTACAAGATCATCCTTTCTAGATTTAAAACACGGATCTATATAAATACTAGTTATGTAAGGGATAATGCCCTGCAGGACTGACGGACTGCACTCAGAGTTGGAAATAAAATATTCAGGTTTGAGACGCCAGCTTTGATTTTAACGCATTGATTTAGAACGGTGAACAGACAATTTAAGTGGAACTACTTGTCCATATATCAGGGATTATTGGACACACTGCAGCAAATCAGAATAGAGTATTCCCCAAGACCATGGTATAATAGCCCTTTTTAGACGCCTTTTGGCAGCTAGGTCCGCGGTTTTAGACAGAAGGCGGCAAATTGGGGGTCTGTTTTGATCCGAATCTATATAAAGGCTAGTTATTAATATCCATGCTTGAAAAATGGCAACGTAGTAAAGTAAATTACATCTATTTTCCTCTACCTTCTAGGAAAATGATGGATCATGGTGGTTCACCTCAGGTGAGTGTCATGTCATTTAAGCAATGAAACCCATTTAGCATATTTATGTTGTTGCATTTTGTGTTATGAGACATTGACTTGCCATAACAAATTGAAATATAATATAATATTGTATTTTAATTTACAGTATACATCACTCAGTCAGCATCCAAGCTGCTTCCATAGTTAGCCCAAGGAAGTTTGATACGTTTTTTTAATCATGTTTATTTTTGGCTCCTGTCTAGGAAATCTTGCGTGACCATATTCTGAACCGGCTTTTCAACCGGCTGTCAGGCTGGCTGGAAAGGGCCCCTCAAGATTATGATTTTCTTGAGTTCACAATTTCTCAGGAGCTTGTCTTTCTCAGTGCGTGTTCTGACCAGCTTCAGATACCCCCAAACATTTTCAATTTGATACAAGAATTGCACAGCCTTGTGGCTTCTAAAAAAAAACAAGATCAAGTTGTTACAGTTTCCCTGGAGAAAGGACAGATTGGTCGCCCCAGACTTATTTTAAGTGAGGAAGATGTGTCTGAGCTTCTAAGTATGGGGATATCATTAACCTGTATAGCCCGTCTTTTAGGGGTTTCCAGGTGGACGCTCCAGAGACGGATGACAGAGTGGGGTCTCTCTGTTAGGGGTCTATACAGTACATTATCAGATAGGGAGCTAGACAACTTGATCTCAGATATCCACACCACCAACCCAAATGCAGGATACCGGATGGTGATGGGACTGCTACGGGCACAAGGACATTGCGTGCAGTGGTGCCGGATCCGTGCATCAATGCACAGAGTCGACACTTTGGGGGTTGTGACAAGGATGTCTGAGTTGCGTTGTGTGGTGCGCAGGACATACTGTGTCCCAGGACCCAGATCTCTGATGCACATAGACACCAACCACAAACTTATACGGTTAGTTTTTGTCTAATACAACCCCATTCAAGGGCTTATTGTAAATGTACAAAATAATTGGTATGATGATCATACTTGTTTTACCCCCATCTACAATAAGGTACAACATCGTGATCTTTGGTGGGGTCGATGGCTTCTCAAGGAAGGTAGGGATTATAATTTGAAGAATATTGTTACAGAATGTATGTCCATGTCATAGTGATTATTTAAAGATTAGTGCCATGTTGTATTGACATCTGTATTTTCATCTGAACACGTAGATTATATGTTGTACTAGGTTTAATCAATTCATGTTTTCATATTTAGATAAATGAATCTTTGAAAATATGTATGTTTTGTATACAATATGGTATTCTTTATTATTTCAATAGATTATGTATCTTGGGGTTAGCAACAACAACAAGGCCTGCACAACCCTTGCCTTCTTCAATGAAGCTGTTGAGAAGCATGGCTTTCCACAAAGGTAAATCTTGTACATTTAAATTGATATATTTAAGCTGTATAAACAATATATCACATTGTCATATAAGTGATCTTACCTATTCCCTTTAATCTACTATTACAAAAAAATTAAAAACTTCAGTCCTCACAAATTCCACAATCATCTCTCAAGGGTTCGGAGTGACCACGGGGTGGAAAATGTTGATGTTGCCCGTCTGATGTTTTCTGTTCGAGGAAGTGGAAGAAACAGCTTCATTGCTGGGAAAAGTGTGCATAACCAGAGGTAACCACAAAGACACACACATGAATGTGAGAAGCTATAATCGTTCGCCTGTCCAATATTGTTGATCACTATTATTAATAGAAATCATGGTAACAATGATTAAATTATTATTATTAGTCGTAGTTGTATGAGTAGTACTTTGGATTATGCAGGTCGTTGTCTTCCATCATCAATCAATCAGGACCAATTAGCCTAACTCCCTTTGAAAGAGAATTGAAGATTAATTTGCAGTTGGTTTTTCTATCATGCCATGGCTGCGTGACCACTGCCTTTAAACCAATGAAATGAAGGAAACGGTTGGTGATTCAGTTCCTGGCCAGTCAGGAGCACTTTCCAATTTTGATGTCAGGTGCCATGGTATTGATCATATACCATACATTCAGTCTAAATCCACAAAAAGCAAAGAGGTCTAAGACACATTGTCTTGAGCACAAGCAGAAGATAATCACGCAAGACAGAATTGAAACATAAGTGCCGTTACATACTACGTACACAACAACATCCAAGATCCACAACTAGAATTACTTTGTTAAAATTAAAATTTGATCATGATCATCACCTGCCTTATCATACTCGGTCATGGTGCACACTTCAAAATCAATGTCTATGCTAATTCAACATCAAACATCCACAGAGCACCACAGGACACAACAACAACAGTCAGAACATGTACAGGAAGCATCAAACTGAAACCATACAACTACGACTAATAATAATATTTGAATCATTGTTATCATGAATTCTGTTAATAGTTGTTATCAATAATATTGGACAGACAAACGATTATAGCTTCTCACATTCAGGCTATTCTGCTAACACAGTGAGAAAAGGAAAAAGTTGTCTTAAAAATAAATACAAAAAAACAAACACTCCACAGATCACTCAACTGGTCCAAACAACAGAACAGATCACAGAGCAGCTGGTCATGACCACTGTGCCACTGGTGGCGACCAGTGTCTTTAGCGCCCCTACTGGTAGCGACCACTGGTCCGTGCCAGAGACCAGCTGGTCCTGACCACAGGGATCTTCATAATCAATAATAATAACAATATTAATCATAATAATTCTGATGTAGTGTATTTTATAGACAAAAGATTATGATCTCTGACATTTATCCAGCTAACAGTGCTGCCAAAACGACTAGAAAGGGGAGAAAACACTAAAGCTGCTTCACAGACCACAGGGACCACAGGGCAGACCACTGAGGAGTTGTCAGGACCAGTGTCTTTAGCGCCCCTAGTGGCAGTGACCACTGGTCCGTGCCAGAGACCATGGTCCCTGGAAAGACCACGGAATCAGCTACAACCACTGCTGATTATATTGCATTGGAGACTGTGCTAGTTTTAAGTGACTGGTAGCATTACGCACAATCATCCATAGATATTTAGCTTTTTTTTATCAAGGTTATTTTAGACATCCAGTGAAAAGACAAACTGGTTCAGGTGCTGTCCAAGATGAAAAGCAGTTTTCCCAGAGTCCGTCAGATACATAAATATGACTTTTTTGTGGTGAGCAAACAACAGCTAAACTGATGACTGCCATTGTCAACAGCAATAACATCAATAGCCATGTTGGCCACGTCAATCCCCAAACATTGTCACAGTCATTTACTCTGTTGTCCACATCATTCAAAATGGTAAATACAAATCATGTCCTTTAAACAGAATTGAACGTCTGTGGAGAGATGTCTTCACAGCGGTCACATGCTGGTTCTACACTATGCTGCACCAGCTGGAGGAAGATGGTCTTCTTGACCTTTCCAGCAGTGTTCACCTCTTCTGCTGCCACTACGTGTTCATTCCTCGCCTCCAAGCTCATCTGGACACATTCAGAGAGGGCTGGGATAATCACCCTCTTTCCACAGAGAGGAATCTCACCCCAAACCAATTGTGGCACATGGGACTACGGAACAGCTCTGAGGAATACAATGATGGGGTCAGTATTTGTGAAGCACACTCACGATGCATGGAATGAGTCAAGAAAAATAATAACTCCTTATTATACAGGATTTGCACATCCCAGTGATTGACTGGGAGTGTAGTGGTCTCATACCCAGCGATCCTGACTGTGGTATCCATGTCCCCGAGAGTGACTTCCCTCTAACACCTGAAGGCCTGGCTGAACTTCACGCTGCTGTGGACCCAATGGGACCCTCATCATCCATGGGAGCGGACAAATATTTAACTGCACTCGAATATATGCAGCGCAGAGGGCATGTGTAGAGTCATCTTGATTCACCCCGTAAGTAGCACTTCACCCAAAATGCTCCCTCACAGCAGACTGAGACAATGCTGGGATGCATCCTCTAACTTTGGGCCTACTCAGACCTTTACTTGTTCCTCTTAGTCCAGTGGGGTAGCGCACAAATTTAATGATACCGTTACCGAGGTGATAAAAGCACCAAATTTTACATGAAGCTTCTTTAGGACCTCCTGAATGTTTCCTGAAATTTGATGTCAAATGACTTATAAAACAATATCCAAGAAAAACGTCCTTTGTTGTTTTTTTCCTCTTGAGTAAAACTTTCATGGTAATGGTCTTTTAAAACTAATGAATAAGTTTCATTTTGTTAATTTTTTGTGGATATTCAAAATAATAAGTGTAAAATAGAGTACCAAGACACCTAAGGACCCCAAAAAACTCAAAAGTCCTGTATAATACAGGCAGAATGTTTTAAAAAAAAGCAGCTAAAATTGCTTAAATGTTAAGAGATCTTGGTTTCCTCTTTTATATTTTTCAATTTAACGTTAGTCATTCATATAGCCATCTACTGAGTTCATAGTTTGGCCATTAGTTTTATGTTAGGCTGCATCACATCACATTAAACCCTATTTGTGTGTGACAGTACCTAGCTAGACGTACTGCTGTTGAATCTGGAGGGGGAAAGCCGATGAAATGATGAGCAACTACTGGATATTCACAAGTCCTTCTTCTGTGCGGGTGGCATAGTTCAAGGTGCTCTCCATGAAGTATCAACATTTGATGCCGACAGGAATAACCAACATTTTAAAAATTCAAAATGGCAGTTTAAACCATATTTCAACTACCGGTTTTGATTAATTTTGAGTCAATTTAGAAGATTTAGAGGACGCTGAATCTATAAAAATAAATTGCAGGATATTTATGAACACAATTATCCAAATGATGCAGAATATGTACATTTTAATCCATATAACATTACACTCTGAGGTGACACTCAAGGTAACAAAGGCAAGTACCATATCAAACTATGATTATGGCTAAATAATACAGAGAAAGAGTATAATACAAGTTAGAAGTAGAACACAAGAGTCCTGGAACAGATTTTAAAACAGAAGTATACCCAAAAATATCACAGCAGAAAACTAGAAAACTTTCATCAAGCAAGAGGACCCTGTACTTCTGCTACTCTGCACTATATAACCATATGTTCATCATCAACATCATCATCTGCTGTGTCTTCATGTTCTTCTTCGACTACATTTTTGTCGTCTTGCTCTTGTTGCTGTGAGTGTGTGAGCGGGGTGCAACATGTACTGTCATAGCCATTGCAGAAGCAGTAGCTGGTACAGGCAAGGCCTGCACTTTGTTGTTGTACATGGCTTTAACCCAGCTACAGCTGATAATGTCCAACAGGGCAGGAGGAGCAACGGGGCTTGCATCCAGGACAGGCATGATGATTTCCTCTCCTTCCTTCTCACCTTCCTTCTTGTTCCATCCAAACTTGGTGATTTCCACAGCTGTTGCAGCAGGTCGGTCTGCTGCTTTCCAAAGCAGCATCTGTAGATGGGCACTCAGTCCATGGAGGTGCACGTTGCGCTCTGTAGGAGGCAGTGTCTTCAATGCTGGGGGGGGTTTGCACTTTCGGTATAAGTCATATCTGGCGACATTCAGAGATGCAGACTTCCTGCGGATGTATAGAGCCAGGAAAGATAAACCCTCACTGTCTCTGTGATTTGCAAATCAGTAGCTCCCTCCTCTCCAATGAAGTGAAGCAGGTCACCAGGTACTACTCTCATGGCCTTGAGCGCGGACACTTGCCCTTTGCCACACCCAGAGACAGAGTGCATAGCCACCTCTCCATCTGCAGGTGACATGTGATACCCACCCTCCAGCACCAACAGACCATGAGCACAAACACATCAGTGTTGTCGCTGAGAATGTGGACAGTTTTAGCACTACGCCTGGCTGCTTTGTCATGAGTGACAATACTGTCTGCTCTGCTGACCATCTTGATGTGATCTCCTATGTTGTGTGTGCACAGGGGCTCGCCTAGCCTCCACTCATTTGTCTTGTCCTTCATCCCTTTATCGCGGCTAGGTAAGGGGGTTTTCAGTGAGAGTTGGACTCTATTGAACTCTCTCCAGCTCTTCTCTGCCTCTCGTGGTCTTTGACAGAGACTTGCTCATACCGGTCAAAGATAACAAATGTTTGGGTGATGTAGCGATCAAGCCGGCACCTTTCTGGCTGTGAGGTCAGCCACAGTACCTTACGATGGCCACACCACGTGATAGATGAGCTCCATTCTTCTCCATTCTTCTCTTGCTCCCCACCACCAGCAGCTGAAGCAAACGCCTTGAGGTCACATATGATCTCCACATTGACTTTCACTCCTTTTGTCTTGAATTTCATTATCACCACCTTATTTGAGATGGGTGCATGAAATCCCCTAGTAAGCGATGAAGAGAACACAGTGCTCATGTCTTGCCTGATCTTCAATGCATCTTGCATATTCACCTTTCCATCTGCCACTGGGCCATTTATGATATGGTAGAGGGTAGCAGTCTCTATGGTGAGTGGGTGAGAGTTTTCCCATAGCATTCTCAGGATTTTAGCTCGGTCCCATGCGTCCAACTCCCACCGTCCTTTACCCTCTTCTTTGTGTCTGTTGGGCTTCATTGTCTTTTCCAAAGCTTCAGCATCATCATACATCTCATCCAATGACTTGGAGAGGTGGGAGCCGATGCTGAAAGATTGGATCCACACTGTGAGTTGGTGGAGATGCCCTCCATGCCTTTCACTCCCTTCCCTTGCTTGATGCATGTCTTCTCCCCAAACATATCTCCACTCACTGCAGCTGCACCATCTGAGTGGCAGCACACATGGCTTCCGGCGAGGAGGTCATCCTTGGCAGTAGCAGGAAGGTGCTGCATGTCGCGCAGATGCCATGTGATCCATCTTGAGTAGATGTGATGACCAGCGGCAAAGAAATAGGGCAGCATCTCTTCAAAGCATTGTTGTTGCAGCAGTCAATCACCCTCTCTTTCTGCTAGCCAGAACTTGTGAGCTATTAGGGTTGGAGTGATGAAGCAAAGTAGTCTAGCTTCTTTTGGTAGCTGTGGTAACATTAACTGTTAATGTATTAATTACTCTGGATTAAGTCTCCTGATTTTACTCAAAATAGCTCCTACCGTATTTCAGAGATGGTTTAGAAGTAGGCTATAGAGATATTAGGCTATATATAATTAAAAAAAATAAAATATATTATATTAAGAATTTGCACTACACGCACACTGTAATCACTGTTATCTGCTTCTATTTGATCAACTTACTTGCACTAAGATGATTTGATCCAAATATTAAAAGCTCTGTTTTGTCCATCTTTCCATCCAGCCAGTATTCTGCCCGATGCAGTAACCACAGTGGCAATCACACAAAGTTGTGTTGCCAAACAACGCAAGCAAAACTGAAGCAATCTGAAGAAATATTACATCTCAACATTCACACCAATGACATTGTGCTCTATTGATTCTGAAATGCAGGTCAGTGTATTAAGCATATAAATAACCTCAAAATTGACTCAAAATTAATAAAAATCGGCCCATCGGGAGTTGAAATATGGCCACTTTTGGTTTAAATTGTCATTTTGAATTTTGAAAATGTCGGAAATGGATTCAGCATCCTTAATAACCCCCAAAACCACTCCAATATTGTCCAAATCGGTCAAGCACTTGCTGAAATATTGCCCATATAGGCGATCAGTGCTAATTAATGCTAATAATGCTAATTATGCAAATTGCCCACCATATGCAAGTTATCATCCAGCAGTTTCTTAATACTGGGGACCCATACTGTACATTTCTAACATAAAACTTTGGTGTACTCAACGTTTCCGGGTTCACATTGGGGCTCTATGGGCTGGCAAATAGATTGTAGACTGCTCACCTCTTTGCAAATGCACCTGTAATGACTCATAATTTTCAATTACAGGGCCAAAAAAGGTTATACTTTTTCAATGCTGGTCATGTATTGAAGCTTTAGTTATGTAAAAGTTCATACACATAAATAAAACTATAAAATGTTAATTTTGGGATTCCTTTGAATACTTTATCTTGTGCAGGGACTTGAAAATCACTGCGTTTTAAGCATATTTCACAGATGATATACTGCTATTATAAAGTTTTTTTTCTGAGGGCTCCTAGGCCAAAATTACATTATAGACCCTAAGGAAACACCATGCAAAATTTGGTGCTTTTATCACCTTCCTAACGGTATTTTCACTATGCCACCGGACTATCTCTCGACATTGAAGTCCAATCTTAAAACCTTCCTCTATAACAGAGCTTTTAGTTAGGGCTGGCTCAGGTAGCCCTGAACCATGTTATAGCTATGCAGCCATTGGCTTAGACTGCTGGGGGGTAGAGCTAAGTTACATAGAACCTCCCCCTCTCCTTGAACTCTCCTGTGTGTCTGTGTATCTGTCTGTCCTTAGTGAGGGATCCCTCCTGTGGCAGACACCCAGTGGTTTCTCTATTTTTTTCTAATAAGTTTTCCTCAGAGAATGTTATTATGCTGTATGCTGTGCAAAGATGGACTATATAAACAGACTTGTATTAAGAAAACATGAAAGTAATTGTACAACTGACTCAAAAGCAATTTTATGGACAGTTTCAAGCAATTCATTCGTTATTTCATCATTTCATTTTTGGAAACACAAAAAAAAAATTACTATATTTACTATACTTCTAATACTTTTAGAAACAGTGTTAGAACAACAATGTGCCAGTGAGTTTTGCCCAAACAATGTGCCAGTCTTGTTAAAACAGTATGTCACAAACTTTAAATGAGCAATAGCAAATGGATGAAACAATACTAGTAAAAAAAAAACTATACTAAAACTGAACTTAAACTAAAGTAGTTCACAGCAGTCCAAATCCAGTGTCGCTTGTGGCAATGCAGGCATTTAAGTGAGAACTAAATGCGTTGTAGCTGCTGTAACTGCCAGGTAAACGAAGGGTGCGGAAGCATGTCGATGCAGTAGGATGTTCTGCTTGCACCACCTCCACTCTCATGTCAGCCATGGGTATCTCCCATCCAATCCAGAATTTGATAAGCTGCTTCAGCTCATCTTGTGAAACTGAAAGTGAAAATTCACATCAATAGTTGTATTAATTTATGAGTATTAGTGTATCAAAATCATTGGATAACAGCATGCATCAATATACAAATATGATACTTTAAAAACACTTTCAAGGCCACAGATAGTGCTCACATTTCAGTTGATTAAATTCCCTACTCAATCCTCCTAATAGATAACTGAACAAGAAGTTTGTAAAACATCGGTTCAGAACATCAGTCCATGATTCACCTGTTGTCACAAACTGGCGAAAGTATCCCATCACCCGACACTTGCTCTCAACGGAGACCCCATCGTCTTCATCTTCCAAATGTCCTTCCTCAGGCCATAGTATTTGCTCTAGCAGGACCTGTTTGAAATAAATACCGTGGGTACGGAGAGTATTCAGACCCTCTTAAATGTTCCACTATTTGTTATGGTGAAGCATCATGTCAAAGTGAAAAACACGTTTTTCATCATCAATCTACGCTCTTTGAGATGGTTCTACACCTTCATCAGAGTCTGTGCTATGTAGAATTAATTGCACCGGGCATGATGTGGAAGACACACACCTGTCTATATAAGGCCTTTGTGCTCATAGTGCATATTAGAGAAAAAATTTGATCAATGAGATCAAAAGAACTGCCGCAAAAGCTCAGAGACATCGTTGTAGGAAGACACAGATCTGGACAAGGCTATAAAAAAAATCTGCTGCATTAATTGTTTCTAAAACCTCAATGGTCTCCATAATTCTCATATGGAAGAAGTTTGTGTCAACCAGGACCTACAGCTGGAGGTCCAGCCAAACTGAACAGATTTTTTTTTTCTATTTTGACATGAGGCTTCACCTTAATAAATAGTGAAACATTTACGAGCGTTTGAATCCTTTCTGTACCCATTGTATATTTATGGCAACTATACACAGGTTTCATTCTTTTGTTGCTTATTTCAAGATATACTGTTGTCTATTTTGTTGAATACCTCAGCACTGCATTCAGCTGCTGCCTGTCTTGGAAACAATGATGCCACTGCATCTGGACGAGTTTCCAATAATGGCCCAATCAAAGAGTCCTTGAGCCCTTGCTTGAGCTGCTTTAACTGGCGCATGTTTCGCCCAAGGACCTTCAAAATGTCACAGGGATAACATGAAGGAACTTTCAATTCAAGGTCATATTTTTTTTAATCTTTTATTCACACTTCAACCATAGCTATGCATTTTATGTGAAACTGAGCTCTAACATAAATTACAATGTATCATTATTGTGTTATGATTGAGTTTAACAGTGTTCCTGATAGTTTTTCTTAAATTACTCAACTGGATAGAGATTTTTCCAGTTATGTAGATATCATGCAATACTAGCATATCTTTAATTCTCAACTGAGCAAGTCCTTCCTGGACAGTGGACTGGACATTTACACTTACTGCATGCTGGAGGAGATTATGCAGGAGCCAGGTGCGGTTACTTTTAGTTACTACAGGAAGGTCCCATGCCAGTGCCAAAGCATTCACAGCTGCCCGCTCATCCTCAGTTAGTACACATAATTCTCCTCTCTTCTCTCCTTGTCCATCTTCAAGCTACCGTATCATAAAGAAAACATGGCAATCACATTTGACACGTATAAAAAATGCAGGAACAGACTACAGATACCAAACAATAAAAACTGTCACAAATTAACTGTATTATGGTTCTATGGTGTTACCAGTGTAATGGTTTTCCTGATGTCTATGTCTGCCACATCTTCAAGGGTGATGGTGGCTGTCTGGGGTGGATTGTCTAACAGCACATGAAGCACTGCTGGGCTAAGACCTGTCAGACGAGGGCCTCCGTGAAGGAAAGAATGTCCTATCATTCTCCCTGCCATGACAAATATGTCATTCTGTGCTAACACTTGGGATGCAGAAGGGATTAGGTGGTCAGGTTGGCCATCAAACAGCACCGTGCCACATGCATTTCCTAAAGGGAAATAACACCACAGAGAACACAATATAAATGTGACGACTATCTAGACAGATTTCTGTCACATGAGTTAGACAAGTGTCCCAATCTTTGACATACTGTTGCAAAGGTTGTATTTTTAACCGACCACCTGCACGCCATGTCCATGCAAAAAGTTGTATACTTGAGATCAAAATTAAGACAGGGTTCTGAAAAAGGTGTGGTCAGTGGTCACATGGTGACAACAAACAGTTAAATTGTATAACAGGTTTACTTGTGTTGTTGTCTTTTTTCTGTCTTGGTATGCTATGAATCAAATCTGGGATGGATAGTCCAAAAGTTTGTAATAAGAACATTATTCATGTTGTCTTCTTTAATAGATATTATCTATATTAACCTGTCTTGCCATATACATAACTTACCAAAATCAGTAGTGAAACCATGCTGCACTTTGTTCATGACCATGCTAAAAAAGTGGCGGTTTACCCCATCTCCAATGGCCACATCTCCTGCAAACATAAAGGTTAAATGGTTGAATTCAAAAAGTGAAACAAATACATATATCGATTTATTAAAAACTAAGTGGAATATTTCAAGTAGTGTTTTCTTTTATTTATTTCAATTGTAAAGATTATCCATCCATCCATCCATTGTCGTCCGCTTATCCGGGGCCGGGTCGCAGGGGTAGCTGCCTGAGCAGGGACACCCAGACTTCCCTCTCCCCGGACACTTCCTCCAGCTCTTCCGGGAGGATCCCAAGGCGTTCCCAGGCCAGCTGGGTGACATAGTCACACCAGCGTGTCCTGGGTCTTCCTCGGGGTCTCCTCCTGGCGGGACATGTCAGGAACACCTCCCGAGGGAGGCGTCCCGGGCCAGCCAGGCTCGGTAGGACTCCTTCTTCAGCTTGACAGCAACCCTTACTTCCGGGGTCCACCACCGGGTTCGGGGATTGCCGCCGCGACAGGCACCGGAGACCTTACGGCCACAGCTCCGGACAGCCGCGTCAACAATGGAAGTGGAGAACATGGTCCATTCGGACTCAATGTCCCCAGCCTCCCTCGGGATCTGGTCAAAGCTCTCCCGGAGGTGGGAGTTAAAGATCTCCCTGGCAGAGGGTTCTGCCAGACTCTCCCAGCAGACCCTCACGATACGTTTGGGTCTGCCAGGTCTGTCCAGCTTCCTCCCCTGCCAGCAGATCCAACTCACCACCAGGTGGTGATCAGTTGACAGCTCAGCCCCTCTCTTCACCCGAGTGTCCAAGACATACGGCCGGAGGTCAGATGACACGACCACAAAGTCGATCATTGATATCATATGGACACCCTTATGCTTGAACATGGTGTTTGTTATGGACAAACTGTGACTAGCACAGAAGTCCAGTAACAAAACACCACTCAGGTTCAGATCGGGGAGGCTGCTCCTCCCAATCACACCCCTCCAGCTAACACTGTCGTTGCCAACGTGGGCGTTGAAGTCCCCCAGTAGATCAACGGAGTCCCCGGTTGGAGCACTCTCCCGTACCCCTCCCAGGGACTCCAAGAAGGCCAGGTACTCTGCACCACTGTTCGGCCCATAAGCCGAGACAACGGTGAGAGTCCTATCCCTGACCCGAAGGCGCAGTGAGGCAACCCTCTCGTTCACCGGGGAGAACTCCAACACATGGCAGCTGAGCTGGGGAGCTAAAAGCAAGCCCACACCAGCTCGCCGCCTCTCACCGCGGGCAACTCCAGAGTAGAAGAGAGTCCAGCCTCTCTTAAGGAGTTGGGTTCCAGAGCCCAGACTGTGCGTGGAGGTGAGCCCGACTATTTCTAGCCAGTACCGCTCAACCTCCCGCACCAGCTCAGGCTCTTTGCCCCCCAGCGAGGTGACATTCCATTTTCCCCATGGCTAGAGTCACCATCCGGGGATTGGGCCGCCGGGGCCCCCGCCCACGACTGCCACCCACATCCCACTGCACCCGGCCCCTTCTGAACCCTCCCGTGAGTGGTGAGCCCACGGGAGGGCGGGCCCACGTTGCTTGTTCGGGCTGCGCCCGGCCGGGTCCCGTGGGCAAAGACCCGGCCACCAGGCGCTCGCCTGCGAGCCCCAACCCCAGGCCTGGCTCCAGGGTGGGGCCCCGGTGACGCCGATCCGGGCGACGTGCACGTCCTTGTTGCTTTCGCTGTCATTGGGGGCGAGTGAACCGATCTTAGTCTGACCCATCACCTAGGACCTGTTTGCCTTGGGAGACCCTACCAGGGGCATTAAGCCCCAGACAACATAGCTCCTAGGATCATTCGGGTGCTCAAACCCCTCCACCACGATAAGGTGCCGGTTCAAGGAGGAGTGTAAAGATTATGGCTTCACTTAATAAAGACCCCAATTCAATATCTCAAAGAAATTGAATATTACACAAGACAAGTCAAAAAAAGCAATTTTAATACAGAAATGTGGGCATTCTGTAAATAATGTCCCCCATCCATTATGCTCACTTCAAATTGTAACATCATGTCAGCCTACAGTCTAAGATTTTGAGAACTCCTGATGGGTATTACATTATTAGTACCTTGTAATTTAGCTTGAAATGGCCTGGCCCAGTCAGTGTCACGAGCCTTGTAGAAGCTGAAGATACTGCCTTCTTGTTCCTCTACATCCTCTCTGATGTCAAATTTTACGTTAAGTATAGGCTCATCTTCTTTGTTGTGCAGACATTGTTTTCTGTATTCCTCTGCAGCCTGCTCTGGGTCAACTATGCTTTTCCAGCCTGCAAAGGAAAATACAACAGGTGTTCAAAGTCACAGTTACTTAGATCCCGCACAGGAAAACAGCAGGCAGCAGAGCTTCTCTGTATCACAGACACTAGTTTGATTATGAGACTCAGAATACAGAACAAGATAGATTATTACAAAGAGTTGTTGTCGCTGTCATTGCATCTTGTGCCTGACTCCCAATGGTGCATAACATCTTTTTTTATGAAACTAAGCCAAAGTTAGGACGCTTCTGTTTCCAGTCACTATAATGTCATACCTTTTGTCAGTTTTTGTCATATGCATTGTCCTAAGCCAGTAGGAGTGTAATGTCATTGTCAATCTACAATGTTTGTTATTTGTTGGAACCAGATAGTCAGAGTATGTGTCTAACAACACTATGTCTGTGAGCCCATTTAGTCCACACAAGTCTGTCACACATTCTTGAAAAATACACACCCTAATTACTTGCTGTGTAACATAATTGCAACAAACAAATACATAAATAAATGCAAACCTAAATCTTTGTTGTTAAAAGGTGTGGATAATGTAATGTCCTCTGTTGGCAGGGCAGCTGAGGCGCTGAGTGTTGCATCAAATGAGGTAGAGGCACTACTGCAGCTCCCAGAAGCGATGTCAACATTATCCATGATCACTGGACAGCTTAACACAAATGAAGACGGAAACAGAAGAATGCACTCTTATTTCGAATTTAGAATGGTTTTATAAAGTGTTTAGCAGTTGTCATCCGCTGGCTAACAATGCACTGTGGAAGTTATGTAACTCTTAGTTTTCATCATTATTCAAAGTCTAATTACACTCAAGAAATATATCACCCAACTCTATGTGACTTGCAAATTGTTTTATGTTTATTATTCACCAGTATTATTTAATAAATCCTATCAGCTATACCTTTCTCCACAAGTGCTGGTGTGGTACTCAATGGCTGATGTGGGGACCTCCTCATCACAAACTGGACAGGTTTCCTAGGAGCCAAAAAGTTACAATAAAACACATCAATTACATTGAACATGACAATTGTCCATCAGGAGTTGTTGCAGCACTAATTGCACTCACCATCAAAATTTTAGTGTATCTGATTCCAAATCCACAAAGGTTTTATTGTTGTGTAGGCAGCTTAATATTCACATACTATCATCTATGTCACGTATCACATATCATTACCTAAGCAGTAAAGAGTGTGCAGTTTGCTGTATCTTTTGAGACAAGGTGGAAACAGAATTCAACAAGCAGGCAGATATGGAGCTGGAGTAAAAACAAAACAAAACAAAAAAAAAAAAGAACACCACAAAAGTGTACCCTAAATGGTGCTATATAAATGTAATCTATTATCATTATTATTATTAATAATAATAATAATGTTTATTATTATTGTTAATGTTGTGTTCAGTAGTAATGAGCAAGTGAAATGACACCTGAATCAATGCAGGGTCCACATCTATCATTAAAATGTAGTGCAGTATTTTCAGAGGACTGACAAAGCAGTAACAACATCTGTTGTGAATGCAATTAGCCACCTTGTTAATTGTTGTTGACACTTAAAACCTGTATAGGCCTACTTTTTTCACCAACAGAAAAAACACAGGAAAAGATGAATAATCTCATTTGGAAGGCAAGTTGAGAGAGGAATAGGCCTAAGTACAGTGTTATCCTTTTGCTGTCCCTAATAATGACACAGTTTATTATAATCACAACCATGCCACTGCAATACTGTCCATTATAACTGCTAAGTACCCTTTTAACACCATCATGCAGCAATAATATGCACATAACCCTAAGTAATAGTTTTGTGCCATTGGTATGAAATGCAGCATTATGAAACTGAGAGTTTAATGACAGCTTACCAGAGAAACAATGACTCCTCTTCGTCAGAAACAATGTTCACATCAGATTCACGTGTCTTCAAGACAAATTTAAAAACACCATCAGTGATACTTTTTAACATACATTTTTTAGTTGAATACAGTAAAATCATTTTATCCAATTGCAACATAGTTAATAAAGAGTTACTTTTTCTATAACAAGTTAACTTACATCTCCACAGGAATCAATGTGAAATTGTAGCAGTGGCAGGGGAACTGACTCCCCACATGACATGCATGCATGTTGGGGCATGTTTTGAAACTCCTCTGCGTCATAGGGCAGAGGAGTGGTGTCTATTCTCTCTTGTAGTGGGATGATGTAGATGACATTCTTCCCACCGTTCGAAGATGTTTTCAAAATCTTTGCTGTATAGCCCTCTGACCCCTGTGGCAGTGGGGCTATACGGCGTTGTCCACTGCCTCCTTTTGAAATATAACATTTTGTTAGAAGAAGTGCTCAATCTTCCATCAAAATATATTTTTAGTATTCAATGTAAAACACCACCACATGAATATTTAACACAAACAAACCTGTAGCACTTCAACACATGTATACTTTTGGTGAATCATTTTAACTAGTGCAGTGCCCGTAGGAAATATGTGTTCCTATAGAAAAGTGGGAGGTAAAGAAGCTTTTTTCACTGATGGCCAAATGAGGCTGTTTGAAGGTAGAACGTCAGGGATATTTAGGTTTGTTATGAAATCTGATATTCCAGGGTATAATTGGCCGTTTTTGACTATTTTTGATTTTGCCATTATATTTCACCTCAAAAACTATTTACTTGGTGTGATTATTTTCAGCACAACCTCACATGTGTGACTGTAGTTATTTTTTCATTTTGACATACTGTATTAACACAATGGACCTAAAATCACAAAAAAAAAAAACATAAAATCCGAGTTGAAAAAGTTAGATTTTTTTACTGTGAAAACCAAAAATATGTTTAACAAACCATTTTTATTACTTATAATGCAAATATAAATTGTTGTTTGCTGAATTAGTGCATACATTATAAAAATGTACAAAGTTCTGTTTAACTATTTACATTTAAATGCAGGCAATGCTCAGGTCTGCCTGAGCTCCTTCCAGCTGAATGAAGAGCTGCACTGCCTGCTGCACATTCAGCTTCTTCTGTTTTGACTCATTAAACAAAAAAATACACTATACACTCCAAACACGCTAAATGTCACAAATCTCTCAATTCTTAATATCGCTGTCAGTACACCGACCGTCGTTGCCTGTCACTCATCCGCCGACGTCCCTCCCACAACTTCCTGTTCCTCTACAAACCAAACTTGCTGCTTGGACACTTTAGTGACAAAAGCCAGTTTTTTTTACCGTTTCTTCTGCACCAGACACAAAGCAAACGTGACGGCAATGTTCGGAAACAGTGTGGCGGACATTATTTACCCTAAGTCCGGTTTTGGACAGGTCGGTGCGTCCGGTCCATCGACTCGGGAGTTGGGCTGTGTAAGTTAGATAGCGGCTAGCGGCAAGCAGCTAGCTACACACGAACATCCACAGATTCCAATTCAACTTTGTTGTCCGCGTGTCTCCGCATCTCCTCAGACCCGAACAGACTCAGTCTGGACTCGTTTAGTCTCATTAATCCACAACAGTCAACAGTTAAGATCATGCACAGAACAGAACGGGACCAAACCGCCGGCAAAATCCCAGTCCAGCTCGCGCCGCTGCAGGTTTAAATCCGCTCTCCTCAGACCCGAACAGACACGGTCCGGTCTCGTTTTCATTAATCCACAACAGTCAGTTTAGATGCACAGAAAAGAATGGGACCAAACCGCTAGCAAAATCCCGGTCCAGCTCGCGCAGCTGCAGGTATAAATCTGCTTGTTGTCGTGTCGTGGGCTTCAGCTCTGCAGTGACTGGCTCTAATGCGCATGTCACTGTGGTAGCTCCGGTGGACTATACTCCAGAATGTGTAAAGCATTTAGGAAATATTTTTTTCACGGTATCATTGCAGTCCAAACAAATGTGAAGTCGCACAACACTGAACCAAACGGCAGCCATGTTGAAACTCTCAGGTCAGTCTGATCCTGATCCACAGAGATATTTGAGGCACACACAGACAGACAGAGATTCCTTGCTTTTATAGAGAGATGTACATGTAATAATTGTAAAAAAAAAAAAAAAAAAGTTAAAGCCATATTATATTAAATAATAAAGGTACTGTATGGTATGCAACAAAGGCAAAGTTATCTTACCTGAAGCTTTTTGGAGGAGCCAGCCACCACAGAGACTCCACATTTTCGGATAATTTAGTAGCAGTGTTCTGCTTATCTGTAAAAAGTTAGAAACTGTCATAGTGTGCACTGTATGATCTTGAATGTGTCTGGCGGACTAACTTATGTTTCCAGAAATTGGCTAGGGTTAGTGGTAACTGATAACATAGAGTTGTACAGGTTGCTGAATATATATGCCAATCAGGTATAATATTGTGGCTACTGTCAAGTAACATGAATGTAAAGTGGAACCTGGTATTGGGTGTGGTATATATTGTGACAAAAAATGTTCAAAGTTGATCTGTTGGTGGAGGTTAATGCTGGTGTTAGAACAGTGTTAGAATGAACTGTGCAACCAAGTTTGTTATGTATTTGATAGCAAAGGAGGACCAAAGGGGGAACACTATGGCCGAGCCAATATTAGGCAGGTGTCTGGTCTGCTCCAGCTCAGAGCAGCTGACAATAATCTCTATTTAGAGATTTGAAATTTATTTAGTAAACAGAGCTGTGTAGTTTAATTAAAGCTTTTTCAATGCAGTATAACAAGTATCACTGTTAATGTCATCACATATCAACAGCTACTTCTTTCAATAGGAATTTTAAAAATGTCTTTAAAACTCACCTCTGTGTGGATGGCATTTTCAGCTATATTGACAGTCCTTCTACCAAGCCCTGCTTGGAGAAGGGTTGCCTCATCTTTTGGGGTTCTGTCAGTGTTGCGTGACAGCAAGCAGAACTGTAACTCTGTGTACTTGCACACAGTGACACGGGGTGGATCTCCTCCTTTCCTTTTCCGCTTCTGACCAGAGAACATGGATGGGAAGCACCTTGGATGAAGTGTAGACAGTTATTAATATGTGAAGTCTAAATATCCAACTTTAAAAAGAATGACTACCTCCTGAGAAGTCTCAGGGATCTTTTTCAGATGCCTCCTGGACTCCTCCCTGGGGAGTTGTTATTGGCATGCCACACCGGGGAGGAGACCCCAGGGAAGTCCCAGGACACGCTGGAGGGACTCTGTCACTCAGCTGCCTGGGAACGCTTTGGGATCCTCCCGGCAAGGCTGGAGTAGGTGTCAGACAGGCGGCAATGTGCCGGCCAGTGGGTGAGGTGGGCGGAGGTGTCAATGACCTGCACTGTTGTGCGACCCACAGCTGAGGAGTTTTAAAACCAGGAAACAGCTGATCACAGCAGCCAGTCAATCATTTCATCCGTGGACGTGAAGATGAGCAACTGGACAGCTGCTGAGATCCAGGAGATGCAGCGTCTCCTGGATCTCCAGGAGATGCAGCGTCTCCTGGATCTCCAGGAGATGCAGCGTCTCCTGGAACTCCAGGAGATGCAGCGGCTGTTTGGTTGTGTTAGCTTGTTGATGTGTCGGCTAGCAAGAACGTTCGCTTCTTTCAAATTAAAAGCCCCCCGCTAAGAACCCAGTTCTAAACTCCAATGGGGTGCAATGTAAAGCTCTTATTTTGAAGTCAAATTCGTTTTCATTGTTCACAGCAAAACTTCAAGCTTCTCTCCTCACGTTACATGTTTACGCTTACCTCAGAGGCGGCTTTTGTAAAAGGAGGAATATTACGCCTCCGTTTTAGAAAGACAGGCCGGCACATTGCCGTCTTTACCTTGGAGCAAATGTGCCACCTTTTCTATCTAAAAAGGGCTACAGACACAGTGTACCTCTGATATTGTTAATATGAACCACTGGTACTACTAACATGAATTTTACTTAGAATGCAACGCTAGGTCACTTACCTCTGCATCTCATGTTGCACTGTTGTTGGTCTGCCAGCTCCAGTCCCAGCTCCAGTCCCTGCAGTCCCAACTCCAGTCCCTGCAGTCCCAGCTCCAGTCCCTGCAGTCCCAGCTTCCGTTCGAACTCCAGTCCCTGCAGTCCCAGCTCCAGTCCCTGCAGTCCCAGCTCCTGTTCGAGCTCCAGTCCCAGCTCCTGTTTCATTAGCTATGCAGCTCAAAAGCATGCAGACCGCTGTTTCAATATTTGTTTTCTGGTGATTTGGAAAAATGTGAAAATTAAAGTCAATGTAACGTAATTAGATTACGAAGCAAAAGTTTGTCAGATATGCATTTCAGAAAAATAAAATAAATGTTGTCTTAGCTTGTTAATTTCTTTAAAGTTCCATTAGCCTACCCACATAACACTCACCTGAGGTGAACCACCATGATCCATAATTTTCCTAGAAGGCAGAGGAAAATAGATGTAATTTACTTTACTACGTTGCCATTTTTCAAGCATGGATATTAATTAATTAATATTAATTATATTATTATATTGTTCACGAGTCGAGTCGAGTCTGGAGTCTTTTGAGCACGAGTCCAAGTCAAATCTTGAAGTCTCTGTGTGTGCGACTTAAGTGTTACTCGAGTCCGAGTCGCAGACTCGAGTCCCCATCTCTGCCTTCTGCCAGTGAAGTTGTTGCGGCGGAGGAAACGATTCAGCCAACCAGCACTCGCTGCAAACTATACTGGTGGCGTACATTTGTTTGGCGTGCCTGTTCGCTAATCACCCATCCCCGCATTTCTATCTTAAGCTCAAATGGACTTGTGACTTCTAAAGGGTCATATATCACTGTTTGACAATCTGATAACTCGTGGTCAGTCTACTTTGGATGGTTACGACATTATGGCCAATAATTACCCATGAGCCCCAGCCACGAAAATATTCAGAGTTGATAGCAGCCAGGAGGTCAAGTGGGATGTCTTGTGGCGATATAGCCGCAGCACTGAGTGAGCACTTTGGTCTCCTGCAGGCTTTTCGTGGCTGGGGCTCATGGGGAATTTAGCCTTCCCTGTCCGAGGAAGTGAAAAAGAAGTGAAAATGCCATTCATATTCTGCATATAAATTTTGATTATTGGCCATAATGTTGTAACCATCCAAAGTAGACTGACCATGAGTTATCAGATTGTCAAACAGCGAAATATGACCCTTTAGAAGTCAAAAGTCCGTTTGATATCTATCTTGTTTTGAGAAAAACATGTTTTATTCGCGATGTCATGGAGAAGTACTACACTACCCACAATCCCATAGTGTAACAGCGACGTCTCTGATTGGTGGAGCTCGCTGTTACCATGGAAACGTTTACCAAACCCGTGAATTTCATGTTAGCTAGTTACTGCTATCACTGAACTCTACGATCGTTTACCACAGAGCGACCATGATTTCACTTTCTGACCTACTGCGTTTATTTTTATTTAGTGATGAGGAGAAGAGTTTATTAAGGGTTCACCCGAACATGAAATTTGTGGGTTTGGTAGCCATTTACCTCGTAACAGCGTCCCTCTTTAGACGCCGCGGTGATCGCGTGCTCTGAGCGTCACATATCGCCGCGGAGGGGATTGCATTGGAATCAATTGAGATCCCCCTGCGTCGTAATAAGGCACTGAGGGGCACCTTGGGCGTCAGTGCACAACGCGAAGGGCCCTGACCAAGCGTCAGTTTATGACGCATCGGGAGTGAGACTGCGTCGCTACAAGACATCCCACTTAACCTCCTGGCTGCTATAAATTCTGAATATTCAGATACAGACATGACACTGAAATCGTCCTTCGGATCAGATCAAGTGTTTTCACGGCATAACACGGCGCCTTCCGGGTCATTGAAAAAGACGTATGGCAAAATCTGGAATGAAAAATGGCACTGTCATTTCATCCCCGATTCCCATTCACGAACACAGTTTCTAATATCAGTTAACGAGTCGTTTTTCGTTTTCCGATTTTAAAACGAATAACGGGATACGAGTCATTTTCCGTTTTTCATTCTTTTATTTAAGCGAAAACGGGAAACGACTCATTATCCGTTTTCCGCTTGTCGACTTCAAAACGAAAATCGGATGG
This sequence comes from Diplodus puntazzo, assembly GCA_963678695.2. NCBI lineage: Eukaryota > Metazoa > Chordata > Actinopteri > Spariformes > Sparidae > Diplodus > Diplodus puntazzo. The sequence continues at coordinate 27,469,359 of OZ023174.1, forward strand.
CCGTAACGTACACGGACCGTACACGGACCCTTGAGGAGTGGCTGTGTGAAATTCATTTTGGAAACACCGCTCACTGAGATAGAGGAAGCGAAGACGGAAGTCAGGATACCCTACTTCGCTCCAAAACGGAAGTTGTGTGTCCGGTGATCGGCCCACCGGAAAGAAATCCCGGTACATCCGATCACCAGTTCACCCCAGCAATAGCAGTTCTCTTGAGAGGCTATGTGTGTGCCCAAGCGTGTGTGTGTGTTAGCAAAACGGGAGAAAAGTGACAGGTCGCTAAATTTCTTAGCTTCGCGTCGGGGTTTAGTTATTGATGTGGTTAAAAATACAACTTACCTTGAAAGTGCCGGTTGTCCCTACTGCGTTTAGTTGAGCGTCCTGAATCCAACGGCGGGAATTATTCTTCCCCTTAGCAACGTCGCATGTAATTCCTCTGATTGGCTGTGGGACAAAAGCCCCTCTCCTCTGATTGGCTGAGGGACAAAAGCCCCTCTCCTCTGATTGGCTGTGAGGTCAGTCGATCTCATATCAGCACCCGCCTTTTGCACCATAGACTGAATGTACAGATAGTTTTGCACCAAATATCTCAGTAGAGGGGCGCGGTTCGTGATTTGTAGTTGAAGAAAACAGAATCTGTGACTCGTGGGGAAGATTCGCGCACTTGTATATATCGATTTGTGGTTTAATAGAAGTCAAATATTTTTCAGATTTTGTCCACAAGTTCACATTGTCTGATACAGATGCACAAATATGTTTTGCACCAAATATACTACAACTATAGGAGCAAAAATGTGAGCGTGTCAGTTTTTTCATCTGAGACTTGTAAAATAGGATTTGTGCACCTGTAATTAAGAATGTGTGAAGGTGCAAGTGTTGTGTTGTATTTGTGGAGAGAAAAAAAATCTACAAGTACACAACTCATAGAGTATGTGACTACACATTTAGTGATACACATACACAATCACTGTACACGACTACAAATTTCACTGTTACAGGTGTTCAAACCTTTTGCACCAGAAATACCCTCATAGTGTGCATACCACACAGACATAAGCCGAGCCAAGCCGCCAATTTGCCCGTCCTTGTGGCGGCTTGGTCTGCGGTTTTAGACAGAGGGTGGCAAATTGGGGGTCTAGCATCCAGGAGATGCTAGTGTCTCCTGGATCTCAGTGACGGTTTGGTTGTGTTAGCTTGTTTTTGTAGCGCAAGCTATTAACGGTCGCTACTTTCAAATTAAAAGCCCCCCGCTAAGAACCCAGTTCTAAACTGCGATAGGGTGCAATGTAAAGCTCTTATTTTGAAGACAAATTCTATGTCACTGTTCACAGTCCAGCTTTGAGCTTCATTCTTCCTCGGCTTTCCCTGATACACAGTCAGAGTACAGAGTCGCGTTCGTGCTGAACAGCCCGGAGTTTCACGGAGGGGGCAACTCCCGTAACGGGAGTCCCATTGTTGTTTGCCCATGGTGCCAACCAGGCTATATAATACAACTATATAATAATTA